>CM077577.1:33104097-33704097 GCA_039657325.1 Stephania cephalantha | reverse complement strand
TGAAGGTCCTTGTTCTCTTTCATAGCATGTTATTTGGATAGTTTTGAATTCTTAAAGTCACGGTTCCAGTTTGAAATGACTTGTTACATCAAATATTTGTAACTAGCAATATTTTCCTATTACTATTTTCATCATTCTTATTTTTTTTTTTTCACAGGCTCTGGCAATTACTGGTGTTCATGACAATGAGGCTTTCTCCATCCTTGAATTGGCATTAACAAGGCATTCGTGGAAAGTCAGAACTAAGAAGCTGCTTGAGGGTTCACAGAAGCCCCTGATCCAGCAGATACAGCGGATGCTTAAAGAGGTTTGTACCACCAAGGCTTTGCTATAACTGTAAATAAGAACTTGTATTCAAATGATACATGCATAGTGCAAAAATCCAAATTATACACATGAACTCCAATAATCCAAATTATTCACGACATGCAGCTAGTTTGTAGCATCCGTGCACTGATTCTTTTATATTGGTAAAAACAGCAACATAGCTTCAATCCCAAATTAGTTGGGTTGGCTTCATGGATCAAACTCTTCCATTGTGCTCAAGTGCAATTGATGGTGAGCTTTCCAACCATTTAAATCCCTCCTAATTAAGGCGTCCCAAGTTAGCTTTGATCTACCTCTACCTCGTCGAATTTCTTCATTTTCTATTGAGCCGAGTTTTCTAGTGGGGGGAAAATAAAATAAAGCCAAGTCACGTCAATGTTATCATTCTTCTTACGAATAAATTGAGTTTTTTTGCAAGTATATTTGTAAAAATGAATAATTTCGAACTGTGGTGTGACCTTCAGTTGTTAAGTCATGAGTCTTATCTAGATCCATGCATACAATTTGAACAAATTGATAAAATGCATTCTTAATTGTCAAGCTCAAAGATTTAGGCTCTATCATCTAGCAATTTGTAGTATGTTGACAGATCTACCAGACTATTGTAACTGGATAACATCCTAAGCATAGAAGAATTCTATAAGATCTTTGTGTTAATTTTGATTAGAATGAATATGTATTAGAGCTAGACAGCGGTCACTTGTTTGAAAGGAATTGAGAAATTGTTATTTAAGTCGGTACCCTAATGCTACATCCTGGCATAACAGTTGACTTCTTTTGGCATAAATTGCTCTTGGGAAATTTTTCTTTACCATAGAACCTTGCAAGATGTGACCATATCACATCCTTGGGAAGTTCTGTTATATGTTCTAACAGAAAACTTTTCTTTGGTTGCTGAAGAAGTAAAACTTTCTGTCCACTTGAGGCTCAAGCAGTTATTAATTCTCTGTTGTTGCACACAACCTGTTTTGCTCTTTCTGGCATGTAAGAATAAGCTATTCCTGAATCGTGTCTTCTGACATTCACAAAATGACTCCCCAAGCCCCAGCATATCTGAAGTCAAGGACACATATTGCAGATTTTTATTTTTATTTTTTTGGATATCTATTATAATTCGATACTCTTTTTTCTTCTCTTTAAGTTAAGCAAAGAATAAACCTCCAAATACACGAACTTTTCATAATCTTCTGTTCTCAAACATCTCACCAATGTTTAAATATTCAAACTGAGGCATATGCACTGAATTTTTAAGGTAAAACGCACTGAGGCTTAAGCCTCACTGAATTTTTGTGAGGCTTAAGCCTCAGTCAAGTGAGGCATACGCCTCACTGCGTAAACTTCTTATGTAGTCTAGGGTTTCAGAGTTGTACTAGGAGATTAACCATGTTGTATTAGGAGTCTACTTAATTTAATAATTGGGCTTTACTAACCGGGTTAAACTAATCCAAACCCATTTGGGTTAAGTACCGACCCATATTCAAGCCAATATCAACATTAGTTGTAGGGGCATAAGTTATCAACTAGTTGTTGCTTATGTCAGGTTTTGACTATAATGATGAGATCATCACTCCTAAGATTTTTTTTTTTTTTTTTTTCTATTTCTTTGATAGAAAATTGAAGTGGTTTTAACTGTATCCAGTAAATACTTCTTTGTAAATATTTAAAAACTGATGCTTTTTCAACTCAAAACTTCTATTTTTATGTGAGGCTAGCATTACTTGGGACATTACTTGGGGCGCATGTAGGGGTAGACCAAAGCTTACTTGGGACGCATGGATTTGGAGGGACTTAAAGGATTTGGGAACCATCCCATCAATTGCACTAAATCGCACAATGAAAGTGTTTGATTCATGTAGTCCCCTACTAATTTGGGATTGAGGCTTTGTTGTTATTGTTGTTGTGGGGCTAGCATTACCATCAAACCCTTCCATGTCTTATTCCCATGTCTTCAATGAAATGTACTTGCACCCACACTTGATAGGATTGTGATAGAATACTGATATTGATCTATTGATTTGAAAGACAACAGCGATTACAAACTTGAAAGTAACCCCAGAGAAGAGTCTTAAAACTCTCTCAACCCAATCACTCCAAGAGTGCCCAATTACATTTAAATTCTCAGATGCCTAAACCAACTAACTCACCCCTATTTATAATGTGCCCCCCAAACCAACTCTATGTGGCTCTCTATGTGGGATCTTATCATTACTCCCCCCTTGAACATCCACCTTGTCCTCAAGGTGGAAAAGAAAAAAAAAACATACAAAGAAATGGAGAACATTAAGAGCCAAGAATGCAAGTAAGCAAGGTCACAAGGAAAGCAATTCTTGGATGAATACCCCCTCTGTTATTTTATCGAACACTTGTTGCTCATCGTGATGGACGACAAGACCATGGAGAAACAAATAGCCAAAGGGTGGACATTGAGGAGGGGGGTCCATGCTAGGATCCATATCAATCGTATGGCATGAAGTTGAGCGAAACATGGCAGACGATGTGCCATCAATGAGAGCAGTAACGACACTGAACCACCGGCCCACAAGAGGGTGCCCCCTAGCCGTCGATTGGTTGAGAACATTTCAACAAACACGTCAAATGCGATCTTCTTCCCCAAATCAACTTCTGTGATAGAGTCTTGCACAACGCCCAAAATGATTAGGGCAACACGAAGGTCGTCGAAGAGGAAGAAGAAGGTGGAGGCCACGGCGGAGGGCTCACGGCTTTGGATCTAGTCGCGATTCGCGTTACCTCCTTCGTGACCACAAGTAAACCCCAAGATCCATGGGCTTGCAGGGGTTCAAGATTGAACGTAATGGAGTCACTGGGATTGATAATCATCAACTTCTTGTGAATTTGCACTTCAATTAGAGATGGCGTGGCTCCACAGGTCGGAGATTGAGATATGACAACAAAAAGAGGAAGAACTGATGAAGCGGAAACTAGATCTGGTAGGTTTCGGACATTCACACCACTGAACATGTTGATTTGCATGACTTTTGAGTGGCTCGGTGCGGTTGCGAGAGGTTGAAGAAGATCCTCTATACTATCTCGAGCAGATGAGTGGCGATGTTGATATGGTGCACCGACATTAAGAAACTCAACAGAAAACCCTGGATCTAGCGGATTTGGGACACGAGACCCTCGATTGTCACCGATTTGTGATCCTAACATTCCAATGGCCGAATCTCCTCCGATTGTTGGCCTTAAGGCTCGTGACTGCACCAGAAAGGCCTCAATCTTCTGTTTTAAGGACCGGATCTCTGAACGCACTGCTGAGATCTCAAAACAAACTTCAGATCTGAACTCCTCCATCTTGTTGGCAAACCCATTGACCGATTCTTCCATCTCATGGAGTTTCTTCAACTCCGCTTCAAAGGTTTCCATCGCACATCTACTTTTGGAGCCATACTTGAACGATGCTCGATACCATTGATAGAATATTGATATTGATCTATTGATTTGAAAGACAACGAAATGATTACAAACTTGAAAGTAACCCCGAGAGAAGAGTCTTAAAACTCTCTCAACCCAATCACTCCAAGAGTGCCCAATTACATTCAAATTCTCGGATGCCTAAATCAACTAACTCACCCCTATTTATAATGTGGCCCCCAAACCAACTCTATGTGGCTCTCTATGTGGGATCTTATCGATTGTAATAAAGTTTTGTCCTAAATATTCAAATGTTGTGTGGTACTTGCATTTGGGTTTGGACTTATTATCAAATAGCTAGATGTATCTTTGTGCAGAAGACCCTAATATGTACAAAGTTAATACTTGGCTTAGAAAAAGCTATTAACGGTTATAAAGTATGTTCCTCCCTTCTTGCCTCCTTTTCTCTTCTCCTCGTCCATTTTTCTTCTTCCTCTCTTTTACTTTCTTTATCTTTCTCTTCTACAACAAGTCTTTTGTGTTTCTTACACTTGTTTTGATAACCGCAATTCCAAAATCTGCACCAGCAGTACTGCTAAAAAATGTGTTCAATGAGCAGGAGAGGTGGGACCAGTGTGTCTTGCTTCAATTTTCATGACTATAGTGAATCAATGTTTGTTTTCACATTGCAGACTAACGGATTTTCTTAATGTTGGGAATTTTAGTAGGTGATTTGATTGTAATTTAGATACACTAAGTTGAGTGCAGTGGAAGAGTTCAATCCATGTAGCCGACCCCAACCAATTTGGGATTGAGGCTTTGATATGCTGATAATTACAAAATACGTTTGTTACATTTTAATAATTGAAAATTGTGACTTTGAAATGCTGATGCAATATGATGGAAGTTCTTAAGACTAGCGTTTGTATGGAAGGCTATAATTGAGTAAAGTAGTTTTCTATATTTGATTTTACACTTTAAAAAATGATTTACTGACATTAGTATCAGCAGGGCTCGGCAATAAAGGTACCATCTGAAGACTATTTCATGCAGAAGCTCACAGAAGTGAAGCAAATTGGTTTGCAGTGGGCTGAAACTGCTAAGAAGGTCGACAGTGTTCCAGATCCTGTTCATGCACATACTGCCGCTTGAGTTCACTGATTTGCTCTGCTAATTAATCATTTTTTTTTAGGTTGCTTGTGACTCGGGGGCACTTGGTCTGGATGAAGTTTTTGAGCTCATTGCGGAGGGTGAAGATTTACCTGTTTGTGTTGAAAAAGAAATCAAGGTACCTGCCTTTTTCAGATTCATACGATGGTGGTGTTATTCAGTTCTGATTTATTTATCTATGTATTTATTTCGTGTTTCAGTTACTTAGAGACCGAAGTGTTCTTTATTGCATTTGTCGAAAGCCCTACGATCAAAGACCAATGATTGCTTGTGATAGTTGTGACGAGTGGTATCACTTTGATTGTGTTAATCTTCAAGGACCACTTCCAAAGACTTACATGTGTCCTGCTTGTATGCCTTTGTCCGGAGACACGATGAATTTGTCACCAACAGTAGAGAAAGAAGAGAGGTAAGATTTTAATGTTTTTTTTTCACTTGTTTTAGATTTATATAGCATGGTGGCTTATGTTAATGCAATGCATGAATCTGCAGTCTGCACAATATGTTACGACAGTGCATCCTTGTTTTAGCGTGGACAAATTTTCAGTATTATACCCTTAAACAGGCTTTTGCTTTTGATTGCATTCAAGAAAAACTTTATAAATCTAAGCTGAAGTCCGAATTGAAATTTTATATGTGCAGAACAAATGGTAATAGATTTCGATGCTTTCCCCGTTGCCGAAAAAGACCTTTTTGTTACAGATTTTGGGAACACCCCCTCATATACCTAGTTTGTGGGAAATGCAAGTTTGGGAGATTTTTTGCACATCTATCTCTCGGTGGCAAAAGATTTACACTTTTGACTCCCACCTCAAAAGATTTACATTTATAACCCCTTTGTCTTGTCAATTGACACTTTTACGCGATGCACTGAGCATTTGGAGTAGTAATGAGTATAAAGACATTTGGAGGAACTACAAAAGAATTTCCCATTAAGATAAGACTACATCAAGGATCGGCTTTAAGGTCATATCTCTTTGCTTTAGTTATGAATGGACTAACTAGGCATATTCAAGAAGATATACTATGGTGTATGCTATTTGCAGATGATATTGTCTTAATGGACGAAACAAAAGATGGAGTGAATAGGAAATTAAAACTTTAGAAGAGTTCATTAGAATCTAAAGGCTTTAAATTGAGTAGGACGAAGACTGAATATATGCACTACAGTTTAGAAATACTAAACATCGAGATGATGGAGTGGTAAAATTAGGGGAAGTAGAAGTTCCTAAGGTGAATCACTTTAGATACCTAGAATCAATCATACAAAATGATGGGAATATTGAGAGTGATGTCACACATAGAATCCAAGCTGGATGGAAGAAATGACAGGGTGTAATGGGGATGATTTGTGATCGAAATGTTCCTACTAAGTTGAAAGGAAAATTTTATAGGACCGCAATTAGGCCAGCTATGCTATATAGAAGTGAATGTTGGACTTTAAAGCAACAACAATTACGTAAAATGAACGTAGCAGAAATGTGTATACTTAGGTGGATATGTTATAAAACCCATAAAGATAGAATAAAAAAATATAAAAATTCAAAGACAAGTAGGAGTAGTACAAAATGACACAAAGATTAGAGAAGAGCGGTTGCGGTGGTTTGGTTACCTATATAGACGACTTACAAATGCCCCCATAGAAAACTTGACGTAATAGAAATTGAAGAAATTCGATGAGGTAGGGGTAGACCAAAGTTAACTTGGGAAGAATTAATTATGAGGGATTTGAATGTTTTGGAAAGCTCAGCATCAATTGCACTTAATCTAGCACAATGGAAGAGTTTGATTTATATAGCCGACCCCAATTAATTTGGAATTGAGGCTATGTTGTTTTTTTTTTGTTGTTTGTAGCTGCTAATGTCTTGAACATTTTATAACTTATCGATTGTTGTCCGCATCTAATTTTGTCTTGTTTTTCAGCATGGATGGGAAAGAAGATGTGGGACCTCAGACGCCCTCCCCTCGCTGTGCAGAATTTAAGAGATTCAAGAAAATGAAGTCCAGACGCCATAAAAAGAAGTTGGTTATTGCAGATCTTAGTGAAGTATTGAGGCATTGTAGTGGCACAAATCAATTGTGGTGGAGTATCCGCAAACCCTTGCGAAGAACATCTCGTAAACGCGCTGAACTACATAATCTCTCACCATTTTTCCACATGCAATTGTAGGACGCCAGTATCGATCATTTAATTTAATTTATTCAATTAATTCTTATGTGATTCATCACAAAATTTTCTAGCCTTCAGGTTAATAAAATTCCATTTGATTACTTGTTGATCTCCTGTCGTAGTTATCATACTCGAAGTTCACCACTTTCTTTGCAGTAGAGATTTATTTCTCATTCATTGCATGTAGCTTGCAGTCCTTCTACTAGGTCTCAACTCGATGTGATTCAAGTCCCGCACTCAACATAAAATTGGCATTTTCAATTTGCATACAGGGACTTTTTTGTTGTTGTTGTTGTTGTTGTTGTTGTTGGCATACATGATTATGAGTAGTGCCATTTGGACTCATGAGTTCGGATTCAAATGTGTTTTTTTTTTATTATTATTTATTTCAAAGTCATCCTCAAGCAATTAATGAAGCAAATACAATTACTTGTGAAATTCTTTTGACACCTTTTAAATATTTGTAAAAATTTTAAAAAATTCCTCTATAAATTTAGACTCATGAGTTCGAGTAGATTTATTGAGATTTATTGATTCGGGAATTTTTTTGCTAAGGAACTTGCTATTGTAACAAAGTATGGACAGGTAAGACCGATGCATTTGTTGCCGTCCATGCTATATATATCAATGCGTGCATGTGTATCTCGATGCAAAAATTAAGGGATGTTACAGCGTTAGAGCTGGCTGGGTTACAAAATAAACCTTGAGAAAGATTTATTTATCTTTTGGTAAAATCGAGATATATTTCATTACCAAGCTTGGATCCCAAATTAATTAGTTGGGTGAGCAATGCGTATCAAAGTTGAGAGCTGGCATGTGTACTCCGCTTGATTTCATGCCTTTGGTGACGATTTTTTAAAATCTTTTTGGATTTTCAGTTGATATTGTGTTGAGTTCTTATGCAAAGCATTTGCAAGAGAGAAGTGTGGTTAATGGGAAATTAATATATTTCCATACATAAGTTGACCACCTCATCAAAAGTAATCAAATATTTTAAAACAAATCACTCTCAAATATTCTATAATGTAAAGGGAAAAAGAACAAAAATAAAACAAGGTAAGAATCACTCAGTAGTCACTACATTTCTATGAACTAGACAATTGCATTGTATTGACACGATGTAGCATATTGTTGATTGATATAGAGAAAGCATCTTGAAACCTCTCAATCTCTGAACTCAGATCTCCATAGACCAATCCAGGCATCAACTCATAGACAATGTACCTTCTCATGAGTTCCCTCTCCCTCACACTCACCTTCATAAGCCTCTCGACAACATCGATCTTCTTGCGTTTCACCTCTTCTTGATCGATGAACATCGAGTACAAGCTGTGATCTTCAGGCAAGTGCCATGGATACTGATAGTAAGCTGTGAAGGGACTAAACAACACCGGGATACATCCCGCCACCAATGAATCAAACACCGACTTTCTTGTCGCACTATCGCCGGGAGGCTGAAGGCAGAACTCGGATTTCATGAACAGGTCGACCACTGTTTTCCCGTCACTGCATCCACCTAATTTGCAGTCTATGAAATGGCAGTATCTCTTCTGATGATCTGTTTCATTAGTCCTTGGTGCAGTACATTGCTCGATCAACAACGACCTGATGTTATTTAGATCACCAGGTCTTGCTGCCCCTGCGAAGCTAATGTAGTTTCTGCGTTTCGATCTCATTACCTTGAGTTGCCATTCGATGATATCGTTGTCTGTGTGCGGGTGAAAGAAGGTAGGATGAGGAACACCGACGTCGTTGACATGCCATGGTTGTCTTTCAATCAAGAGCTTTAGGGGGTTCTGCATTTGATCAAGTTCTAGCAGCCTAGTTCCCCATGTTATGTTAGGCCTTCTCCTGAAGTCAAATGATATTTTTCCTAGAACAAACACATGATCCTTTCCTGCATTTCGAGCCCATGTTGGTTGTCGATCGAGCCAATTCATCAGGTCCAACGCCAACACATCCTTCATTTCGACGCTAACATTCTTGAAGTGCCATCTCAATACTTCTAAACCGCCATAGTAAGGCACATAGAAAAGCTTGGCCTCACTTGCATTGTGAACCCTACAAGGGTGCTTTAGGACCCTTGAATGGAAGATTGGTTCAAGAGAGTACTGGTGAGTTTGGTACCAATTGTTACCAAGCTCGGGAATTTGCGCGCCTAACCCGTTGTTTTTTAAATATTGGCAGAAATCCATCCATGGAACCATGTCGCTGCAGAACTCGAGCAACTCTGTGTTGAACTTCGAGGGCAGATCATAGACGAAGACTCCTCCGCCCTTGCAGTTAGTATTCACATTCGAATCCGCCATCCTCCACGAACGATGAAGGTCTAACTGCTCCTTAACCATCTTGATTTCCTCGAAAACACTCTCCTCACTTACGTCATTGTTGTTGTTGTTGTTGTTGTTGTTGCTGCTGATCATCATTTTGTCAGTACTAGTACTAGTACTATTGTTAGATATTGTAGGAACTTCATGATCTGCAGTGCTGTTGGAGTACTCAAAATTGTTAATGTTGCTACTACTACTAATACTACTACTATTACTACTGCTATTGACAACATTGTTTTTGGTGTTGATCGCGAAGGGATCAATCGGGACCTCGAAATTCGGTTGAGTTCCCGCTGAGAGGCAGTATAGATTGTTGAACTTGCGGTTCGAGATGCAGACATGAACTATGGACCCCGACATGATTGTAGTCGAAGACGACCAGATGAAGATAAGCAGTAGGAAAAGTATAGCAACCGGAATTCGATAAAGACATAGGACTCCAGCATTGCTGCTTTGATGATCTTCTTTTGCTACCTTTGTTGATGATTTCTTCAATTCTCTGTACTTCACCATTTTGATTAATGTTATATGCAATTCTTTTTTGGTTTCTAATGGATCATCATCACAGAAATTAATCTGGCTTTCTCATCCATTGTACCAACCAGCTTAATTAAGTAGTGTACCCAAACCTGATGGCACGTTTATATTCATGATTGCACGTCTTATATGTATGTGAAATATTTTAATTTTGTATCAAATGATGGAGGTCAGCGACTTATTGTAACGTTGACTTGTGTACATACATAATGCATGGCTACAACCATTGTGCATTGTGATTTAGCTTATATAATGTAGAGGGGGCTAATAGTCGCACCCTATACAACTTTTGGTACATTAATTTGCTACATGATTGTAGGACTATTTTGATTTTGCATCTAGATGTCTACACATTTCAATTTTTTGTCCCAAAAAAAAAAAAAAAAAAAAAAAAAAAAAAAAAAAAAACCATTAATTGCATTGCACTTTGTAAGTATTAAAATGTTTTACTCAATCTCCTATAAAAAAATAAAATAAAAATTGTTACTTAATCGCTTCTCTTCTTATAATTTACTTCCTCCAATCATTTTTTAAGTCATTTTACAAAAAACTTTATCAAAAATATATGTCGTTTTCAGAATTCTATAGAGAAACTTTTGTACCTCCAGACAATTGTCTGACTAGTTTCATGAGTCTTACGATTCGGAAAAAGACTACTAATGACCCAATGTTTGATTGTCATGGAGAATCAAACACTTAATCCACACAGTCTCTCCTTCGCCATTATCACTAGGCCAACATGTCGGCAAAAATGTAATTTGAACTAATAATTAATACTTTTCTTAATATTTGAGTTTTGTCTAAAACGACTGGCAGAGGGAGCAATTTGTTTTTTAACTTTAGTGAGAGTCAAATCGATCCACGATTTCTTGACCTTACCTTTTGACAAGCGACATTTCTTCCATCTCACTATAGATGATTTGGCACCCGACGGAGTAGTTGACTAGCTAGTTCTGGAAAAAAATTGTTCTGACTACCCATAAGAAGAAATTGACACCTATTGGGCCTCCCAAGAAAAAAAAAAAAATAAATTGACTAAGATAGTTTTGATAGGTTTTGTTTATTATCGCTTTGTCACTTTCGTTTATATAAAAGAAAATCTTGAGAGTGGATGCACGATTCCAACTCATTCCATTCCGGTTACTAATTAGTTCAAGAATTGCTTGGGTGCATTAATTAAGTTAAATACATCTATTGAACTCCCACGTCCTCAGTAAAATATTTGAGTTAATGTCAAATGCGATATATAATATGCAATTTAGTCCATTCTATACAAATTCTTTGTGTAAAAAATGATTTTTTAGAAGAAATAAACCACGACTTACTTATTATGAAGCTCGAATTCTCAACTTCTTACCAAAGTAATCTCATAGCAAACTAGTGAATCATGGTTGATGTGCAAATAATTGATTTATTATGAAAAGACTAAATTGACACTATAAAGAGACAAGAGCACAAAAAATAATAAAGACCCAACACTTCCTTTCCAACTCACAAATCATGATTTTTTTTTATGAAAGTGTTTGGGTAACCCACCAGGACACGCACTCGTCAGCCACCCTTGATTCTCTCATGTGCATGTATCCCAAGGTGTATCGAAGACCAGCGATGAGTGCGTGTTTGTGCTGGGTTACCCTAAGAGGGCCTTGTTTGATAAACTCTATGTGATTTTTTGATTAACTTTTTAGGTTGGGTTTAGTCATATATATTCTTATTAATCAATGGTTAATTTTAGTGTTGATCTAACTACTTGTATATTCAATGATATTTAATGTATTTTTTGTGAAATCATAGAAAAAAAGTATGGCTTGAATCCGGACATTGTCGTCCCGAAATACTATGAATATATATATTTAAATATATAAAATATATGAATATTCAATGTACTTAGGCTTTAATTAGGATACTCGTATTAATTGGGCTAATGAAAGTACTTAGGCTATTAATTAAGCAAAGCAATTAATAGACCAAAACATTTCAAATCTATGTAGAGTTGACATGTGTCAACAATGTACATAGCTTTCTTATATATATATATATATATAAATATATATATATATATATATATATTGTAAATTAGAAATACAAGGTGAGAATTTCATTAATAATTTTTTTACTTTTTGGTATAGCTATATACTCTTTCCAGTCAAAATATAAGTCTTTATAGCGAAAACTTCTTGATCAAAATAATAAAACGTTTTTAGAATACGAGAGTGTATTTATTATTATTTTTACCAATTATTCCCTTATACAATTCAAATATTTATGATTCTTCAACTTTTCAATTCATTTAATGTCAAAAGGCATATATGTAAATTACACTTGTAATTAAGGATGTCTTAATTCTTGTGCCCTTACCTTAAACGACTTATATTTGTAACCGAATGGAGTATATACATAAGACTAGCTTGCTGAATTTGAGTTATGTCGATCACTTACAATGTGATTGACACGAGCCGCAAGTGTACGACAACGTGGTAGTAACAGTAGCACCAACTAGTGTTGGTACCGTTTATCGAATCCACAGGGACGGTTTAGTGCTAATTTGTATGTAATCTAATTCAGACAGTATGTTAAGAACCGAATTTTGAGTTTTTTAAAGGAAATTGACACATTTAAAGACACATGTTTGGAAACGGTGCAATACACATTAAAATATGTGCGCCTACATCTTAAAATGTATCACTGATGCGTAGCATAGTTTACATGTTTTATAGTAGTATTATTACTCTATATTTTGGCAAAATAAATCATGAGTTTATATTAATTCGGGGTATTTCGTGTACATGGTAGGTTTAACAGACGATCACGTATGTACGACCCGAGAACCTTTTTTTAGGTCTTTTCGTGTTTGTCTTGTATATTTTGGTTGAATTTAAACGAGATCGCTTCTAAATGTTCGTCATCTACCAGATCTGTTTCGATGATAACATTCGAGAATCTTTCGATGCATTTGTGACTAGGCGTGAAGCTCCTACGGTTACCATGAATCTTGGCATTCATTGGCCCATTATACGTGTGTATATTCATTTTCCGGGGATTATGTGTATCGAAAGTTGAATGTTTGGCAAGGCAGGTTCAATTTCATCCATTTCGATGTCTCGGTCAAGCGAAGACGGAATGAGAAGTAAGAAATTCAGAGAAAAAGAAGGAAATAGAGAGTGGTGCTTACCATGGGTGCCTAGTCGCCTTTGTGTGGCGAGAACATGCGATTCCCATGTCACAACTACTCTACCAAATGTAACCACTAGGCGCCAGACCCTCATCAAATCAAAATAGGAGTGGTTTCGCTTACCGGTGGGTCGCCGAATCCTCCTTGAATGTAATTTTTGGGTGCGGCGCCAATGAAATGGTGGCGCCTGGGCTCCGAGTGCCAGCCAGACACGGTGCTTACATATAGTGCTTCGGCGCCATGCCTATGCGCCAATGCCCAGAGCTAGCGTCGACTGACGCATAGGCACTAAAACCCAGCGCCATCGTCGATTAGGTTAATGTTTGGACCTTTTTTAAGGTTTTGAGCCCACTTTTTTGACGAAAATACACCTGGACTGTAACGAAACTTAAATTTATACGTGCCACGTGTCACGTTTCAGGACTGTTGACTTGACCGTCATGACTTGACGTACTTGTCGAAACCTCTGGAATTGACACCGAGGTAAATTTTTTTTTCTGTAGTGTATGTATTCTTTATTTATACCCAGATGTGAATTTTTAATGTTCAAGTGTATGTTTATTTTGTTGTGCTGAAATTGCGAGTAAGGTATACGCGGGGCATTCGGTGAGTCGAGACATGAGAGGGACGTACCTCGAGTTGCGTGTCGACATGAGGCGAGGTGGTGGCTTATGGAGTAAGTGTAATGTGAATTACTTATAGTGGTGTAAAGGCTTTAGTGTGGTCACATTGAATAAACAAATAGTAGCCTAAGTTAGTGAATTAAAACAAAGGCTTTAGGATGTGCATCGAGACACGTGTGACCAATCTAGAGACCGAGTTTATGTTTGGTGTCATTCATGCATGACTTGTGGGACAAGTGTGGGAAGGAAGTCCATAAGTTAAGCCTTGAGATATGTAATTGCAAATTGATGAGTGGCTAAGGTTTAATCAACTTCAACCATATATAACACTTTGGTCAATCAAACTTATCACTTCATTTTCATCCCTATCGATTTGGCAAGGAAGAAGAGAAGAAGAGAGACTCCTGGAGTGCTCGAGAGGTGGAGGAAAAGCTCAAGAAATCAGTGAAGTGAGGAAGAAGATCAAGCTAGGTACTCCATTAACATAGCTTGGTCAATTCATTAAATTCATGTATTTGAAGTTGTAGGGTGTTGTTTTGTGTTGTGGTTGATGTTAGGGACCTATAGTAACGTGTTTAAGGGTCCCCAAGGCATCAACATGGCCTATGTGTGGAAGAAACCCAGAATTCGAAATGCAGAATTCTGGGTTCTGCTGCACATAGCGCGCTAGGTGAGAAATCATTAGCGCGCTAGATATCGAAGTTAGCGCACTAATGTCAAAATTAGCACGCTAATATGGATTAGCAAGTGGTCTAAAGTAGCGCGCTAATTCCCCGCTAAAATGGATTTTTCAAAATCTCCAAAACACTATAATTTGGTCTAAAACATGTTTTAGGACCTCACGAACCTAAGGGGAAGTTTCGGGAGTTCGGGTGATCGTTTTGGGGAGCGTGTCCGAGCCGCGAGGGCGGGATAATGCGAGTCCGAGGTATGTGAGTAAACCCGTTAAGGAAATGCATAATAATTCATTTTCCGTATTTATTGGCTTTGTTGATAAATGCCTCCTTGTTAGAATTCTATTCTTTATTCCTTGGTTGAGTGTCTATAGCCTAAGTGTGTCGGGAATGTACTCCTGGGATTATAGCTAGTTGGGCTAACGTGAACACTACCTGTGGGGGTGCAACTACCCAACCAAACGTGAGTTTTCCCCAAGTACTGGATTGTTGTGGTTTGTTGTGAATTGTTGTGGATTTAAGACCACTTAGTTTGCCTCTTCTGATCCCTAAGCACTCATATTTCGTTGTGAATATCTATCAGTTTGTTTATCATGTACTTTCTTTATAAAGTGTCTTTAAATACCTGCATGATATTTGGACTATTTTTTTACATGATTCATGAATTACTGTTTATATCCTTCTGGTTATTACTTTATACTTTACTGTACTCACCGTCTAGTTTGTGACGGTGGGTGCAGAGCAGACAAAGACGAGCAAGGGGAAAGGACTGGTGATCGGTGATTTTCTTTGATGACTTTTTGGAGCGGTTCCTTCCTTGCACGACTGTATGTTTTGCCATTTTTGTTGTAATTATTGTATATTATTGCTTTTGAATACACTGGGACATAATGGGATCGCGTGAAATAGGATATGCATGTTTATACAATGATTTCAGGGTTTCCACATTGTAGGTTGTTTCACTTTTATAAAAATTGGAGTTATTTAATCTTGTCTTAAGTATAATTCCGCTGCAAACTATTCTGTAAAAGACATAACATAATAACTCAACGTTAAAAGACAAATTTAATGAGAAAATAACTATTGGAAGCTGACTTGGCCTGCGTTGACTTTGCGATGATTGACTCGGGAGTCTACGTGGGTTTAGGCCGGGCGGGACCCAGTTTTATGGGAAACTGGGGTCGTCACATGGACTATATGTAGTAGTGTGATATGTAAAAAAGAAAACTTTTACTTTGGAGAAACACTTGGTTTGATTTCATGTTTTCTTTGGTTTCCACCATGAATTTTGTTGTATCTTGCCCTACAATGGAGTAATATTCTTTGTCCCGGGGATTGATGGATCCCGGGTTATTTTTCTTTTAAATTCCAATGTGATTCATGATGTTCTCTTCGATCTGTAATGTTGATTTGTATTTGCTTGATTTAATGCTATACTTGCTTTGATCAAGTAGGTATAGAACTTAGTGTGACGGCCCCAATTTCCCATAAATTGGACCCCGCCCGGCCTAAGCCCACGTGGACCCCCGAGCCAGTCTCGCAAGGTCAACGCAGACCTAGTCAGCCTTCCAATCCTTCATTATACGTAAATTCACAATTTTAAGTTGAGTTATTAATGTTTTGCAAGTTTTACGAATTAGCGGAAGCAATAAATTAAATAACTCAACATTACTATAAAAACGTTAGGCAACCTAATTGTGGAACCCCGCATAACTATATCGTCATTGGAGGAGAGTAAATAAAAGATATACAAAATAATCACCTAGCTATGGAGCTTTCCCTTGCTGACCGTAGATCCGCACTTAGTCAAACCGAAAAATGACGAGTACAGTAAGTAAAGCCGTATGACATATATACAACATTATATCCAAAGCAATGGTCGAATTCATGCAAATAGAAAGAAATGGAATAAGGAACGCATGAATATAAAACATTGTAACAAAACAATCGATACGTGAGGGTCCGAATACAAAGAAACAAACGAAGAAGGAGTCCCGACCAAAAGGTCGTTGAGTCGCGCAAAAGCCCAGATGACTCGGGTAGAGGACGAGACACCCGCCTCCCCCCCTAACCCTTGCGACTATGAGATATCGACAGACGCGGATAAGAGCCCCCAACGTACACTCAATTGGGAGATATCGATGACATCCTGATAAGAGCTCATATCGCAGATAAATAGTAACCATGACTCACTTGCCAATGGACCACTCAACCAACAAAGTTCCAAAGATAGCACACCAATATTCGATAAAGTGAAATGAAGCTATCACAAAACAGTAAACAACAACAGCCAATGGAGGGAAATGAAATACTGTATAAGTCCCTAGCTGGTTTACTTACATTTTCCGTGAACAATCAAGACGTCTCGCTCACGCCTTGATATGCGCACCCGACACCCGACTCATACGTCCCCGGTGTCCATTTATGCCATTTACGTTACTTACGTCATTCGCATCAATATATTCCATAATAAAGGCAACGAACTTCACAAAATGGTGTAGGACCTCACCATGGCTTTCAACTCCATTTGAAGTTATCGCGTCGTCGCACGTCGTCGAATCACACCCTCGTCGAAGATCGATCGGTCCGACGACGTGCCACCGCGCCGCAGCCGCTGTCGAGCCGACGTCGCTGCCGCGCCGACGCCACCGTCGCCATCGCTGCCAGCCCCGCCGTGCGCGCTGCCGATCGGTCATCCGCCTCGCTGGGGCTTCTTCCTTTTTCGTCCGCGCTAGCCGTCCACGCTGGCCGTCCGCGGTTTCGACTCCACCACCGCCGCGGCGGCTCGCCTCGGCCGGACTTGCCACTCGCGCCGCCGATCTCGTTCTCCGCCACCTCTCTCTTTTCTCTCTCTCTCTCTTCTTATCCATTCTCGAAGAGAAACCAAATGTCCTCAAGATCCGTGCGGTGCGAAACTCGAGGCACATCAAAAACATATATTTTCAATTGTTTTCCTTAAAAATTGGGCGGCGCGCATCTCGAGGCACCACAAATATGCACACCGCTTCCACCTCATTTCACATTCTCGACACTCGCGCCACATGCATCCCGAGGCGCATCCAATGTACATTTTTCCATTTATTTTTAATGTGACCACATAGCCACTATAGCCACATTAAGCCGCCGCCTCGTTCCCACGTCAACACGCGACTCGAGGCGCGTCCCTGTTCGTGTTTCGGCTCACCGCATTCCCCGCATATACTTTTCTCAACAATTAGCATTAAAATCTTAAATTGAACATTCTCGGTGTCTCCACTCAAGATTCGGACATACGTATTCGACGAGTGGGTCCCACATACGACCTTGACCTGACACGTGGCACAAGTCAAATTTTCGGTCCGTTACACTTAGCGTTTGAATTCACCTATAACCTTGGGGTTTTCAACCCAGAAATAAGGAACACAACCCTTGAACATCCGGACACGTCGACCAACGGTCGTTGACGAGGGAGGCCTTCGAATTTTGAGTCTAATACAACATTGCACTTACGCTACTCACGCCGACCGGTGAAGTCTGAGTGCAACGCTAGAATCTCCATCGTCGAGACCTCGGGGTGGAGTGAACAGGGAAATTCGCTTATCTTCACTTGAATTGGGGACTGCAATATGAAAATTGAATAGAAAAATGCAACCTAGGTGAAATCAATTCCCTTGGACTATTTCTCCATTGTGAAATCACAAATTTAAATCCCTTGCAAGTAGTTAACTTAATTAATTAGTTCAATTTCCTTTACAAAACTCAAAATTCGGTTCTTAACTTACCGTCTTAATTAGATTACAAATTAGCACTAAACCGTCCCTGTGGATTCGATAAATCCGGTACCAACACTAGTTGGTGCTACTGTTACTGCCATGTTGTCGTACACTTGCGGCTTGTGTCAATCACACTGTAAGTGATCGACATAACTCAAATTCAGCAAGCCGATCTTATGTATATACTCCTTCCGGTTACAAATATAAGTCGTTTAAGATAAGGGCACAAGAATTAAGACATCCTTAATTACAAATGTAATTTACATATACGCCATTTGACATTAAATGAATTGAAGAATTGAACAATCATAAATACTTGAATTGTATAAGGGTATAATTGGTAGAAAAAATAATAAATACACTTTCAATTCTGAAAACAACTTATAATTTTGATCAAGAAGTTTTTGCTATAAATACTTATATTTTTGACCGGAGGGAGTATAATTTTGACCAAGCTATATTGTAAATTAAAAATACAAGATGAGAATTTCATTAATAATTTTTTTAGCAAAAACTTCTTGGTCAAAATTATAAGTCGTTTTCAGAATTCGAGAGTGTATTTATTGTTTTTTTACCAATTATACCTTTATACAATTCAAATATTTATGATTATTCAATTCTTCAATTCATTTAATGTCAAATGGCGTATATGTAAATTACACTTGTAATTAAGGATGTCTTAATTCTTGTGTCTTTACCTTAAACAACTTATATTTGCAACTGGATGGAGTATATACATAAAACTGGCCTACTAAATTTGAGTTATGTTGATCACTTACAGTGTGATTGACACAAGCCGCAAGAGAACGACAACGTGGTAGTAATAGTAGCACCAACTAGTGTTGGTACCGGGTTTATCAAATCCACATAAACGGTTTAGTGCTAATTTATAATCTAATTAAAATGGTAAGTTAAGGACCAAATTTTGAGTTTTGTAAAGGAAATTGAACTGATTAATTAAACTAACTACTTGCAAGGAATTAAAATTTGTGATTTCACAATGGAGAAATAGTCTAAGGGAATTGATTTCACCTAGGTTGCATTATATATATCCAATTTTCATATTTCGGTCCCCAATTCAAGTGACGATAAGCGAATTTCCCTAATTCTTCACTCCACCCCGAGGTCTTGGCGATGGAGATTCTAGCGTTGCACTAGGACTCCACCGGTCGGTGTGAGTAGCGTAAGTGTAATGCTGCATTAGACTCAAAATTCGAAGGCCTCCCTCGTCAACGACCGTTGGTCGACGTGCCGGATGTTCAAGGGTTGTGTTCCTTATTCCCGGGTTGAAAATCCCAAGTTCATAGGTGAATTCAAACGCTATACCTACTTAATCAAGGCAAGTATATCATTAAGTTCAAGCAAACACAAATCAACATCACAGATTGAAGAGAACATCATGAATCACATTGGAATTTGAAAGAAAAGCAACCCGAGATCCATCAATCCCTAGGACAAAGTATTACTCCATTGTAGGGAAAGATACAACAAAAATCATGGTGGAAACCAAAGAAAACATGAAATCAAACCTAGAAATTGAAGTGAATCCACACTCCACGAGTGTTTCTCCAAAACAAAAGTTTTATGTTTTACATATCACACTACTATATATAGTCCAGGGGTATTTTCGTCTAAAAAAGTGGGCTCAAACCGCTAAAAAAAGGTCCAAACATTAAGAGGGCCGCTAAGGGCACCACACCGTTTAATGAGGGCACCCAAAGTATTTGTAAAAATTCCAGCAAAAAATGGAAAAGACCATTTTGCCCTTGTATATATAGTGATTCAAACCCCACAAATCATTTTGACAAAGAAAAAAGGCACCCCACCACAAGGTTGAACCACAAAGCCACATTGCGTTTGGCGAGAGTTGATCGATTCTTGCGGATTGACATCATCCGACGAGGTAACAATGTTTGACAACCATATGATGGTTTCCGGTTTATGTGGATGTGCGCGATTGTATCGGCCTCGCAGACCAAGATGTATTGTGATGTCTCGCCATAGTGGACCGAGAGGTGTACGTAGGTCACGGAATGGTACAACCGAGAGTACTCGAACTCCCTTGTCGTACGTGAGCGAGACTCCGAAGAAAGTTTCGGACTTGTACAACCGATAACCTGTTTTTTTGGGTCTTTTTGTGATTGTGCTGTAAATTTTGGTTGATTATAATGTTACACTGTTTGTATTGCAGGTAATGTCGGTTTCTACCCTATTTCCAGACTACAAGGACACGTTTACACCTTGTAGGCCATTCCCATCTAGAGAAGCGGTTGTTTCATGGCTTCAAATGATAGGCCGTGAGAACATGTTTGTGCTAGTGACAAAGCACTCTGATGCCGGGGGCATTAAGCGCAGGGGAAGGGTGAAACTTGCCTGTGAGAGGTCTGGGACATATAGGGGAATGTCACAAAGAGTTGGGAAGGGTAAAGCGGCAAAAATTGGTTCGAAACCAAGAAATGAAGAAGAAGAGGAAACGACGAGGACTCAAACTGGTACGAAGAAATGTGGATGCCCTTTCCTTATCAACGTAAAGGAAAATGCTCGACTCTTTGTGGTATGTCATCTGTTATATGTGGGAGGCACAATCACGAGCCCGCAAAAACTTGGACGACCATTCATTTGCCGGAGATTGGATAAGGGGAGCAGGAAGTTGTGGTGCAAATGACAAAGGGAATGTGAAGCCAAGAGACATCCTAAATACGTTGAAGCAAAGAGATGGTAGAAACGTATCGACAATGAGGACAATATATAATGCAAGACAAAAAGTCCGAAATGAGGATGCGGATGGGAGGACTCAAATGCAACAACTGTTGCACATATTGGAGAAGAATAAGTGGATGTCATGGCATAGGAAGCATCCCGTTACGAATGTTGTCACCGAGTTATTTTGGTCACATCCCGACTCAATAAAGTTGCTAAGGTGTTTCCCATCGGTTATTTTGATGGATTGCACGTACAAGACAAATAGGTACCGAATGCCTTTGTTGGAGATTGTTGGCATCACTTCTACGCACTTGACGTTCTCCGTTGGGTTCGCATTCTTATCATCAGATAGTCATGGGAATTATGTTTGGGCACTTGAGAAGTTGAGATCCATATTGGATGGGTGGCCTAAGCCTGACGTGTTCGTTACCGATAGGGACTTAGCCCTTATTAGTGGCATAGAAGAAGTTTTTCCGGCCTCGTTTCACCTCCTTTGCTCTTGGCACATCAACAAAGTAGTATTGGCCAAGACTAAGAAGATGTTTGGGGAGAACGATGGTTTTGCGCGTTTATGGATATGTGGACGAGCGTGATGTATGCCAACTCGAGGCCTTATTAGAAGTTATGATGAATGACCTGCGTTGTGAGTTTGAGAATGTCAAGGGTCTTATTGAGTACTTGGACAACACATGGTTAAAGAACTACAAGGAGAAATTTGTCTCCGCTTGACAAATAGAATTATGCACTTTGGGAAACGACAACGCAGAGGGGTGGAGTCTCGCGCATTTTATTCTCGAAGCTACACATTGGGAACAGTCAAAGCCAATTTCGAGACTCTGTTGAATGTGGTTGATGGCCTCCTTAGAATTCAACACAACAATATCAAGGCATCGTTTGAGCTAAGTTTGAATGTGGTCCAACATGAGTACATTGATGAGTTGTATCGACGATTGCGTGGTTATGTCTCTCAACGGGCGCTTAGGCTAATTAGAGATGGGATTGTTAGTGTCCACCGCCTTCAATGTCATTCTTGTCAACCTCTCGCATGGGAGTGCCTCCACATTTCTACCTCTACGTAGTGCTCCACCGTCGTCGTTGCACAACGTACGCCCGTCGCCATGATAAATTACAGGAATATCCATTGGCTTAGGGTAAGTGCTATGAATTTTGTTGAATTGTTATTTTTTCTCCCGGAGCGGGGTTGTGACAATATGTTTATGTTATACTGTTCACGTTGACAGGTGAAGTTGCGTGCGAATGCACCATTGCCATCCTTATATCATTCGTGGGACCAGATGTTGAGGACTCGCGCGAAAGGTTGGCGTGATGGATTCATCTTTCGAGACATCGCGCCCATTGCACTCTTTGCTGATGATGCCACCATATCCGTTGTAGATTTAGGTACACCGTAGTGTTAAAATTGTACCTAGAATTCTTGATGGCTGTACATTTACCAATTTTGAAATTAGTAGTCAAGTTGTATGGATATACAATGGGTGAAATATCTTACCGAAAATTTGGGGTATTGTTGTACATCATTTTGATTTTTCTATAATGATTTTATCCTACTACAATGATATATAATTACTTTCGTTTTCGTGGCTATTGTCGTGCTGGATTTTCATTCGTGTAAAGTTAGTTGGAAAGTTAGTTGTCGAGTTAGTTGGAAATTGTTGCTGGAACAGACGTGTCGGCCCTGAATGACCGAGACATACGGTGAAGTGTCGGCCATACACCACCGAGAACTAACGTTAATTCTCGGTCGCGCTATGCCGAAATTCCCTCTTCTCGTCGACGTATGCGCGACCTTACTCACGCGTCTCGCCATGAGTCACCGCGACTTGCTCCACCGTCTCGTTACCGTGTGACCGATACCAATTGCTCCATACGTTCGCCAAATGCTCCATACCGGTAACACCGGAATCCCGTATTTGCTCGGTTGTTCAAAGCACCAAAAATTGCACATGAGTGTCGGCCCCGCTTGACCGAGACACCTCGTAATCGAAAAAACAAGTATCCTAGAACAAAAAATACGAAAATACAACAATAGGCAATGTAACATTACACACTCGTCATAAAAATTGTAGTCAACATGCAACAAGTACTCATCAAACATTTAAAAATGTCATAAAACATGTAGTCAATACGCAACATAGAAGCGCAACATTAGAAACTCATCATAACACATTACAAACCGCCATAAAAATGTCTCCGCAAACATCATCAAACTCAAAGAATGTCATACAAATGTCTATGCCTCCGCAAAACGGTCATTGCTTTGGTTTCTTCGATTCTTCCTTTGATACTCCTTCCCAAGCATTCTCTTCGAGGCGACCATCGACCGTGGCGTCTTTGCCGTGGTCGGGGTGGAGTGTGTGGAAGTGCTACCATGTTTGGGACCGCCTCGGCCCTGCTTTCGGTAGGGCGATGTGGCGGTTGTGTCGGTTGCGGTCGCGAGTCGTACTCGTGGGGGTGGGACCTAGACTCCTCCCCTAAAGAAAGTTGACGATGTCACTCGCCATTGTCCTCGCAGACTCAATCGTGCACACCTCCGGCGGAGGTCCATCCATCGCAATGCCGCGTCCAACGCACGCCTATTACGCCGATGAAATAATTGGGTTAGTGTTAATGTAAAACATATCGGATGAATAAGACATGCATAATACATATAACCATTTCAATACCTCTAGTAGCTCGTTGTCTGCGATGGTTGTGGCGAGCATGTCTTCGTCCTCATGGCTCGGATTGGTGATCACGGGATGAGACACTTTGAGGAACCAAGGCAGGTAGTATGGTGTAGCCAAAAACTCAAATTCTGCCTTGTCGCCACGAACTTGAGCCAACAAATGGTTCCTCCATCGCTCCCAACTCGTCTTGCTTGGAACCCATACTTCGACCGAGTACTTGTTCGCAGACGGATGGCCTCTGTGCTTCCAAATGGACGGTACGAAGGATCTGGTATAGATTGCACATGGCCAAACTGTCTCGTAATCCTCTCCGGTGGTAGGGCTCCACCACATCCATGTACTTGATCGTCCCACTATAAAAGGCCATCGCGTGCACAACTCCATTTTCCCCGAAATTCACATATGGGTCCCAAGTGACCTAGTCAAAATGCAACAACCATTGTTAGCAAAAAAAAAAATTCCTAAAACATCAATCATCGGAGGATATGGATAACCATCTCACCTCACTTGGGCGCAACCTATCCAAGGTTCTCATAATGGCCCCGAGCTTGTCAACATTCGCCACCGTCTCGTGCTTTTGAATCCATCTCAGACACGAGGTTGCACGTAGTCCGTGTACTTCGCATTGGGTGTGGCTGCACCAAGTTTGAAATGGTCGTACACCCATCCCTCGCAAATACATACAATGTTAGTTAGTCCACAATTGCATGTAATTGAAATACAAAATGAAAATTAAGTCTATTTTATAACAAACCTCAAGCAATGTGAGGTAGCCAAATACGAGACACTTGCACTCTCGTGGCGGACCCCAAGTGTCGATACAAGTAGGCCAACGCAGCCGCACCCCATGCGTAGTTTCCTACGTCGTCCAAGTCCTCAAGAAGCTTCAGCGGCGCGATCGACACCCGAGACCCACTCTTATCGGCAAAAAGAGTGCAGGACAACAAGTACATCGTACGCTCGGCGGTGCATTCCACAGAGGATAATTTCGGGTCTCGAAGCAGCCTTTGGGGCACCATCGACTCTTCAACCAATGTTTGCGCACTGTGAGCCCCTTGCTGATATTCACCTCCTCCTCAGCCTCCTCGACGCTAACCCCAAGTAGGTTCGAGACCATCTTGATAGCGTCCGAGCGAGATTCCTCCGTGTGTACCTCGCAAAGTTCTCCACCGCAACAACTTTGCCCGTCACAGAATCTTCGGAGGAAGGCGACATCCTCTAATGAGATAGACATTTCACCAAAAGGTAGGTGAAATGTGTTCGTCTCCGCCGCCACCGCTCCAAAATGCAGAGATCACCTCCTTGTTGGCCTCATGCGGTATGAGCGCCTATGAGCGTATTCAACCCGAACGCTGAATAATCCTCTCGAAGTCCCGCCGTGTCCGGGTGGCACGACCAAATCCCATTCAAGTATTTGATTTCCGTGATTGATACACTTAAGAACGGCCGCTCCCGCAAATGTCAAAACATCTCGTCATTATGTGAAGACCATGAGTATTAAGTTAATCCGTTCAATGAAATTGAAATTACCTCATTGCTCCAAATCGATAAAGCCACATGAACCTTGAAGCTTTTCAACAACACCCCGTCTATGGGACCACCGGGGAATGGAGCACGCGCTTCAACAGCACTTCTAGCTCTCCTTCATCATGGCCACTCCACCCGATCGCTCCCGCCCACATTACGATCTGTTTCTATCGTGTTCCCCGCCTCTCGAAGAGTCACCGCTACTAGACTCCGATGCATGCCCCTCCTCTTCCCCTGGGGCAATAACAAGATCCTCGGTCGCCCCGGCATCGAGGGTCGAACCCTCATCGTGCAAATGTAACCTTCCACGAGTACCATCTACCTTCGCCTTGCCCTTAACATCCTCATTCTCCTTCTCTTTCTCTTTCCGCACGATGTCGTTTGGGGTCTCCGCCACCTCGCCCTGCTAGGCCTCGAGACCTCAACTCCAAACCTCCCTCCCTAGTCACCGGGTACCTTCTGACGAGCCATACCCGAAAAATTACAACATATAAGCGCATGGAACAGAACCCAAAAATTTTTTCAAAAAAAAATGTTCAAATTCATCCATTTATGATGTCTCGGTAAAGCAGTCCGTCAAACAACGCATATTTTCGGTCACCCATTACCGACAATTCCTCCAATATATCGGCGGGTACAACCGAGTCCAATGGAAATGTCTCTTGTTATGCACCACCGAGATTGCTTGACCATTTCAATTCGCCTTTGCTCTCGCCAATCACGCCCAGCCTACTCTAACACTCTCGCCGTTGTACAACCGAGAGTATGAGCATATTCTCGGTTGTACACCACCGCCACCACATTACCTAGCACTAATTCTAGCTCTCGTCACATCTCGCCGAGACAACTAGAGTACTCTCGGCCATGCGTAACCGATCCATTTGTGAGCTTTTTCGGCTTTTGTGGTGATACTTCGACTTCCCAAAAATGTAGGTTCTCTCGGCCATGCTTGGCGAGACAGTAGCTTAGCACATTCTCTCGGCTGTGCGTGGCCGAGAACCGCAAATTCTCATTTAACATTAATCTGATCGACTAATGTGTTGAGTCTCGGTGCCTATGCGCCAATCAACGCTAGCTCTGGGCATGGGCGCTTAGGCATGGCGCCGAAGCACTATATGTAAGCATTATGTCTGGCAGGCACTCGGAGCCTAGGAGCCACCTATTGGTGCCGGTTCAAGGAGGATCCGACGCCCATGGTAAGCATCACTCCTATTTTGATTTGACGATTAGGCACAACACCTAGGTGACTAGGCACCCATGGTAAGCAACACTCTCTATTTCCTTATTTTTCTCTGAATTTCTTACTTCTCATCTAGTCTTCACTCCTGCCTTGCCAAACATTCAACTTTCGCCCTCGCCAAGCACGCGATCGTCCGGTAAACCTATCATGCACATGAAATACCCCGAATTAATATAAACTCATGATTTATTTTGCCAAAATATAAAGTAATAATACTACTATAAAACACGTAAACTATGCTAGGCATCGGTGATTCGTTTTGAGATGTAGGCGCACATATTTTAAGGTGTATTGCACCGTCTCCAAACATGTGTGTCTTTAAATGTGTCAATGTACAACTGTCGTCTGAAATTTGGCCTATATAACATCATTTGGTCAAACAATTTGTCATGAGGTGCTTCAAAGGAGCAACAGGGACTAGTGCAGAGGTGCACATAACTGTAAGTTCAATTTTCCACATGAATTAGCTACTACTTATACAATGCAAGCATTTAGGAAACCCTAATAAGTTTTCAAGTTTTCTATCCAGATAGTCAACAATAGGTCACATGGTGAATACTTGAATCCAATCAAATTTCAGAGAATATGCTTGTACATTGCCAGAGACATAGCAGAGATTGTAATCAAAGCAGCATCAGAATGTCATTGAAGTTTTTTTTTTATTTTTTTCTCTTGGTTTCAATTATATGTTGCTGTATCTGGATTTCATTAAGTACACCACAGTAATTAAATGAAACCCTCACCAATTAATTAAGAGGGCCGCTATGGGCACCCCACTAATTAATGAAGGCACCCATTTTTTGTCATTCTCCCCTCTAAATTACACTTTGATGTAAATGACTCAATTGCCCCTTTATATAAACTCACTGCAACCTCACAACCCATTTTCAAACAAATTTAGGGGCACCCCACTACATTGGTCTCCCATCTCTAACCTAAAGCCACGTATTTGTTTGTCGGGCGTGTATCGATTCTTGCGTCTTCACATCATCCGATAGCGAGGTAACACTGTTTTACAACCATATGAAGATTTGAATGAACTATTTTTTTGTTCAAAACAGTGAAATTGATTATTTGGTTTGTCAATGTAGGGTTTGGTAAATTCGACCATTCCGAACTTGTTTCCACTATAAAATGGACGAATGTACTGCAATGGTGCAAGAGGAGGTACAAGAAGAGGTATTTGTTGAAATTTATTGTCTTTTTTTTTTTTTCGGTTTTTCATCTTTTCAGTCGAAGTTGCACGGGCGCGATTGTTTCGGCCTCGCAGTACCGAGATCTATAGATAAGTCTCGGTCAAAAGCCACCGAAACTTATGCGTAGTTCACGGTCATGCTGAGACCGAAACAAATTGTATAGTCTCGGTATAAAACGACCGAGACTATTTCGTAAGTCTCGGTTGCCATTGAACCAAAATTTGCTTATATTCGCGGACCTATACTACCGAAAAATTGGTTTTTTGGGTTTTTTGGTGAATTTGCTGTACATCTTGGTTGAGTCGTAATGTTACAATATATGTATTGCAGGTAATGCCGGTTTCAACTTTATTTCCAGACTACAAGGATGCGTTTACTCCTTGTAGGCCATTCCCATCTAGAGAATCGGCTATTTCATGGCTTCAAATGATTGGTCGTGAGAACAAGTTTGTGTTAGTAACGAAGCACTCGATACCGAGAGGATTAAGCGCAGGGAAGGGTCAAACTTGCGTGTGAGAGGTCCGGTACATATAGGGGAATGTCACAAATAGTAGGGAAAGGTAAAGCGGCAAAACTTGCTTTGACACCAAGAACTCGAAGAAGAAGAGGAAACGAGGAGGACTCAAACCGGTACAAAGAAATGTGGATGCCCTTTCCTTATTAACATCAAGGAAAATGTTGATTCTTTGTGGTATGTCACTTGTCATCTGGGAGGCACAATCACGACCACACCAAAAACTTGACGGCCACTCATTTGCAGGAATATTGGATAAGGGTGAGCAGTGGTTGTGGTGCAGATGACTAAGGGTAATGTGAAGCCAAAAGATATCCTCAATACGTTGAAGCAAAGAGATGTTAAAAACGTATCGACAATGCGGACAATATATAATGCACGACAAAAATTCCGAATTGAGGATGCGGGTGGGAGGACTCAAATGCAACAACTATTGCACATATTGGAGAAGAATAAGTGGATGTCGTGGCATAGGAAGCATCCCGATACGAATATCGTCACTGATTTATTTTGGTCACATCCTGATTCAATCAAGTTGCTACGGTGTTTCTCATCGGTTATTTTGATGGATTGCACTTACAAAAAAATAGGTATCGAATGTCGTTATTGGAGATTGTTGGCATCACTTCAACGCATTTGACATTCTCGGTTTGCTTTCATATCATCGAGACTCATGCAAATTATGTTTGGGCACTTGAGAACTTGAGATCCATATTGGATGGGCGACCTAAACCGAGGTGTTTGTTACGGATCGGGAGTTAGGCCTTATTAGTGTCATCGAAGAAGTATTTCCATCATCGTCTCACCTTCTTTGCTTTTGGCACGTTTTTTGGTTTCTAATTGTGCAAAAATTAACTCTCGGCAAAGCCTGTCCGTGACTCACGCATCAGTTTCGACATTCAATAACTGAAAATTATCCTACCTTCTCGGTATGACACTACCGAGAGAAGTGTTTCGCTATGTAATATGTTGGTTTACAGATACGACTCGTTGAGCCGTGCACGACCCACCTGGACCATTCTCGGTTCCTCCAAAGCGAAACTAAACGTTTAGTTTCGTTCATGAATAACCGAGACATTTTCAAGTTTATTAGCATAGTTGCGGTGAGTTATGGTCGATACCTTTCTGAGACTACTAGGTCACGGCATGACACAGACGAGAATTTCACCATGGTCTCGGTAACCAAATACCGAGAATATAATTATTCATGCAATTAGGTCTCCTCACGGTATGCTGGAACCGATATTATGGCCTTATTTTCGTTAGAAACTAACCGATCTGTGATGGATATTTTCGTACGCATCTAACCGAGACATTACCTAATTTCGTTGTCTACTTAACTCTCGGTTAGAAGTCAACGAGGCTCATAGAAAGCTCTCGGAGGTACATACCCGCGAGGTTTTGGAATGTTTCGGTTGTGTGGCACCGATAATTTCCTCACGGTCTCGTCTCTGAAGAGCCGAGACTCTTTTCCTGATCACAAAATGAACATGTATTTAAATGAGAATTTTTGAAAACAAATCTCAATACTAAAAATAGCACCAAAACATAGACAACGGTCAAATATTTAGTGAAAAACACAACAAGTTCCATAATCCCCCATTCAACATTCTAACAAGTCCAACATGCAAACAACATTCTACAAGTTCCTTAATCCAACAAAAACTAAAACAAAAGTAAAAGTTCCATAATTCAACATTATACAAGTTCCCTCATTGCTTTGGCTTCTTCAAATTCTTTCTCCCGTATTCCTTGCCATGCATTCTCTTTGGGGGCGAGCATCGGCAGTTGGCGGTGGAGCATTAGCCGGGGTGGAATGTGTAGAAGTGCTATCGTCTTTGGGGCCGCTAGGGCCTGCTTGGGTAGGGGGCGATGTGTCGGTAGCGCGCGGCGGTGGTGCGGTTGCGGTGGTGGGAGTGGTAGTGGTGGTGGCGGGGACCGAAACTCCTCCCCAGAAAGGAAATTGACGACGTCACTCGCCATTTTCCTCGCAGACTCTAACAACACAACTCCGGCGAGGAGTCTATCCATCGTAATGACGCGTCCAACGCACGCATATTACGCCGATGAAACCAAAAATAAATATGTTAATGTAAAAAAATTACGGGTTTTCAAGAAATGGCAAAAACTTCTACATAATACTTATAACACATTCAATACCTCCAAAGCTCATTGTCAGCGATGGTTGTGGCAACCATGTCTTCATCTTCATAGCTCGGGTTGGTGAGCACTGGGTGAGACACTTTAAGGAACCAAGGTAGATAGTCCAGTGTAGCCAAAAACTCGAACTCTGCCTTGTCACCGCGAACTTCGGGGGCCAACAAATGGTTACGCCAACGTTCCCAATTGTCTTGTTGGAACCCATACTTGACAGAGTATTTGAGTGCAGATGGGCCTCGATGTGCTTCCAATGGGCGGTACGAGAGGATCTGGTATAGATTGCAAGTGGCCAAACCGTAACATCTCTCGATTTCTAACACGACTTATGTGACACGTGTCGGGATCGTGACCCGGCCACGCGCGATACTTGGACGGTATTTCGAACCTTGGGAGTCGACACCGAGGTAATTTTACGATTTTTTTTGATATGTGTAATAGCATTATGGATTAAATGCGTGTCACGAGCCACTCGAGCGATTTCCTTTTTGTTTATGCGTGAGTTCTCGCCTAGGTAACCGGGGAGGAAATACGGTAAAAGTGTGCACGTGACGGAGAAAAATACGGGTCGATGAGGTAAGGTGAGTCCGGAACCCGGGGGTTAAGGTTGGGGACTTGTGGGTGGGTAAGGCACACCTAGGACACACCTCACCATATTGGTTTGAATTTCAAACAAAAAACCAACCACCCCACCCACTCCCATCACTCACACCTCACACTCCCACTCATTCACGTCACACTCTCATCACACTCTCTCTCCTCCCGATCTTTCTTCTCACTCACTCACGGTTTCAATCACTCTCACACATCCCTCTCAATCAACTCTCTCCCACTCATCTCGGTCTTCAAACCACACTCCCACCTCCTCTCGGCTTCAAACCTCTCTCACTCACGGCCTCTCTCTCCCCCGGCTCACCGCCGCCTCGCTCTCGCTCTCGCCGGTGACCGGGACCGGGACGCGGAGGAGGCCGCCAACCGGAGGTAACACTCTCACCTCGGTTTTCTCTCTCTCTCTCGCGTTTCACTTCTCTCACGGGCTCTCTCTCTCTAGGTTCGCTCACCATTCGGTTGGCCGAGACCAAGCCGTCGTCGGAGGTCCCGTGGTGGCGAGGAAGGTCGCCGGAGGTCTCACACTCTCTCTCTCTCCCCGTGAGCACTCGACCACTCTCCCTCTCCCTCACGGTTTGCTCTCCTCTCGGCTCACGTTTCTCTTCATTTCTCTTTGTTTTTTTGTTGTTCGTCACACTTGTTACGTGTGCATGTGGTTGCCGTGACGAGGGCCGGCCGTGGGCGACCTCCGAGGAGACCACCGGAGTCCAAGACGTCCGGAACCACCCCCGCATGGCCCATGCAAAGTACTTGTTGTATACATACAACAAACTCGGTTTGCTAGGTGTTGACCCTCTCGCCGGAAAAGGCCCTCACTGGCGGCGCCACCGCCGGACCACCAGGGCCGGAACGTGTCGGGGACCCCACCAAAACTCGTATGTGGGTCCCACAACCCTAAAAGTGGCCAAAAACAGTTTTATAGGTGCAAAGGAATCGATATTTCATGTGATGTGTACGTTGGAGGCTCGCCGGAAACCACCATCGCCGGCGGTCCTACCGGTCGAACCACGATCATTAAAGGTTGTCGAGGTCTCACTTAATATTAGTTGACGTCTAGCAATCCTCGGCTAAGTCCGAAACAAACGTACGTAAGGCTTTTGGAATTAGTTCGTGTGATGCCATCGTCGAGTCGAAAAAAATGTATAGTTGCTATTCAAACGTCGCGTGGCGATGAATGGCTATGACGTCGTGATCATGTTGCCGGTCCGCGAGACCATGACGTGACCCGCATACGATCGAGCCGAGCCTATGACTCGCGATGAAGCGAATACGTAGTTTGTCTTCAAAACCCGAGAGAGAGTGTCTTCTTTTATTTATTAAAATGTATGACCGTCCGAGCCATTCAAAACATTGGAAATAATGATAAGTTTAAACCTAAGTGTTAGTGAATGACTCGACCTAATAACACGAGTTTCCGACCTTGTCGGAGTAACGGGAAACTTGAGGATACGCGTTAGGAGTCGCGGGAGTTTTACGTGGATTACGATAATCTCGGTAAGTACACTTGCCTTAAAAAGCATTTGTACGTTAGTAAGCCGACTAAGAAGATATCATGTGATTCATTTTCACTTTTCTTGTGTTCGTTATTATCCCATCATTGGCATTCCATTCTATGTTCTTGTATGTGTGTTCTTGGCATAAGTACGTCTCGAAGGTACATGCGGCTGCACTAGAAGGGATAAAACGCGGCACTCGAGCGCACGAGTGTTTGACCACCCCTAGTGATTGTGTGATACCATGTCTTGGATTGTTGTGGATGGTTGTGGATTGTTATGGTATTGTTGTGGAATATGGACTACTTATTGCCTCTCTTGACTCGTAGAACACGCATGTTTCGATTGCTATCATTTCCAATCTGTCTATCATGCATTCTTGCTTATTTATATTCCCGCATTTCGGTACCGCATGATATTTAGGCTGTCTTGTTTGTCGTTTCATGAATTACTTTGTTATATTCTTCGGCTTTACTTTCAATTTCTCTCGATTGCTCACCGTCTAGTTTGTGACGGTGGGTGCGGATAAGACGGAGAGAGGGGGGCAAGGGACCGTGTCTAGGAGACTTTTTGTGGCAGTGGACGTGAGGTACCGAGATGTAGGCTCGTACCTATCCTTTTTGTATGACGTTTATGTATATACATATATGGTTGTTTTGGAGCAGGAACTAGGTTTGAGGTGATTTCCATAATTTCATTTTGTTGACTTGGATATGACTTGTCTTGGGGTTTCCACATTTATATAGATTCCTAATTTCCTTTGATTGAGTTATTTCCCATTATTTGATTAGAATATGATTTTTGCTTCCGCTTTGTATTATAAACTGCAATAACTCTTTCATGAACCTTAAAAACCTAAAAATTTTGATAAGTTGAGGCCGACTAGGCTCGTCCGGTTATTGAGAAACCGACTTGGGACTGCACGGGTCTAGGCGGGCGTACCCAAATGCATTGGGAATTTGGGGCCGTCACGGTTGGTATCGAGCTACGGGTTTGGTTATATAGACTGACTCATGTTGTAAATTCATAAAACACAAGCCATTGAAACCGGCGGAAGTTAGGAACGGTCAAACCGAAAGTGGAAACCCTAGGATCCCGTAGAAACTTAGTCGGGAAGTAATTGGGCGAGTCAAATTATTTTAATACATATTATGATTGCTATGTATATTATTGTAGTATACGGTAGCTATAGGCCGATTCGAGAAGTTCGTTTTCTTGATTCGAGACGACGATGACGGATCGAGCCGGTCGAGCGACGATAGCGACATCATCACACGATATGCCGGTGCGGACGATGTGCATGCCTTGACTCGAGAGAGTTGCGACGCGATTCGCGGCTACGGGAAATGTTACGATTGTTGAAGACACTCGTACCGGCTACCGCTACACCATCGACTCACTACACCATTGCCACATACTACTACTCGAGGCGAGACCCCGATTCTTTGCGGCATCCACGGCTCCGACTCCGTTAGAGCGATACTGAGGAGAGCTTGTTGTTGCGCCGACACGCGAACGAGCGAGGCACATCCTTTAGCGACGGTGATAGCTCGAGCGACAGAGGCACCAGGTGCGCCGATGGCTAATGCGAAGTCACTCCGATTACGACTCCATCGAAGAGTCAGGAGCCATTGCGAGCGAAAGCGATGGAGGGAATTTAAGAGACATGATCCCATGAAGTTTTATGGCGGCACGAGATGTTAAGACAATGCGAGTTGTTTCGAAGAATCATGAGAAGATTCACTCGACCATCGCCACGGAGGACCACATGCGAGCGACTATCTCTTCGTCGATGTTACATGGAGAGCGGATGATTGGTGGACGACGATCATTACTACCGGGGGTGTTCCGAGAGGCTGGATCGACTTCAAGACCAGTTTAATCGAAATACTTCCCACCGAAGCGTACTTCGAGCAAAGAGGAATGAGTTCATGGCGTTGAGGCGGGCGCTAATGAGTCGATTATGGAGTATATGGGTAGATTCTCATCATTGTTGCCTTATCTTTGGAGGATCGGCGACACCGAGACGACCGAGTGTATTATTTCACCGAGGGTCTATTACTTACGATCGGTGGTTACGTAGTCACTACACAAATGGAGACTTTACAGATTGCATACGAGCGGAGTTTAGCTCGAGAGAGTTACCTACTTACTCATCCTAAGGAGACTAGATCGGCGGACGAGTCCCGATTGGAGGAGCATCATCGAGACAAGAAGAGGAAGAAGAATAGGTGGAATTTCCGTGATCGCGGGACTCGGAGCGTAGGGTCCGTTGCACGATCGACTATTCGTCCGACCCATACTAATCCGCCGATACCCGCTTTGCCGGTCATCCACCACGACTGTCGATCGGGACGGCGATCGCGAGAGACGGACTGCGAGAGTAGGGGTGCCGATCAAGGAGACAAGCGAGAGGAGGACACGGGGGCCGGTCGGACTCGGACACAAAGTTCCGCACAAGGACGAGGCCGAGCGGACTCGGGATCGCGGGATACCGTGCACATTACAGGGTGCGGAAAGGTCGATCACATACGGAGGGAGTGCCCTCAACCACCAAAAATACCGCCACGGCATTATCGGCCTCGGAAAGAACGCGTTCGAGCGGTGTGCTGAGCGACCGGGGGCATCCCGAAACCTTGTCGAGGTATGATTTCTATTTGTGGTACTTTCATGCACACCATGTTCGATTCGGGTTCCACTGTCTCATTTATTCTTTGGTCGAATGGTAGATAAGCTAGGTTTGAAACCTCATTAGGCTTAGTAAACCCTCATCCTCGGCACCATTGCTTTGGAGATAAGATTTACCCGAATTTGTTGTGCCTCGATATTTCGGTAGAGATAGGGGGTTATGAGTTACCGTGGATATGAGAGTGCTCGAGTTTTGGAGTTTGATGCTTTGTTGGGCATGGATTGGGCAGGGATCGTTTCATGCTCACATTAGTTGTTATGAGAAGAGAATCACGATTCCGTTAGAAGGTGGTTCGGAGCTCGGCATTCGGGGCACGGCATCGCTACTACCTATCACCGAGAGCGGGGAAGCCACGAGTGACGAGATTGAGATTGTTGCGGCGTCATGAGCACTTTGGAGCGAAGCGGAGATTTGCTTTTCGAAGTACCGGTTGTGTGTAACTTCCCGGATGTGTTTCGGAGGATTTGCGGGATTACCACCACCGAGGAGATTGACTTTATTATTGACCTTGTTCGGGGACTAAGCCGATCTCGATACCACCCTACCGTATGGCACCCCGAGAGCTTGAAGAGTTGAGGAGTCGGCTAGATGACTTGTTAGAGTGGGCTTCATCGATCAGAGTATGTCGCCTTGGGGAGCACCGGTTCTATTTGTGAAGAAGAAGGATGGAAGTTTGAGGCTATGCATAGATTATCGTCAGTGAACCGAATTACGATGAAGAACAAATATCCGTTGCCGCGCATTGATGATTTGTTTGACCGATTGTGAGAGCGCAGTGGTTCTCGAAAATAGATCTGCGATCGAGGCTATCACCACTCGGGATTAGGGATGAAGATCGAGAAAAGACGGCGTTCACACGAGATACGGTCATTTTCGGTTTACGATCATGCGTTCGGTTTGACTAATGCACCGGCAATGTTCATGGATCTCTGCATCGTGTGATGAGGGAATACCTTGATCGGTTCGTGATTGTGTTCATAGACGACATCCTCATCTATTCCAGGACTCGTGAGGAGCACGAGGGCATCTACGAACAGGTGTTGCGAGACTTTAAGAGATCATCGTTGTTTGCCAAGTTCGGCAAGTGCGAGTTTTGGTTGTCGGAAGTCCGATTTCTTGGGCATGTTGTTGGAGCTACCGGTGTTGCTTGTTGACCCGAGAGAAGGTTAGAGCGGTGATTGAGTGGCCTACGCCGACTACTGCGTTACGCAAATTCGCAGGTTTTACGGGATTGGCGGGATACTATCGCCGATTTGTGCAAGACTTCTCCAAGATTGTTTGCTCAGATGACAAAATTGACTAAGAAGAATGCAAAGTTTGATTGGGATGAGGAGTGTGAACATGCATTCAACACTTTGAAGCGAAATTGACTACCGCGCTGTGTTAGCGTTGCCGAGGCCCAGGAAAGACTTAGTGGTGTACACTGACGCGTCGAAGGTTGGCTTGGGTTGTGTATTGATGCAAGAGGGCAAAGTTATCGCCTATGCATCTCGACAATGAAAGTGCACGAGAGGAACTACCCGACACACGACTTAGAGTTGGGCTGCGAATAGTGTTCGCATTAAAAATATGGAGGCACCACTTGTATGGCGTACGTTTCGAGTTATTCACGGACCACAAGAGCTTGAAGTACTTATTCACTCGAGAGAACGAACCTGAGACAGAGACGTTGGCTAGAGTTCTTGAAGGACTATGATTTCTCGTTAGAGTATCATCCGGGAAAGCTAACGTGGTTGCGATGCTTTGAGCCGTAGGGGATCGATCTTTGAGGTGGTCGTATGTCGGATGACTCACGAGTATGGTCTTCTTGAGGCGTAGAGTTGAGGAGTTCGGCGGACGTGCGGGGACTACCGGGATACTGATTTGTGGTCGGATGAGGTTGCGGACCGTTTCACTACTTGATTGTTCTCGAGGGACAACAAGGCGATGAGTCGTACCAACAATTCGACAAGATGGGTGACGATTCGAACATCCAGTTGGAGTCGGTCGACGGACTCTTGTTTGAGGTATCGTGGGCGATCGTGGATTCCATTGGCGGTGACTTACGCACCGAGATACTCCGGGAGGCTCACCGTTCTCGATTTTACGTGCATCCAGGTCGAACCAAGATGTATCTTGACATGCGACGTCTCTTTTGGTGGCCGGGATGAAATCGATGTGTCGGAATTCATTAGAGCGTGCGAGATATGCCGGCGTGTGAAAGCGAGCATCGACGGCTGGAGGATTCTTTGCGGCCCCTACCTACCTTTCTCGATGGAAGTGGGAGCACATTGCTATGGATTTTGTCGGTGGCTTGCCCCGATCTCCTCGTGGCCATGATAGCATCCGGGTAATTGTGGATCGATTGACGAAATCTGCTCATTTCATACCGTATCCACTACACACCGAGTTGATGACCGAGCATTCTTTACGAGCGTGAGATTGTCAGACTACACGGAGTTCCGTTGTCGATCGTGTCAGATCGAGGAGCGCAGTTCACTTCGTTATTGTGGCAGAGCATGCAGGCTCAGTTCGGCACCAGACTAGAGTTGAGTACGGCGTTCCATCCACGAACGGACGGACGGTCAGAGAGGTTGATACGGTGTTGGAAGACATGCTCAGGATGTGTGTTTTAGAATACGGCGGGTCGTGGGAAGAGTATCTTCATTTGTGCGAGTTTGCTTACAACAACAGTTATCAGGCAAGTATCGGTATGGCACCGTTTGAGGCGCTCTATGGCAAGCCTTGTAGATCACCTTCTTCTTTGGGGTGAGCCGAGAGGATGTTGTGACCGTTGGTCCTGAGACTGTTGTTGATCACACTGAGAAGGTACGGCAGATCCGTCAGAGGCTTAAGAGTGCTCAAGAGCGGCAAAAGAAATACTATGATCAGTATCACGATGAGCTTCAATACGACGTGGGGGACTATGTATACCTGAAAGTCTCGCCTCGAAGGGTCACAAACGATTCGGAATCAAAGGAAGCTTGCTCCTAGATTTATCGGTCCCTTCAAAATTGTGAAGAGGGTCGGTAAGATTGCTTACCGGTTAGAGTTACCGCCAGCGCTCGTCGGTGTTCACCCAGTATTTCACATTTCAATGCTTCGACTAGATAAGTCAGGCGGAGGGCGACGACCTACCGTGGACTGAGTCGGATCGAATTGCAAGACGATGCCACGTACGAGGAACGACCCCGATTCAAATTGTCGACCGTAAAGTCAAGATATTGAGGAACAAGGAAATCCCTTCCGTTCTCGTGAAATGACAATTCCACGGGGACGAGGAGTTAACTTGGGAACTAGAGTCATACATGCGAGAGCACTTCCCCTATCTATTTGATTCGGTGAGTCGAAGTTTAGTTTACTTATTAGTAAATTTCGGGGTCGAAATTCTAATAAGTGGGGAGAGCTGTAACATCTCTCGATTTCTAACACGACTTATGTGACACGTGTCGGGATCGTGACCGACCACGCGATCTTGGACGGTATTTCGAACCTTGGGAGTCGACACCGAGGTAATTTTACGATTTTTTTTTGATATGTGTAATAGCATTATGGATTAAATGCGTGTCACGAGCCACTCGAGCGATTTCCTTTTTGTTTATGCGTGAGTTCTCGCCTAGGTAACCGGGGAGGAAATACGGTAAAAGTGTGCACGTGACGGAGAAAATACGGGTCGATGAGGTAAGGTGAGTCAGGGAACCCGGGGGTTAAGGTTGGGGACTTGTGGGTGGGTAAGGCACACCTAGGACACACCTCACCATATTGGTTTGAATTTCAAACAAAAAACCAACCACCCCACCCACTCCCATCACTCACACCTCACACTCCCACTCATTCACGTCACACTCTCATCACACTCTCTCTCTCTCCCCCCGATCTTTCTTCTCACTCACTCACGGTTTCAATCACTCTCACACATCCCTCTCGGTCAACTCTCTCCCACTCATCTCGGTCTTCAAACCACACTCCCACCTCCTCTCGGCTTCAAACCTCTCTCACTCACGGCCTCTCTCTCCCCCGGCTCACCGCCGCCTCTCTGCTCTCGCCGGTGACCGGACCGAGGACGCCGGAGGAGGCCGCCAACCGGAGGTAACACTCTCACCTCGGTTTTCTCTCTCTCTCTCGCGTTTCACTTCTCTCACGGGCTCTCTCTCTCTAGGTTCGCTCACCATTCGGTTGGCCGAGACCAAGCCGTCGTCGGAGGTCCCGTGGTGGCGAGGAAGGTCGCCGGAGGTCTCACACTCTCTCTCTCTCCCGTGAGCACTCGACCACTCTCCCTCTCCTCACGGTTTGCTCTCCCTCTCGGCTCACGTTTCTCTTCATTTCTCTTTGTTTTTGTTGTTGTTCGTCACACTTGTTACGTGTGCATGTGGTTGCCGTGACGAGGGCCGGCCGTGGGCGACCTCCGGAGACCCACCGAGTCCAAGACGTCCGGAACCACCCCCGCATGGCCCATGCAAAGTACTTGTTGTATACATACAACAAACTCGGTTTGCTAGGTGTTGACCCTCTCGCCGGAAAAGGCCCTCATTTGGCGGCGCCACCGCCGGACCACCAGGGGCCGGAACGTGTCGGGGACCCCACCAAAACTCGTATGTGGGTCCCACAACCCTAAAAGTGGCCAAAAACAGTTTTATAGGTGCAAAGGAATCGATATTTCATGTGATGTGTACGTTGGAGGCTCGCCGGAAACCACCATCGCCGGCGGTCCCTACCGGTCGAACCACGATCATTAAAGGTTGTCGAGGTCTCACTTAATATTAGTTGACGTCTAGCAATCCTCGGCTAAGTCCGAAACAAACGTACGTAAGGCTTTTGGAATTAGTTCGTGTGATGCCATCGTCGAGTCAAAAAAAATGTATAGTTGCTATTCAAACGTCGCGTGGCGATGAATGGCTATGACATCGTGATCATGTTGCTTGGTCCGCGAGACCATGACGTGACCCGCATACGATGAGCCGAGCCTATGACTCGCGATGAAGCGAATACGTAGTTTGTCTTCAAAACCCGAGAGAGAGTGTCTTCTTTTATTTATTAAAATGTATGACCGTCAGAGCCATTCAAAACATTGGAAATAATGATAAGTTTAAACCTAAGTGTTAGTGAATGACTCGACCTAATAACACGAGTTTCCGACCTTGTCAGGTAACGGGAAACTTGAGGATACGCGTTAGGAGTCGCGGGAGTTTTACGTGGATTACGATAATCTCAGGTAAGTACACTTGCCTTAAAAAGCATTTGTACGTTAGTAAGCCAGCTAAGAAGATATCATGTGATTCATTTTCACTTTTCTTGTGTTCGTTATTATCCCATCATTGGCATTCCATTCTATGTTCTTGTATGTGTGTTCTTGGCATAAGTACGTCTCGAAGGTACATGCGGCACACTAGAAGGGATAAAACGCGGCACTCGAGCGCACGAGTGTTTGACCACCCCTAGTGATTGTGTGATACCATGTCTTGGATTGTTGTGGATGGTTGTGGATTGTTATGGTATTGTTGTGGAATATGGACTACTTATTGCCTCTCTTGACTCGTAGAACACGCATGTTTCGATTGCTATCATTTCCGATCTGTCTATCATGCATTCTTGCTTATTTATATTCTGCATTTCAAGCATTCGCCGCATGATATTTAGACTGTCTTGTTTGTCGTTTCATGAATTACTTGTTATATTCTTCGGCTTTACTTTCAATTTCTCTCGATTGCTCACCGTCTAGTTTGTGACGGTGGGTGCGGATAAGACGGAGAGCGATAGGGGCAAGGGACCGTGTCTAGGAGACTTTTTGTGAGCAACTGGACGTGAGGTACCGAGATGTAGGCTCGTACCTATCCTTTTTGTATGACGTTTATGTATATACATATATGGTTGTTTTGGAACCGGGAACTAGGTTTGAGGTGATTTCCATAATTTCATTTTGTTGACTTGGATATGACTGTCTTGGGGTTTCCACATTTATATAGATTCCTAATTTCCCTTGATTGAGTTATTTCCCATTATTTGATTAGAATATGATTTTTGCTTCCGCTGTATTATAACTGCAATAACTCTTTCATAAACCTTAAAAACCTAAAAATTTTGATAAGTTGAGGCTGACTAGGCTCGTCCGGTTGACGAGAAATCCGACTTGGGACTGCACGGGTCTAGGCGGGCGTACCCAAATGCATTGGGAATTTGGGGCCGTCACACAAACCGTCTCAAAATCCTCTCGGATGGTAGGGCTCCACTATATCCATGTACTTCAATGTGCCACTATAGAAGGCCATCGCGTGCACAACTCCATTATCCCTGTAATTAACATAAGGGTCCCAAGTGACCTAATCAAACATAGACAACCATAATTAGTAACCATAAACTAAAAGTAACATTTACCAACAAGATTGGCTAAGTAACTCACCTCACTTGGTCGCAACCTGTCCAACGTTCTCCTAATGGACCCAACCTTGTCAATATTCATCACGGTCTCGTGCTTTTGAATCCATCTACAGACACGAGGTTGCACGTAGTCCATGTATTTTGCATTGGGTGTGGCGAGCCCAAGTTTGAAATGGTCGTACACCCATCCCTGCAAATACATACAACGTTAGTTAGTGGGAAAATGCAAAAAGTAATACTAATTATTCAGAAAACAATGTAAGTTGATTTAATAATAAACCTCAAGTAATGTGAGGTAGCCGACAATCTGAGATACTTGTACTCTGGTGGCAGACCCCAAGTGTCGGTACAAGTAGGCTAATGCAGCTGCACCCCATGCATACTTTCCCACGTCGTCCAAATTTTCTAGAAGCTTCAACTACGTAATAGATACCCGAGATCCACTCTTATCGGCAAAAAAGGTGCAAGAAAGCAGGTATAATAAGTACGCCCGAGCCGTGCATTCTACGGGGGGATAAGTTGTGTTCCTCGAACCAAGATCGACTCTTCAACCAACATTTTCGCATTTGTGAGCCCATTGCTTGATGTTCACTTCATCCTCGGCATCTTCAATGCTAACCCCAAGTAGTTTGGACACCAGGCTTAATCGCATCCGAGCGAGATTCCTCGGTGTACCTCGCAAAGTTCTCAACCGCAACCACTTTGCCGTCACAGAATCTTCGGAGAATGCTCATCCTCCAAGGAGATCGACATTTCACCGAATGGTAAGTGAAATGTGTTCGTCTCCGCCGCCACCGCTCCACAAAGCGTATATAACCTCCTTGTTAGCCTTGCGGTATGAAGCGATCTATCAGCGTATTCAACCCAGACCGCCGAATAATCCTCTCGAAGGCCTCGGTGTCGGGGTGGCACGATTTGTAAGTCCCATTCTTGGATATTAGCACCGTGATTGATACACTTGAGTATCGACGATCTTGCAACAACAAAAAACATTTCATCGCTATATGAAAACCCTAAGTTTTTAAGTACTTCATTCAATGAAACTTTATATACCTCATTGCTCCAAATCGCTAATGCGACATGATCTTTAAAGCTCTTCAAAGAATGATCCATCTAAAAGACCACCGGGAAATGAAGCACACATTTCCAAATGCCCTCGTGACTCTCCTTCATTATGGCCACCTCCAAAGACACTAGTACTCCCACCCACATTACGATCGACTTGTGGTGTCTGCCGCGTTTGATGAGTCACTACTACTAGACTCGATGCATGAGCCTCATCTCCGCCTCGGCAACTACAAGATCTTTTTGTCGACGCGTGTCAATGTTGGAACCCTCGTCGTGCAATTGTAAATTTTTTGCACGATTTCCAAGCAATCTTTCCCTTTCCCTTCACATCTACCTTCTCTTTCTCTTTCCGATAAGATGCGATCGGGGTCTCGGCCGCCTCGCCACGGTTACCCTCGACACCTCAACACCAACCTCCTCCCTAGTCACCGGGGTTTTTCGAACGAGCCATACCCGATAAGACTACAACATGTAAGCGCACGGAGCGAAAAGCAGAAGTACAATTCAAAAAAATAAGAACAAAATCTTCCATTTCTATAGTCTCGATCAAGCGAGTTTGAGAAAACAATTAGAATTTCGGTGACGCGTGACCGAGATAACACAATTAGTCTCGATAATGGACAACCGAGAAAACTATTTCATTCTCGGTTGTACATCACCGAAATGAAATCAACTATACACTCTGAATTACTCTCGTGATGTGGTGACCGAGAGCAATCACAACGTTACACTATCTAAAACAATAACACATAAGAATAATCTCGACTAACAATGGTCGAGACTAGTGTAAACTATTTCTCGCTGTCGGCCGAGAACCACGAGGTCCCACACACTTCCCTATGTCTCGGCCATGCTTGGCCGATACTATATAAACTATTTCATGGCACATGTGGCGAGAACCACGAGTTCCCATACACTTCCCCATGTCTCGGCCATGCTTGGTCGAGACCGTATAAACTATTTACGGCCCGTGTGGCCGAGAACCACGAGTTTACAAATATCAATTCATTGAATACAAACTACACAAAAATAACAAATACTGTACCAAATGCAACTTAATTAGACTATCAATGTACCTTCAATCGATCGAATTAACGCCTTCTGTGCGAGATCAAAAACCTAAAACCGAGCCCTAATGTGGAGACGAAATTCAACAAATCGGTGAGCCTCCAAACTCGAACAACACAACAACAAGCGCCTATGACAGAGGAGAGAAACGAAGACAAATCTGGGGTTCGAAGGTTGCTTGCAATGGATCGAGCAAAAATAAACGGTTCCAAGAACGTTCTTCGTTTCAATAAGAGCACGGTGGTGGGGTGGTGGGGTGCCTCTATTTTGAATGAGGAGTATTTTGGGGATTTCGGCCGTCAATTTTGGGTGCCCTGGTAAATGTCTTTGTGCCCTCAACAAGAGGGTGCCTTTACTAATTAGTGGGTTGCCTATATCGGCCCTCTTAATTAAATACAAATGTGTATATTTTTTTTTTTGGGTTAGTGGTGAATTTAATTAGGGGTTGCAGGGATCCCGAAGAGGAATTTGCAAGTATTTTTGAAAATGTAATGTCACTGTTTACATAAAATGTTTTTGTGGTCACATATAGAGGCTCTGTATATATGAGTGATGTGGGCACATATACAAGTTTTCTGTCTTGACAAATAAAAACAATAAGGAAAAATAAATTGCAGTAAAGTAAATAACGCGCACAAATTGTTTACGCAGTTCGGACCTCCCGTCCTACGTCTGCGGGGCCACGTCCAGTGTAAGATCTACTAAGAAATAAAGAGTGATTACAACTTATACACCAGGACTCCTCACTTGTTTTCTCTCAAGTTGGTGATCCCTCACCAAGTCCTAATGTACTAATCACTCCACCTATCTTTAGGCTCTTACACAAGTATCTCCAAGATCCCCTTGGAGTTCGAGATGATCCGAGATCCCCTCGGAGTGTAGGCTAAGTCCCCTTAGCCTAGTGTGTGTGTGAATACAACTCGTGAGATAGTGCACTTATCCTCACTTTTGCTTTTACAATAATAACACACAAAAGACAAAGTAGTTCAAAATCGATACACAAGGCTGATGAGTATTGAGCTATTTATAGAGAAGACTTGTGCACAACTTTGACTTCTCATTCAATGAATCGGTGCAAAGGAGATTTAGGAAACTATTTGATTGATATCTTCTCGAGTTTCCTTGTATGTAGATATCCTTTCCTTGTTTGTGTGATTTTGCCTTCCCATGGAGTATCTTGCATATCTGATGATTGCATATATCTTGCACATTGCCTTAAATAAGATGATTGCATATATGGAGCTACACAAGGAATATCTCAATGGATTGTTAGTAGCATAACATAGTTTAATGGCTCGTGACACATGGTGTGTGACACAAAATAACAAATACTCGATGATACTGATTGGGGACACTTTATTATCAACAATTTTGAATGTCGCAATTGAATTATTTGTTTATTTCTTAGTAGGGAACATGTGGAATATGGTTTTTCTCTCTCTTTTTTTCTCTTCACTGTGGAATAAGAACTATTTGTGTTTTCCTAGTTGATTCTAGGGAGCTCCGATCTGAGAAACCAAAGGCATTAAGAATTGAGATTTTCGTCTTGATTAGTTGCTTAATTAGTTGCTTAAGTTCATTTTTGGGAATAAACTTGAAGGTTATTTCTTGGGCTTTACGCCGTAAGAAGGTATACCGGATGTTCCTGATGGTTTCAAGCAATTCTTATGTTATTGCCGATCCATAAAAAGGGGATTAATTCCCCCATGATGATAATATTAATCTGTACAAGTAGATAATCAATTTTCCTATTTTGGTGTCAGGTGGTGAGAATGGAACAGAAGAGTCAATTGCAATGTAAGACCTACGCCGCTGATATCTCATCTATAAAAGAAGCGCAAAACCGGATCATGCCTTTCGTACATAGAACTCCAGTCCTGTCTTCAGGACAGATAAATTCTGTTTCAGGAAGAAGGCTATACTTCAAATGTGAATCTTTTCAGAAGGGGTGAGAAATTGGAGGTGATTTTGTTTTTCTTTTAGTTTTTCTATTGAACTGTGTACGCGTTTATGTAATATATAACGCCATTGCTTTGCTTGACAGTGGATCATTTAAGTTCAGAGGTGCTTGCAATGCTTTATTTTCACTTGAGGATGGTGAAGCGGCCAAAGGAGTTGTAACACACAGCAGGTTTGCTTTGTTAAGAAGATGTGTACTGCAGTCTCTGCTTTTGAATTCTCTAACTGTATGGGTGCCATATTAATTTGATCATCTATGTCGTCCATGGTAGTGGAAACCATGCGGCAGCAGTGTCATTGGCAGCAAAGCTTCGTGGAATACCGGCTCATATTGTGATACCAAAAAATGCGCCAGCGTGTAAGGTTGAAAATGTAAGGCGATATGGTGGAAATGTTATTTGGAGTGAAGCAACCGTGCAGTCAAGAGAAGAGGTTGCTGCAAAAGTGGTGGAAGAAACAGGTGGAGTTCTGATTCACCCATTCAATGATGGGCGTATAATAAGGTAATTTTTTTATTTTTTCACCCAATCTGTTTGAAGCAATATAGTTTTGTGTTCAATATATTTCCGGTTGCCGCCAAGTTGTTGCATATAAATTTTGAAGCACAAATGGTGCAATCGAAGTCTAGGGTTCATATGGACTGAAATTCAAGCATAAAACCCGTGTTGGTTGTATTGGAAACAACGCATCAGTTCATACAAAATAAGAATTTGAGTTTTAATTTAAGCTTGAAAGTGCGTGAAAATGGGAGATCTGACGAATCATGGAATGTTGTACGAGGTTTAGCATTTGTCGTGCAAATTAATCTCTACTGAAAAATTGAAGCAGCATCACAAAACCTACAACTCTTACCTTGTTGTTTAATTTATTTGGAGGGTTATGGAAATGGATGTTGTTGCCGTTGCCTCTAGAATAATCAATCATAAGATCTTCATGTTTTTCATTTCTCCTTTCACAGGTGATTTGCTCATAAACTGGTAACCAGGAATAATGTTCTTGTATCCTATATGTTGGTCTGCATTAAGAGCATATAGCTTCCTTCATTCGTTTTTTTTTTTTTTTTCCATGATGCAAATTTTATAGCTTCCTTTGTTGAGTTTTTTCCTGCCAATAGGACTTAAAAATATATAATTAAAAAACAAAAATCTATTTGGATTTGGTGGCTGAGATGTCCTTTTTAGGAGAACTGTGAAATCTGAGGCATACTGTAGGACAAGAATTTGTATCGGATTGCAAAAGTGTATATTTGACAAAATGCATCTCCAAATTTAAAGTTTAGATGTGCAAGAACATTAGCTGCTTAAGTTGGTTTCTATTGAATTATAGGGCACGAACCATGAGGACATTCCGTGTTCAAGAAAGACCTTGGAATAATGAGGAAGTTCACGGTTCATTTATGTACAGTTGCATCAAATAAGTGCAACAACATTTCTAACGGTGGTTCGTTCAAACTTTAAGGTTTTGAACTAAGGGAAACATTGAATTGGTTTCCAAAATGTAAACATAAGAAGCCATTGATGGAAAAGGGATGTTGGTGTGGACATTATGAACGCTGATGGGATACTTACTTTTGTGAGAGAAATTATGTTGGCATATATCAAGATCTGAAGGATATGATTCCAAATGAATCTCGACTTTTCAAGAAATCACTTAACAGTGTCATAAGCTTTGGACTCCCTCTCCCAAACCCAAATATCAATATCAGACATGACTCACGAAAGGCTAAATAAACTGCTGCACATGATTTAATTTTTATCCAAGTATGCCCATGAGAGAATGATTCAAGGTATCCAAATCAGTGAAACCAGCAAACTCGAGAAGCATTTTTTGTTTGCCTATCTCTCACCCAGCCACAAATAGAATCATTCTCTGATGCCTTAATGATATGATGGCACCAGCTGGTCCACAATTATCTCTGGAATCAGTAAAGTGTATCCTTCCCTGTTGTTAAACTAATTTACTCTATTGCGCTATTCTTGATCAGCTCAACTTTTTCTTACAAAAAGGGAAATGGTCTTCCACTAATATGAGCTATGTAGAGCATTCAATGGAAACAAATTTGATCTACTATTTTACCTGTATGTTTTGTATTTTCTACTGCTTATTCTGCATTTCTACATTCTCCTTGTTTTGAAAGGTCTTTGTATACTATAATTTTTGATGTACCATTAAAATTTGGGGGAGCAATATATAGCTACTTTTAAAATCTTCTTAACAAATTAATGCCCATCCACCACAGGTACTGAATGGATTTTCCTTGAAACTTTTGATAGGTGAGTTTCTTTAATTAGCGAGTTTTTTTGTGGCGGATGCCGCATTGTTGTGCCAGCTGTCAGAGTGAAGGCTAACTGGCAAGCTTTATCTGTTTTGGCAGCGGGCAAGGTACCATATCGCTAGAGCTCCTAGAAGAGTTTCCACATATTGACACTATTATCGTCCCTATAAGTGGTGTGGTCAATCTTTCAATCTTTTTCGTCTGTGGAATTTATTATTAGTTTTCTTATAATCTACCTTTGCTCTTGAGATTTTGTTATTGTTCTTTTGGTGAAAAATATGTAGGAGGGGGTTTGATATCTGGAGTGACATTGGCTGCTAAAGCCATTAACTCAAATATTCGGATTTTGGCTGCTGAACCGAAGGGAGCTAATGATTCCGCTCAATCCAAGGCAGCAGGGAAGATCATAACGTTGCCAGAGACCAAAACAATTGCTGATGGTCTTCGAGCTTTTCTTGGAGATCTTACTTGGTTAGTACAAATTTGCCATTTCTTAAGTTTCAAAACAACCATTTTGAGGAATCGGCTTAAGTATGGTTCTAATATTTACCGTGGCGTCCAGTACTCGCCAAGTGTCCCAAAAATGAGAAAGATGGTTCCGTACATGCCATATACTCTTTCCTTCCAATTTTGTCCTCCCATTTTTAATAAAGCCAATTATTAAAATAAAAAAAAAAAAAAACAACGATTAAAATGTACCCGAATTAAATCAGCAATTTCATGTCCTTTAATTTTATTTTATTTTTTCCTTCTAATTTTCTCCTCCCATTTTGTATCCTCATTAGTTGTTAAATTTAATAAAAAGTTGATTTTAGTGAGTAAAGTATTTCAAAATACATTGAATAAAAATACAATACAGGAAAATGCTAAAATGACACCCCAAGTTCCTATGACGTGGCGTGAGGGCCCGCATCCATGGGAGCTATCGTGCACGCTTTGAGATACACACCACGCATGTTATGCATCAAGAACTATTTTGCTCACACTCATTTTTACGTGGGGTCTACACTCACAAGGGTGTCACTTAGAGTGTCACTTGGGGTGTCATTGTAGCATTTTCCTTGAAATGAAAGAACAATATTGGGAATTTGTTATACAAACACTAATATAAAGCTTATATTTAAATGTGAGAGGGCAAATTTGGAAAATATGGCTGTGCATTCCGAGATTTGTACTAGATTGTTAGACATATGGTATAGTGATAAATTGAACATGTATAGCACTGGCAGTGAACCGTATGTAAGTCGCGTTGAAAATAGTGAATCCGTTATTCCATATCCTTGGGAGAAAGACTTAAATGAGTTTAAAAGTTGCGTTGAAAAAGTCTCGAAGGGAAATTATAAAGAGTCATTTTTTTTTTAATCTTATTTTTTTTAATCTTTTTTTTTTTTTTTTTTTTTTTTTTTTTTTTCTGCAGCTTATGAACCATTGGTGAGCCATAGTTGCTAAAAAATAATAATCCGATTAGGTAACTTGAACAACTTTCTATGCCAACTAGTGTTGCTTCTTCTTTCTCGGCCTTTGATTTGAGGTCGACTCTACAGCATTCCAAGACAATTGCCAATGTGATAAACATGGGATGAGCCCTTTGAGATGACTCGAAGGTCCTATGACTGTCCTGTAATGCGGTGACACATATGTACAAGAACTATGAACACACAACCTCACTGTTGCAATTCACTCGCTATCCTATATAAGCACAACTTATGAAGTGTCCAATAATCCCCCGTCATTTTCAAAATAACCAAATCATTGATCCAAGAACATCTTGAACATTATATGCATAAATAATGGTATCTAGCGATTTGAACCACTAATTTGTGAAAAGTTCATTACATCGTATCAGAATTACATGCTAGATAAACTTCGAACCAATGATTCTATTCGATATGCAGCATAAACATATCACACATATAACTTACACCAGCAAATAGCCATAAATATCCTGACACATTTGACATTGGCCTTGTGTCCCGTATTTTCTCGTGAATGTCTTTGGAGCCAAGCCCTTGAACTCCTTAAAGCGGTTCCTTCACATCCACATAGGTAGTCTCCATTCTAGTACTTTAAGCACCTTTAGAAGACTATTAAGAGATCACTTGAACCTCCTCTCTTTTTCATGCAGGTAGCAAGCACTAACAACCTTGGGATAGTATTAAAATTTAGTGCTCCCAGTTACACTAATAATGTACTTTAACTGCATTGAACTCAAGACTTAACGTAATGTTAAGTGTCGAGTTGAGTTTCCACTATTGGTGACTTTAATTCATGGGCTTGAGACTCATCCCCTTGATGTTTTATTCACCAAGTCTCTTGACAATCCTTTAGTAAGTGGATTTGCCAAATTTTGACTAGATCTCACATAGTCAATTGTGATAACTCCATTTGTTATCAATTCTCTGACACAACTGTCTCAATCCAATATGTCCGGATTTACCATTGTACACTTGGCTATAAGCCCTTGCCAATGTGGCCTCATTATCACAATGGATAGAAATTGGAGATATCAGTTTAGGCCACAATGGTATCTCGTGTAATAATTCACGTAACTATTCAGCTTCTTTTGAAGCCGAGGCTAGCGCAATAAACTCTGATTCCATAGTGGAAACAACCATTAAAGTTTGCTTTTTTGAAGCCTACGAGATTGCACCTTCAGCAAGTGTGAAAATCCACCCACTTGTAGAAGCAAGATTTTGATCTTTCACAATCCAACTTGCATGTGAAAATCCTTCTAAGACCGAAGGATATCTACTATATCATAAACCATGGTTAATTGTTTTCTTCAGATATTTCAAAACTCTTCGCATTGCAAACCAATGCAACTCGCTTGGATTGATTGTGAATCTGCTCAACTTGCTTACTGCCAAGGCAATATCTAGCCTCGTGCATGTCATTGCATATATTAATCATCCAATTAATCAAGAATACTCCAGTTGTGAAACTAGATTGCCTGTATTTTTCACTGGCTCAATACTTGGGTCTAGTAGGGTAGAAACAGGGGCACAATTCAAATGATTGAATCGATTGAGAATTTTCTCAATATAATGAGATTGAATTAGAGTAATACTCCCCTCATCTCTTACAATCTGAATCTCGAGAATGACATTAGCTTGCCCTATATCTTTCATTTCAAACTTGCTTGAAAGAAAGTTTTTGGTCAACTGAACTTGTTCCAAGTCAGTTCCAAAAATTAGAATGTCATCTACGTGAAGACAGATAATGACACCATTTCATTTTTCATCAAACTTGCTACATACACATTTATCAGATTCATTTATTTTGAATCCATTAGCAAGTACAACCTGGTCAAATTTGTAGTGCCACTGTTTTGGTGCTTGCTTTAATCTATACAATGATTTTCGCAATCTACACACTTTATTTTCATGATCGGGCATTATGAACCCTTTTGGTTGTTCCATGTATCTTTCCTCATCCAATTCTCCATGTAGGAATGTTGTTTTAACGTTTATTTGGTGGATGACCAGCTTGTTTATAGCTGCAATTGCAATAAGCAATCTGATAGTAGCAATTCTAGCTATTGGCGAATAGGTATCAAAATAGTCTATTCCATGCTTTTGGGTGAATCCCTTAGCAACCAGTCTACTTTGTTTTTTCAATGGATTCATTACCTCTTTTCTTTATTTTGAAGAGAAATTTACATTTAATGGGCTTACACCCGAGAGGTAGATCAACTAGCTCCCAAGTATTATTTTCCATTATTGAATCAATCTCATGATTCAATGCCTCTTTCCAAAAAAGATGCATCTCTTTCTTTCATCGCCTTCTCTTCTAATTGAGGATCAACCTCCGTATTAAAACAATATAAAATTTGTCTAATTACTGTTTCTCTACTTACTTCAACTAGGAATGTATAGAAATCAAAACCAAATGACTTAATTTTTCGAGCCCGTTTTGCTCATTCAAAGTTCAGGAATATCTATTATTTATTTGTCATTTTCAATTTTTATGACTCCCTTCCCTTTTTGGTTTTCTTCAAGAATATTTTTGGGAACAGATTTAAATATGGTTTCATCAAAAATCGCATCCCTTGATTCAATTATAGTATTCACAAAAATCGAATTATTAGGCTCAATTACCATGAACCTATGTGCTTTACTGTGTTGTGCATATCCCATAAATATACACTCCACTCCCCTTTCACCCAATTTTCTCTTTTTTGGGTTCAGGTACTTTTTCTACTGCTCTACAACCCTAAACTCTTAAATAATTAAGGTTCGGTTTTCGCTTATTTCAAAGCTCATATGGGGTGACCTTATTCCTCTTTTGTGGAATTCTGTTCAAAATATGGCATGCAAGCAGCAATGCCTTTTCCCAAAATCCACTACTCAAACCTAAGTTTGATAGCATAGCATTAACCATTTCAGTTAGAACGCGATTTTTGCGTCCAGCCACACCATTTTGTTGTGGTGTATAGGGAGTTGTAGTCTCATGGACTATTCTAGCGGATTCAAAGTATTTTGGATCATAGTACTCTCCTCCCCTATCAGATATAAGTCTCACATTGCAATTCAGTTCTGCCTTTTAGGCCCGAAACTTAACCATTGCTTCATCTTTGGAACGCAACAAATACACATAACACGATTTGCTATAATCATATTGTCTCCTATTGATGGTGTACTATGCATGTCATATACATCAGAATGTATTATATCAAGCAATTTTGAATTTCTTTCAACATTGAGAAAAGGGTTTCTAGTTATTTTTGTTTTCATGTATGTATTACAATTTCCTTCATATTTATCAAAATAAGGCAGTAATTTGAGATTCACCATATCATATAATTTTTTGAAATTAACATGTCCTAATCTATGATGCCATAAAAATGAAGGGGACTCAACAAGATGCGCAGAAACAATATTCTTATTAGATAAAACGATTACATTAAGCTTAAACATACCCTTATAAGCACAACCCTTTCGCACATACACGCCTCTCTTGGAGAGTACAAATTTGTCAGCCTCAAACACAAGCCTAAAACCAAACTTATTCAAAAGACTACTTGACACCATATTCTTCCTCACTTCTGGTGCATAATACACATTCGTGACTATTACAATTTTACCAGAAATGAACTTTAGATCAACACTTGCCTATGCCTTTGACAGGAATAGTAGCATCATTACCGATGTACACGACAATATTTTTATCTATTGTTTCCATGGTCTTGAAGAACCTCTTGTTCTTGCAGACGTGTCGAGTTGCGGCAAAATCAACCCATCAAGCCATATCATTTTCAACAACGTTGATTTCGAAATCATAGCAATGAGATCATCATTGTCGTTTCTTGCACTCTTTGCAGCAATTGAGGAAGCATGATGTTTCTTTTGCTTCCTCTTCCAATGATGACAGTCAGATTTGAAGTAGCCATCTTTCCCGCAAAACCAGTAAGTAACTCTCTGCTCCTTTTGATTCTGGTTTTGGTTGTTCGATTTTCTCGAACTAGCAGGCTTTTCTGCTCCTTTTGATTTTGGTTTTTGTTAAGCCTGCTCGGTAAGGGCTTTTTAACTTTGTTGCTTCCACCACATGCACCTTTGAAATTTTCTAAGCATTATGCTCTTTTTCATTCTCGTGCATGCGACAATCATCTTCTACACGAAAATAGTTAGCAAATTCGTTAAGAGTGATGTCCTCTTTTTTATGTTTCAGAGTTCGTTTGAACTCCCTCCAAGATGGCGGCAGTTTGTCAATAATTGAAGACATAACAATGGTTTCATCCATAACAAGATTATGTTGAGAGAAATTATTTCTAATCCTCTCAACTTCACGAAATTGTTCCATAAAAGACCTATCGTCTACCATTTTAAAATTAATAAACTTGGAGATGAGGAATTTCTTACTTGTCGCATCCTTCTTATGGTACCTTGCCTCCAATTTCTCCCACAGTTCCTTAGCAGAAGGAACGTTGTGGTAGAGGTCGAACAGGGAGTCCTTCATCGCGTTCAGAATGTGACCTCTGCAGGTGTGGTCATCCGTCTCACATTTCTGCCTCTTCTTGATATGCTCGACAGTTTCATCATCGAACTCCACAGGCTTGGGTGTATCTAGAACATACACCAGATGAAGCGCCACCAACAAAAAATGCACTAGCTTCTGCCACCTCATAAAATCTCCTCCATTGAAGCAATCCAGCTTCACGATGTTCGCCGACAGTTCTTTGATTTAAGTCATTGCAACAACAAAAATTTCCTTTAGATTGTTAGACCAAAAGAGTAAGCAATGACTTAAAAGCGTGTATCTCTGCTGCTTTCCTAAAGGGAATTTTGCTCTTTATACTGCAAGAGTCAGCAAAAATCCTAGAAGATACGATGAAGTAAAAAGACCACCTTGCACTTGTAGTAGTGAAAGCTAGAACACAAGCAATTACTGTAAATTTCGAGATGTTCTTCTTCCTCCCAAGCATCTTCTCTTATAGTTCTCTGATCAAACCAGTTAGAGAAGAAATGGGATAGTGGGAAGTTTCAACTGCCTTGGCAGTTGAAACTACTCCAGTCAACATTAAATGGGTTTCCCATTGACTGCCCACTTAAAGTTGAGTGGGTGAATTAATTAACCACCCACATAATACATCCGAAAATGGTAAAAAGTTGTAGTAAAAATTTTAACCATGGTTGGCCCACACACACCATGCACCATGATAGCTCATGTGGTTTTTCTTATACACTCAAAGTTGTGCAAGAGTATATCTACTCTTTAAACTAGAACATTCTAACCCATGTGGGATTAAAACATTTGCTTTTTGAAAATGTCCAACATGAAGTCCTATGTAGATTTCTGATTTTGCGCACTTGGAAAACTTCTGAAATGAGTATATTTAGGAGATGATAAAGTAGTCATTAAAGATAAACAAGGAAAAAGAAAAAGAGAGAATGAAGAGATTGAAAGTGTGACAGTTTTTAAAATTGTGTTCTAAAAAATATAATAGATTTGTGGGTTGATTTGATCGATCTGATAAGTTTTCTTGTGCATTGGTTTTTACACTTTTACTTGAAAACATTTTTAAAAAGTTTCGAAAAGCAGAATGCTTAATAAAATTAAACTCGAAAAAAAAAATTACTTTAAAGGGAGTCAAACCATGACTTCCCTAAAACTTGGCTTTTAGCAAGTGATGACTCATCCATCTCACCGAAGATGCTTTGACACTTAAAACATTTTTTAAAAGTTATGTAAAGCGGAATGCTTGATAAAAATTAGATATATCATTAGCTTAATAGCATCACTCAATCAAAATTGATATCAACTTGAAAATGTATATCAAAGATGTCATAAGAATTTGCATATTACAGGAAGTTAAGATGACCATGTTTATTGCTTCATTGGATATGCACCTTGTGAGTTTTGAGCCTTATGATATGTGCCTTGCGCCTTAAATAACTTTAGAACAGCGCCTTTGAAAAAAAAAAATTTAGAACAGTGCATTTCTTATGTTTAAAAATGGAAAAGTTAAAAATGTTTCAATTTGCAGGCCTGTAGTTCGAGACTTAGTTGATAATGTCATTGTCGTGGATGACAAAGCAATCATCGAAGCCATGAGAATGCTCTATGAAGTTCTTAAAATTGTTGTTGAACCTAGCGGTGCCATTGGACTCGCAGCTGTTCTGTCAAGCTATTTCCAGGAAAATCCTGCTTGGAAGGACTGCAACCACATTGGCATTATAGTTTCAGGAGGTAACATTGACCTCGGCGTTCTTTGGGAATCATTCAAAAACTAAAACATCTGTATATTTGGTTCTTAATCTCTTTGTGTGCTGTTGCTAGACCTACATCTATTTAATCTACACTTTCATCTGATTGAACTCTTGTTTTCTTGATCAACATGGAACTCTTGTTTTCAAAAGTACATTTGCTTACATGTTTGGGGAGTCTTTTGGATTGTGCAGGAGATGTAGAGTAAAAATATGCAGGTATGCACTAAAATAAGGTATTCGATATCATACCCTAGGTACTTTATTTCACCTCTTATGTACATTTAAGTGTGCGCTCTAAGGAAGATTATTAGGCTATTTTGATCAGACTAGCTAAAGGGATATATTCAGAGTTGCATAGTAAAATTACTGAGATGTACTTGATGATCAAGAGATCATGGAATCAAATCTTGCCATCCAACTTTAAATATGTTAGTTTTTCTCGAGTCATGTGGTTAGGTATTGAAGGTAATGTGGACAAGTCGAGCTTAGGTAGAGTGAAATTGAAAAATAAAATAAAATCAGACACTCAAGGATATTAAAAAAAAAAAAAAAAAAAAAGTTTGAAACGATTTTAATACTAAATTTGATTTAAAGATTTGACAAATACTGATCACTAAAAGTCCAAAACACCATTATTCATCTATCTTTTGGTCCCACTTATTAATAGAAAATAGAAAAATTGGTCACCCCCTTGAATTATCCTCAATTATTCTTAATTGCGTTGTAGCCACGGCACCAAATTATTGTAGGCAGCAAACATTCCGTAGTGATATACTGAACACCAAAAATACACACAAAAAGGGCATTTACACAACCTAATCATCATTCGACGAACATCGTGAAACTTGTTTGAGCATCGCGATGCACCGTCCACAGAAGCATTTGTTGCTAGTCTGTGGGGTCAACCTACCACTCACTCCGCATGTCCAAAAAGTGCAAAAAAAAAAAAATAAAAAATCCACTCAATAGTACTACTCAAAATATCTTAAAAGGGAAGCAATTAATTGACAAGTCACACACTTCCTTGCGATGAACATCTAAAAAGATCGCAAACACATCTCGATGTGCATCGCATGGTCCTAAGATGGGTGTGTGACTTTAGAATATCATTCTGTTAGTGTATCAGTCCAATAATTCTGCAAAATATCCAACTTATCCACATCATTTATCAAGCTGAGCAACACCATACAATTCATGCCAAGTACTCCTCAACAGTTGGAACCAACCTCCCTCAACAGAGAGAGAGAGAGAGAGAGAGAGAGAGAGAGAGTTGTCAGAATTTTCAGTACATTCACACCTTCAACTTCAAATTCTGTCCCATAACTTTGGACCCTTTAGTCAGAATCTACACTAATTAAAGGTACCCAGAACAGAATTTCAATCAAATTTGGAGTTTAAGATTCTATGGCTTCCAATTCTCTGTCAAGCATTGCTTCCCTGCCTCATCAGACCCCTGTAAGTGTACTACTTATCAAACAGTGCTAGCTCTCATGTCTTCTATGTATAATGTATTAATTTCAATTGTACAAATTTTTTAATACTTGCTATGTATTTAATTGACACATGCATGGCAGTTAAAGCAAGTAATTCAAAATGATGTGAAGAGGTCATCAGCACTATTGTTGTGTGAGAGCAAGAGAAGGGTAGCACTATTTGATACTAACAGTACTAGTAGGAGTAGGAGTAGGAGTAGGAGGAGAAGAGGTGGTGCTATGAGGATAGCTGCAGAGAAGAAGGACAGATGGGGCGGCCTCGCCTACGACACGTCCGATGATCAGCAGGACATCACCAGAGGGAAAGGAGCTGTGGACTCTCTTTTCCAGGCTCCAATGGGGGATGGAACTCATTTTGCCGTCATGAGTTCTTATGACTACGTCAGCACCGCCCTTCGCCAGTTAAGATACATAATCATTTGTTAATTGTTTGGGACCATACCTAACTCCGCGTAGTCTATGCGGCGCACAATTATTAGATTCCCACGAGATTATATCATGATTGGTTGATGTATGAGTGAGTTTGATGCAATTCTAGCTAGTGTGGTTGATGATGGATTCTAATTAAGTTTGAGATTGGAATTTTTGCAGGTATGCAATGGACAACACAAAAGATGGTTTCTATATTGCTCCAGCTTTTATGGATAAGTTGGTTGTACACATTGCCAAGAATTTTATGACCTTGCCCAATGTCAAGGTAATTGTAAAGCTACAACTTCAGTACTCTCTATCTATTTCAAAAGGGGCATTAGTAATTAGTACTACTATACACTTCTTTCCTAATTAGAGTTTGATTTTAAATGCAATGAGTTCTGTAAAATCTAGTTTGATTTTAAATTCAACTTCAATACATAGGAAAGACAACGCGAGGAATAATTATCAATAATTATCCCTCTGTAGAGAGCACAAATTAAAGGCGTTCCCCACACCCCGCTTAAACTAATTCCATTCGCTTAGGATTTATGACACGGGGATTACAATCTTCGCATGGAACTCTACACGAACCAAGCACGCCCAAACTTCATATAAAAGAATAAATAAGAATAAATAAAGATTACATAGAAGTAGTGTTGAAATAAATCAAGTTTGCATCATGTTTTTTTGATGCAATTCAATTTCCAAGACATGCTTCTAGCTATTTTCAAGTGTTCAAATTGCTTGTAGCTAACATAGGCCTCATGACATGGTTAAGGTACCCTTGATTTTGGGCATATGGGGAGGCAAAGGTCAAGGCAAGTCTTTCCAGTGTGAGCTTGTGTTTGCAAAAATGGGGATCAAGTAAGTTCTTCTAATTTAAAATACGTACTGCATTTCCTTTGTTATTCTTAGCGACAATAAAATGTCAAGCACCTGGTGACACATAAACGGAATCCGTTTGATTTGCACATCTAGATGCGTGCCTGATTACCAATGACATATCTATGGCAGATTCCAGTAGGACTTTTAGGCAGTGAACTTGCACTAGTACTGTATGTATATCCAATTAATCTCCTTTAAGTAACTCTGTTTATGAACTCTCTCTTTTTTCAAGCCCAATCATGATGAGTGCCGGAGAACTGGAAAGCGGCAATGCTGGAGAACCCGCGAAACTTATCCGACAAAGGTATCGCGAGGCGGCAGACATCATTAAGAAGGGAAAGATGTGTTGCCTATTCATAAATGACTTGGATGCAGGAGCAGGAAGAATGGGAGGCACCACACAGTACACAGTTAACAACCAAATGGTGAATGCCACACTGATGAACATCGCCGACAATCCAACAAATGTGCAGTTGCCCGGAATGTACAACAAGGAGGAGAATCCTCGTGTTCCAATCATCGTCACTGGAAATGATTTCTCAACGCTGTATGCGCCTCTGATTCGTGATGGGCGTATGGAGAAGTTCTACTGGGCTCCTAATAGAGAAGACAGAATTGGAGTGTGCAGTGGCATCTTCAGAGCTGATAACATTCCCAAAGCTGATGTAGTCAAGTTAGTTGATTCGTTTCCTGGCCAATCCATAGGTAAAGTTGCAAAAACATGAGCTTTAACTGTCCATTTCGGCAAATTATTCAATCAGACTAATGGAGAGTAGATCAACAACAACAAAGCTTCAATTCTAAATTATTTGGGATCAGCTAAATTGATCAAACTCTTCCACTCATTCAATTTAACACGCTTGATGGCGTGCTATCGAAATCCTTTAAATCCTTACTAATCAATGCGTCCCTAGTTATTTAAGGTTAAGCCTTGGATTTCTTCAGTTTCCATTATATCGAGATTTCTAACTTTTTTGGTTGTGTTTTGGTTTCCTTCTTTTCTCAAACAAACCTTTAATTTCATTGATGTAGATTTCTTTGGAGCACTTAGAGCAAGAGTGTATGATGATGAGGTGAGAAAGTGGATATCAGGGTTGGGGGTGGAAAATATTGGGAAGAGGTTGGTGAACTCAAAGGAGGGGCCTCCTGCGTTTGAGAAGCCTGTCATGACCATTGACAACCTTTTGGAGTATGGAAACATGTTGGTTAAAGAACAAGAGAATGTAAAGAGAGTTCAATTAGCCGACAAATACTTGAACGAAGCTGCTCTTGGCGATGCCAATCTCGATGCCATTAACTCCGGTGATTTCTACGGTATGTAGATGTACACTTCTTGGTAAACTATGCCTAACCGATATCATTTATGTTATAGTTTGATATCATTGTAGGAACTTGGACCTATGTACTATTCTTGGTCAATTATTAGTCTAACATGGTATCGAAGCTTTGATTACAAGACCGTGCGTTAAAGAGGCTGTTAGAATAGCCTAGCATTTGATTTGATTTTATTTTATTTTAAATCTTCTTCTATCTCCGTTTGTGTCGTCGAGGAAGATGCCAAGTTGAAAGACTATGAATTGATGAGAAGTTTATGTGATGGTGGTGAATGCAGGACTTGGTGCTCAACAAGTAGACTTCCCAGTACCAGAAGGATGCACGGACCCAGGCGCTGGAAACTTCGATCCGACTGCGAGAAGCGATGATGGTTCGTGCGCGTATTAGTTCTCAGTTCTAGTTCATTTGATTTGTTTCTCCAGCTGATATTCATAATGTAGATATAATTTGCAGAAAATCAACAAACAATAGAGAAGACCTACCCTTTCAGCCAAACTAGTTGATTTTGTGATCTGTTATATATATTATATATAGGGGCTAGCTATGTGTATGGAATGAATTTTCTTTTCTTTTTTTTTGATAGCAACTTGTGTGGAATGATTGTTGAGGGTTCATTGAAAGAGATGCACATGTTTATTTCTTACAACTGCATCAATAGAAAGCTGAATGCTAAGTTATAGAACACTAAAACCATATAGGTGGGAAGTTGAATACAGCAATCAGGAAGGGAACTGTTTGGGAATGAACATAAATTTTTCAAAGAAAAGAAAATTTTTTAGTTTTTAAAGAGTTGCAATTAGTTTTTTTTTCAATGCTTGGCTATTTTGGTATGATGGTATTATTAGGATTTTAACAAAATTAGGAAAGTAATTTCTTATGGTAGTTGATTAGCTAGAATTTTTAGTTAAAGAGTTCAATGTCTCTTACAATTTTAGTTAGGGTTTTTTTTTGTAGTGATATGCCAATAAAAGCACCGAGTACGTTAAGTTTAAAGGTTGAGTTTTGGTAATTTTGATTGATGAAAATCAATTTCTGGTTCTTGTGGCAAGAGTGTTAGAAAAAAAAAAAAGGCCTACTTGGCAAAAATATCGTAATGTTTCAAGGTTTAGGCAAAAATATCATAATGTTTGGACATTTTGATTTCATGCAAATGACACTGTTGTCATTTTTAACTGCATTTCACTTAAAAGTGTAAAAAAAAAAAAAAAAAAAAATGCACACACTAGAGAATATTTTTTCATAGTTTGTAATTCGAGAATATTATTTCATATAATGCAACTAGTTTGTAATTCAAGTGACCATTCGCCTGTTTCATTGTGGTTTGAGACATAATTATGAAGAGGATACAATTTGCAAGAAATTAAAACCTTAAAATAGTTTTGCCAAAATTGAAACGTTCGGACATTTTCTTAAAAAAATCTTGAAACGTTAAGATATATACGCCTATTAACCTCGAAGAACGTTAGGATATTGTGAAGAAAACACATTCAAAGGAACAATTTTAGGTTCTTGTGCTTGGGCTTGCTCGTCTGTCCATCCATTTCCATTGCACAAAAACGCAAATTGCAGAAAGCTGATTAGCAATGTCATAGAGACTAAGAGAAGAAAATTGTTTAGGCAACAAACTATTAAATCGTTAGGAGACCTCACGTATAAGCTCATTGTTCCATTTCATTACATTAACATCACATATGAGAATTGCATTCGAGTTGACATCAAGAGGCTACTCCAAACCACATCTCCATGAGCAAGGAATCGACTCCAGCATATGATTGAGAGATTCCAACAAGTTTTGATACAACATAACCTCGATCCCAAATTAATTGAAGTCGGCTATATTGTTCAATTTAGTGCAAGATATTTTCAAAACAAATGGCGCAATTTTTCACTCGAAAAGGAAACCAACCACCACTGAAGATAGGAGCAATAGATTGCACCAGTTGGACAGTAAAGCCTTTCTACCCAGTAATCACTTACAGAGAACAAGCTAATAATTCTCTTTGCAGGATATATTTTCACAAATACATAAAGAGAAAATAACTTTATTAAAGCAAATCTGAAACAGCAGCTGCACTCAGCAGCAAAACATCCACATCTAAAAGAAGAATCTCCTCATTCATGTAACAAGTGAAGAAACGAAGAAACATAAAAAAGACCCAAATTTAAACACTCAATTCCCTGGTACATGCACCATTCAAACGTGCGATTTATATAACTAGTGTACAACTGTTCTAATTTCGCCATTTCCATATATTCACTCCCTCAGCGAAGAGCCTTCAAAAGTCTGTATGAGGAACTAGAAAAAGGAAAGCACTCCAATAAACATGCATAAAAGTACCGTCATGGATGCCCCAATTACCCAAACTGTGTTCGGACTCTTTAAGGGCACCAATCTCTGAAGATCAAGAAATCAGCCGGCAAGTTAGTCTCAACCGCCTCAGAAAAGCAGACAGCCATGTCTGCTTGTACAGCAGAAGAAATTACCTACAAACATTAAAACGAACAAAATGAAACTGATATAAATACAAAATAACAATTGACAGTAAAAGCAATAAGCTACTAAAACTTACCACCATAGGGAGAATAAGATTAATCATCAAGATAATAATAAGAACCAGCAGATTTTTGCTCCCTATCTTTTGTGGAGTCTAATTTGTTAATCCGCGGCCGATAATTAGTGGGGTCCCGCCTGAAGGTAATATCCAAATGCTGTTCCAAAGATGGTAACAATAAGATTTCGATACTGATATTAACAAACAAATGTTCGTCCAAAAAAAAAATCTCAACAAAAATCAATATAAGGATCACATTTCTGGTGTGCTTTGCAAATAACACAAGAAAGAAGGCCCCAAGCACCCAAATAACGATAACTTTGACAAAAGTATATAAAATCTATAAAGGTTAGGACTTAAGATATAATTACAACTCTCAAAAGGTTTGGATATAATAACAAAGTTGTGAAAGTTTAGAATATTTTAACCAATTTGGCCAATTCAAAAGCTTCAAATAGTTAATAATATGCATTAAATCATCATGCCCAAATACAGAGAAGTTTATTTAAATTTTTATCACCAATGCCAACAACTAGGCATCACCTGCTTTATGCTCTCCCCTCGTCATTCTCCCCAACAATACAAGAAAGGAAAAGATAAAACACTCAAAACAAAATTAAGGATCCATCACCAATCAAACTTGCCCGCACATAAGTTGTTTCCGTGAGTCAGGAAGCATGTTCTTCAAGACTAAAACACATACATACACAATTTTAACGCAGGTAAGCTTTTTTTAGTTAAAACCTAGATAAGTCTTCGACAACTTGAAGCATATAAAGGTTTGTAAAAGTGATTAGAAAACAGAATTATGAAAGAGAAAAATAAAGCAACAAAGACTTACAGATAAGAAAAGATTCATTCCAGTCAACAAGGACTGAGGAGCATTTGCAGTACAATCCACAGATGGCTTGCCTTCATACACAATCACACGATCTGCCAAGTAAGTGGCCATAATGAAGTCATGCTCAACAACAAAAGCAGTCTTCTTAGCATGGAGAATAAATCTCTTTATAACTTTTGAAGCAACAATACGCTGCTCTGAGTCAAGATAGGCACTTGGTTCGTCTATCAGATATATATCTGCAGGCTGTACCAAATGATTAAATCAGTTCAGTTCAGTGTTCATCCCCAGTATTGAAATCCAAACTTTTGCTAATTTATACTTACGAGAAAGTACTCCAAAAGTAAACACATTAAGCACATCAATATAAAAAGCCAAAGAGGAGAAAACTAGGAAAAGAGAGAATAATAATGCACACAATAATGGCATAGGTGGACTGACCAGTCAACCCGCGACCATTTCAGTATCTACTGAAATTATTGTAAACACCTTAATACAGTAGTGGGAAGGCAAAAAGGAGAAACAAGGAACAAAGAGGACACAAAGGCATAGATGCACTGACCACTCAACCAACAGAACCACTCCGGTGTCTACTTGAATTATCAAGCAGCAAGAATGCACAATGTTAAAAAAATTGACATGCTACTTTAAGATGATATACATATATGATGTGGCCCAATACAACCAAATAGTTGTTAAGAGATTCCTGGAAAAAAATAAAAATAAAAATCCAAAAGCCCCCCGCGCCCTTAACATAAACAAAATCAAAATAACTGAACGACCACGCCCTTAACATGAATGAACCATGTGACCTATGTTCTATAAGATTCAAAATCAAGGTTTCTCATGCATGCATACATGAGTATCATTTTGAGTTGAAAATTAACGAACAGTTGAAAAATGCATACAATTGAGTTCTCAACTACACTTTAGATTGTCTAATTTAACATCAATGTATTCTTCAACTGAGCTTGACTCTAGTTCATTTATTTGACATCAATATATCTTCAATTTTCCAAATTTTGTTGTATTTCATTAGCCAAAAAGAACACATTATCCTAGATCATTACTACTAATTATTGGGCCTCATCTCCACAATAAAACATTCAAATGATAGGATCAGCAATAACCATCTATCATGAAACATTTGTGTAAGAAGATTGCTCAGCACTGAAGAAAAATGAATAATGAGCTTCAAACAGACGTTGGCAAATGAATCTTCTAAACAAGCTAAATATATATTATACACTCGCTTAACATTCATAATTTGCATCCAACAAGACATTATCACTTATCAGAGCTTCAGAGATATATATTAGAGAACAGAGAAAGAGGGTAGGGTACAAATATAATGGGTAAGGAACTTCATCCAAACCACCAGAACCAACAGAAAAAATCACAAAATTCTCACCAATAAACTAATGTATTTCTTCATCTCATGCATGAATAATTAAATAAAAAATGCATAATAACTACATTTTATCTTTTTGAGATTCAACACAATTCTTGAATCCAGTCCAGCGCCAACTATAATCAAACAACTGAACAGAAGTAAAAAAATGCTACATATTTAAGAAGCTCAATCACATAGATTAACTAACAACTGTGATTCAAGAAGAAAAGCGGGGAAAAAACACATACAAAACGAGAAGAAGAACAAGAAAGTTTACACCAACAATAGAGTGTTTGTAGAACAAAATCCAGTTAACATAATTAATTTTCAAAACATCAAACAAGTGTCAAGTCATGCCTACTTACAAATAATTGACTTAGAAAAGTATAAAAAAAATACCTTTCCAAGGCATAAGCACAATGCCACTCTTTGCAATTCTCCACCAGATAGATTCACAACTTCTTGGTCCATTAATTGCTCAATTTGAAGTGGTTTCATGACGTCTGACATAAACTGAGGATGCATGTAAGAATCACGAATTTTTTGGTGAAGAAGGTGTCTGACAGTTGATGGAAACTTTGGACTGATCTTCTGCGGCTTGTATGAAACATTGAATTCAGGAACTTCAACATCAGTACCCTCCACTACATCAGGCTTCAATAAACCAGCCTGCAATAGAAAACAAATTAGCATGCAATGGCTAAAAGGAGTAATGTCTAATAGTCATTTGTTACCATAGATCAAGCTGAGATTGTATTTTTTATTAGAACTGAGATTATATTTTAACAATATAAAAAAAGGAATAAGAGACGCATCATGCAGCTAACTAAACAGGCTAAACGGAAGAATAGTGTGGATACAGTAATGATAAGGGCCTACCAACATGCGTATGAAAGTTGTCTTCCCAGTTCCATTCTCACCAAGCATGACAATGATCTGAGAATCAGTGAATTCACCCTCAATCACACGAAGCTTAAAGCCTCCTTGAGTTTTACTCATGGTGGGATACCTATATCGAGCATATGTTTGAATCTCTTCTGCACTTTCTTGTGGAGTCTCTGCAACCTAGAGAAAGAAACATACACATGGTCAGATTCACAATGCTAATAAAATTATATAAATTCACTAACAGCTTTGGAAAGTCATTATCTAGATAATCATTTAATGAGAGGAAGATAGAAATTGTCACCTTAAATGTGAGAGAATCTTCTCGGAAACGAAGATTTTCAGTTGGGACAAATCCAGCCAAGAAGATATTAATTCCTTCTCTAACAGAGAAAGGAAGTGTGACAACCCCGTATGCACCCGGCTTCCCGTATAAGCAGCAAATGAAATCCGATAAGTAATCTAAAACACTAAGATCATGCTCCACAACAATCACATAGCTGCCAAACAAAAAATGGCAGTTTAGTGTTAGCATTCTCATGATACCATAAATGCAAGCAACAATTAGTAACCGAAGATGCAAAACTTTTGCATGGTATAATACTGAAGCAGTCAGTACCTATTTGGCCTAAGCAAAGATCGAACAACTTGTGCAGCTTTAAGCCTCTGTTTCACATCAAGGTAGCTTGACGGTTCATCAAACATATAAATCTCTGCATTCTGTATTGCCACCACAGCAATAGCAAATCTTTGCAACTCTCCACCTGATAGATCACCCACATTTCGATCTATAACCTGATTTAGCTCAAGGTCAGCACAGAGTTCAGCCTTCATGTCTCTCTCATCTTTCTGGTCAAGCACCTGCCCAACATTTCCTTGAACTGCCTTTGGTATGTGGTCAACATATTGGGGCTTGATGATAGCCTGATTAACATAAAAAATGCCGTTAGTGAGAAGAAAAAGGGAAAAAGCCTAATTTTGATATGCACATGGAAAAGGTAAGCAGAAGGTAAACATGAACACAAGGGTGAAAGAAAAAATCGCAAAAATAAACACAAAATATCCAATCTAAAAAGATGTAAGTGACAGTACACAAGATAGATAACGAAGATATAGATACAATCATACAAGTGACCAACTCAAACAAATAGCAAATACCACTAAATGGAAAAATAGGAAAAATAGGAAAAATAGGAAAAATAAGATGTTGCCACACCAAATACATAATAAAATAGGCAAAGAGAAGCCTATCATGAGAAGAATGAAGAGCGGAGATGAAAAGCAGTAAAGTTGCATCACTAGAATTTGTCCAGTTACCATACCAGTAACAAAGACATAAGAATTATGAACAGACCACTAACATCTGAATACTCCTTCATAAATTAAAAATGGATACGGCATTGCACGAGTATAGCCAAGGAAGAAAAACTAGACTGCTCATTATTAGAATATTGAAAGTGCATACCTTCAGATTGTCCTCAAGAATACGAGTAAAGTAATTCTGAAGCTCCGAACCTCGGAAGTGAGTCAAAATTTCTTGCCAATCAGGAGGATTCTGTGAAGGGCACATCATTATTCAAGAAAAATTCATAAGCTGTCAGATTACACAAAGGAACGAAACTAAAATAAAAACTAAAGCTCAGATAAGAGAATACATTGAAGCGACCCAAGTTAGGCTTCAACTTTCCAGCCAACACTTTCAAGGCAGTTGATTTTCCGATACCATTTGTGCCAACCAAACCCAACACTTGCCCAGGCCGAGGAACTGGCAACCTATAAAAGCAAAACCTTTCAGCTATCCCACAAACAAGGAACAAAACGCAACGGCTGGAAGAACTTTATGTGCAAATTCATAATAACCTATGCAATTTGAAGGTGTTCGGCCCATAACGGTGAGTTGTATCCTTATCCAAATCTTTAGGCAAGTTGATGATCTGAATAGCCTCAAATGGGCATTTCTGTACCCAAACATGCACACCAAATCAATATATAGAATTTCGCAACATACCCTATTAATAACAACTAACAATGTCAAAAACAAAACTTGATGACTAATTCACAAACCTTCACACAAATACCACAACCAATGCACAACTCCTCAGAGATGAAAGCAATCTTGGATGCAGGAGTCACCTCGATACACAACTTGCCTGCAACAGAATTCCACAAATACTTCAAAAAAGATACTAAATTTCTGATCTTTAGATTCACTAAAGCAAAGACGAATCTGAAAGTCGTCGATTTCGGCGAATTTAGGGTGAAATGGAGATTACGCAATGAATAAACTAGATCGAGCTGAGCAGATTCAATTCCACAACTTAGAAACCTAATTGATTAGGGAAAAGCACTGGACATCATCAGGGATTGAAGAAGAGCGAATCGCGTCGGAAACGGAAACCTGATTGATTGATTGATTGATTGATTGAAATAATAGTGTTACCGGTCTTGACGACGGGGCAGCTCTTCTTGCACTCCTGACGGCACTTCTTGGGCTTGCACTTGTCGCCGCTGACGATGGCGATACGAGTCAGTCGATCCGCCATTGGAGCAAGCAAAACCCTAAGAAGCAGAACTCGAAGAAGAGTCGAGTTCTGCTTTCGGTCGGCACACGCTAGGTGGGGGAGAGGTGGAAATCGAACGACGTCAACATTATGAGTGTCTTTTATAGGAAACCTAGTAGATGATTATGCGAAGAATACTGTCCTGTTTGATTACCAAAAAAAAAAAAAAAAAAATATTAATAGAGAAAGAAATATTTTTCTAATTTTCGAGTAAATATTAATAAAAAAAATTTCTACCTGTGTTTGATTGCTCATATTAGAATTTTTTCTTCAAAACTCACCAATAAAGAAGTTTGAAATAAATATAAAAACTTACCATATATATTAAATATAATAATTTTTGAAAAATGCTAAAATGACACCCCTAATGATACTTTAAGTGACACTCTTATGATGTGGCGAGCAAGCTCATGTAAAAATGAGTGCGCAAAATAACTTTTGATGCATAACACGCATGGTATGCAGTGGCGGAAATGGGGGGAGGCGCAGGGTGGGTGATCGCCCCCTTATCTCCGGGACTCTCTTGTAATATCCTGCCCCCGACCACTTCTCTTGCCCCTCGACTCCTCTCCCGCACCCTATGCTCGATACACTTTCTATAGACTATAGGTTTAAGTAAAGTTAACCCCCCTTTTTGATTCCGCCACTGATGGTGTGTATCTCGAAGCGCATACGACGGCTCCCATGAATGTGGGTCGGCATGCCGCATCACATTTTTACACATGACCCGCCCGCCACGTCATAGGGGTGTCACTTGGGGTGTCGTTAGGAGTGTCATTCTAGCATTTTCCATAATTGTTATACTTAAAATATTAAGTTAATGTGTTTTAATATGGAAACTTATTTTTTAAAGAAAAAACCTCAATTTGCCCACCATACTAGGTGGAAAAATATATGGGTATTGTATTGATATGGAACATTAGCAATCGTGAGAAAATGTTCTACAAGAAAATTTTGGCTATCAAACGCAAAAAAATGTCATTTTCCTACGTAATTTACTATTTTCTTTGGAACATTTTCTATTTCTATCCAATTAAATAGGGCCCTAGTTGTTGGAGGTCCTTCATATGTATACTTTGATATGCATGGTACGTATTTCGAAGTGTATAGGAAGGAGTTCTACCAACTCATGATAAATGTAGGTACCTTAGGTGGCTAATTACTTTGGGCATTTCTTGTTGGGATGTCGTGTGATGTAAGTTGAAAAGTAGCAACTAACGTAACGACCCGCGAGTTAATAATTAATTTAATTTCTTGTTTTCAAATTAAGACTCATAGTTCGGACCTCGTAGACGTTGCATATAAGTCTAGGGCACACCAACCAAGGTATAAATTGTTTTTTTTTTTGTGTGATGCGCGTGTGTTAATTTATTGTATTATTATTTAATGTTAGCGTCACGCTAAAATTAGAATTTTTATTGATCGCGTTGCGCGTGTGTACTGACGAGAGCGTATGACATCGCGGGGTGCGCATAACGTGGGTGTATGAGGTAGTAAGGGTTCACCCTACCTCTCTCTCTCTCTCTATGGTTAGGAGATACCTCACCTACCTAACACCCTAAAATATGGTGTACCACTCACCTCAAATGCTCTCACTCCCACACTGTATCTGTCACGTATAAAAATGTTAGATGCGTATCTATTCTATGCAATCAAGAAATCTTAAGTTTTTGTTCTAAGTTAGAGAAAAAAAAAGTGCGCAAAACTATTGTGGCTAGAATTGAAGGGGAGTTGCAAAAGGTTCTTGAAGATTCAACTTAGGTAAGATTTTCTCAATTTTCTTTTGCTCATAAACTTCATTAAAATTGGTGTAATAGTTTGGGTTTTTTCATGAAAATTGGTTTAATGGTGGTGTTATTGTTGTTGTTGTTGATGATGTTTGTTGTTTTTTTTTAAAAAAAACAAAAAAAAAAAAAAAAAAACAAAAAGGTCTCTGGAAGAGACGACGAATTGGGGGAGGGGGTAGCAAGGCGGGTCGGGCCGCCGAAACTTGGATCGGGCCGACCCAAGCCTAGATAGATCGGGTCAGGCTGACCTATGTTCGGGTGGACCGAGTGCCCAACCGAATCGGGTCTGGTTCAGGCTTAACCCATTGATTAAATAATAATTTATTTTAATTTTTTTAAAAATAAAATAAATTACAAGAAATTATGGAAAAATAGATATAAATTATGGAAAACTCTAGAAAAATTAGAGAAAATATGAAAAATAGAAAAAGGAAAATGGATTTCAAGACTTTTTCGGGCTTTTGACACCCCTGGTATAACTTGAAAAGTGTGCCGCAACTAAACTGTAACGACCCATTTTCCAAATGGACCGCCACGGGAGCCAAAGCGGGCCCACAACCTGGCCTACCAGTGTCAAATGTGTCCCAAATGCCATCTCATCCACCATTCAATCATTATTAACCTCAATCAAACAACAATTTACTGTTTAAATTGTTATTAAACTCTAGTAATCTACTAAGATCATTTTAAAACCCAAATCAATCACAGCGGAAGTCTTTTAACATGACAAACAATATATATAAACGTTAAAGTCATGCAAATAACTCTGATACCTAAAGTAAAAAACCATATACCATCATATATCAATCATGTACCTCAATGTATCAAAATATCAACAGTACAGAGTCCTAATGTATCACTCACAATCCCAGATCCCAAAATAAAACAACATATGTGTATACAAACATACAAGCCTGACTATATGTCTCTGAATCACAAATATTCTGATAGCTTGCCTTTGCCACGGTTCGTACTAGGATCTGCACTCAAGTCATCACAAAAAGACAGGTGACGAGTCCAGAGTGAGTATTCCCAAAGAAATTAAATGAGCAATATTGAAAGTAAATACTGGAATTTAAAGAAAACTATTAAATAAACATGCGGAAGTAATACATGCAACTATGCTCATCGCATGCATAAGTGATAGTGCAAGATCAAATGTATGTTCCTAGAAACTAGGGTCAGACTAGCGCCATACTTTGGACTCTTCCACATACTACTGCTAGCGAGTAGCACTCAAGCAAGGCCAGTATGTGGATCCGCTAGGTGGTCGACGAACCAACGAACCACCCGACGCGACTCTCGAGTCGACCTATTCACCGAGATCCCTGACGCACGTGTTATGGCCTAGTGGATATACACACAAAAATGGCACGAAGGGAGAGCCTCAACGTCCGTCCATTTAACCACACCAGGAATAGAGTATTGAAAAACAGAAAATAAATTCAAAAACAAAAGTAAATACTGTTTACGTAATTTCAGTTGGGATACTACACACCTCAAACCGCACTCTGTGTCCCATCAATAACCTTCGGTTCGGCTCCGTCTAGTCCCAGATATCCCAAATTACCGTTCGAAATGACATATTTCCATTTATAGCTGATTATTAGTCATTTGGATGTGTTTTAAGTCACTTAACAAACATAATGTCAAAACAATGAGAATCTAGCGCACCGGTTTGGGAATTAGAGCGTTGATTCGCAGACAGGTTATACGTTTCTCATCAGGAAGAACATTAGCGAACTAGGTGACGTCATTAGCGCGCTAATCGCATTCTAGACAACAAAACTGCTGAAATTTTTTGGGTTTTTAACAACCCCACCAAACCAACAATAACCACAACACCAGCAACAAAACTTCATAACACTTCGAACCTATCTAAACAACAACTTAACATCCACCAAAACATCACCAACACCTCTATAATTGAGATCAAAAGATAGAGAAAGTTGAGGTGTTTGTGGTTCTCACCTTGATTTTGATGATTTCACCCCTCCAAGCTCCTTGAATCACCACGTTTGATCTTCAAGACCCTGGTTTTCTTCACTTCAATCTCGGATGGGTGGATAAGAGAGAGAAAATGTGGTGGAAAATGAGGGTCAATTTGACTCTTATAGTCAAAGTTGATCTCCTCTCACTTACATATCTCTATGAAATCCAAGAACCTCCATTTGCTTCTATTCTAACCTCCCATGACTCCAATTGTGACATTGATGGCACACTCACCCTTGTTTTTAACTCAAAAAGTGGTGTTTCGGGTGTTCCGACGCCCGGTTTCGCGTCCCGAACCGCGGCAGACGCGTACTACCATGTCCATAACCACCAAATATACATTCCATATTATTATTTAACCCATTTTATTCATTTTATGTGTATATTATTTTCTCCGACCTAGTGTTAAGTCGGTTAGACTACCCGGTACCCGCGTCGACACACATATCGAGGCGAATACTTAACACACAATCCCGCACGTCAAATGGAATAGAATCACACACATTGCGATGTCATTTACTCTATGTAGATATACCATCGCAAATTACACATTTCAGCACACAAAAATAACTATTTACCTAACTCCAGGCGCGCACAAGCCTAGCTGCGGGTCCCACGAGCGTCTGAGCTGTCAGCCACATCTGCACCACGTCATTAATAATGGTGAATTAATTTTAGGCCGTTACAGTTCTTCCCAACTAGGTGAAATTCCGTCCTAAAATCTAAATTAAACTTAATACGTGGGGATACCGTCGTCGCATAGTAGACTCAAGCTCCCAAGTGAGTCCCTCGGTCCCGTTATGCTACCATCTGACCAAAACTTTTGGGATCTCCTTATTCCTCAAAATCTGAGTCCTCCTATCCATGATTTCCAGAGGTTGTTCCTCGTATGATACGTTAGGTCGCATCTCAATCTGACGTATATCAACCATAGGCCTCGGTCCCGACCTAGCCAGCCTCAACATGGAAATGTGAAAATACTGGATGTACCCCTACTAACTGTGGTGACAACTCCAGACGGTATGCCACTCTGCCCATACGTTCCTCCACTCTGAACGGCCCAAGAAACCTGACCAGTTTCCCCTTAATACCAAACTGATGACCCTTCCAGGGTGAAACCTTCAAATACACCAAGTCTTCAACCTCGTAGCTCAAGCCCTCAAGGTATTTATCTGCATATTTTTTCTGCCTATCTTGCGCCGCCTGAAGTCTTTGTTTTATCTGCCTTACCTTCTCCGTATGGTCAACAACAATCTTAGGTCCTATAGCCGCTGTATCCTCCGGTGTCGCCCAACATGTTGGTGACCTGCAGGGCCTACCATAAAGTGCCTCAAATGGTGGCATCCCGATACTCGCCTAATAACTGTTGTTGTAGGCAAACTCACACAAAGGTAAGTATTCCTCCCACAATCCACTAAACTCTAGAATACACGCACATATCCTCGAAAAACTGAATCAACCGTTCGACTGCCCGTCAGTCTGAGGATGGTATGCAGTGATGAACTGTAAATGAGTGTCAAACTGCTCCTGCATACTCTCCCAAAGTCTCAAAGTGAATCTCGAATCTTTGTCAGAAACAATAGAGACCAGTACACCGTGCAATCTGACAATCTTTTTCTCGAAGATAGTGCTCAGTTGTGTAACATAATAACTCATGGCGATCGGTATAAAATGTGCCGACTTCGTCAACCTGTCGATAACCACCCAAATCGCATCATGTATCCTCGTCGTCTGGGGTAGGCCACAGACGAAGTCCATGGTCACGTGTTCTCACTTCCACTGAGGAATGGGCAGCGGCTGTAGCAACCCAACTGGTCTCCGATGCTCAGCCTTCATCTGCTGGCAAATATGACAACTCCGGACGTATCTACCCACGTCAGCCTTCATCCCTGGCCACTAAAACAATCTCCGCAGATCGTGATACATCGTGGTCCGATTAGGATGAACTGTATATCGCGACCGGTGTGCATCCTCAAGAATGTTGTCCTTGTGCTCCGATACCCCTAGTATCCGCAAACGACCCCTGTGTCTAATGCACCCGTCTGACCCCTCAGACCACTCAGTGCACCCTGGACCTTGAGCCAGGTCACTGATCCGCAAATATCGGTCATCGACTCTCTGCAACTCAGCAACCCGCTCTAGAGACACCGTAGGAACTCGCATCTGACAGTAAATTTGTAGCTCAGCAATAGCCTCTGTCAAACACAACACCGACGCTGCCTCAAGCAACCCATGCTCATGTGTCATATGTCGCAGTACTGTTTGGCTCTCGATGCCGCTCCTGCTCAGCGCATCAGCCACAACATTCGCCTTACTCGGATGATATTCAATGACGAAGTCATAGTCCTTCAGTAATTCGAACCATCGCCGCTGTCGCATGTTCAACTCCCTCTGAGTGAACAAATATATCAAACTCTAGTGGTCTGCGAACAACACGAACCTCTCACCATACAGGTAATGCCTCAAGGCCTTCAGTGCAAACACGACCGCTGCAAGCTCCAAGTCGTGCGCTGGATAGTTCACTTCGTGAGGTCTCAACCGTCGAGATAAATATGTCACTGGGTGTCCATCCTGCATCAACACGCCACCGAACCCAGTGCTTGATGCATCAGTATAGACAGAAAAACCTTTACTTGCCACTGGTAAAGCCAAAACTGGCGCCGAAGTCAATTTCCTCTTCAGCTCCCAGAAAGCATCCTCATACTCATGTGACCATTCAAATCTAACATCCTTCTTCGTCATACTCCTCAACGGGGCTACAATCATCGAGAAATCCTGCACGAAGCGCCTGTAATTGTGACGACCCCAACTTCTAAACATGGTACCGCCCGGCCTAATCCCGTAATCAAGCATTAATCTAACCACATAAGACTTAATTACGTATTAGTCAGCCTTTCGTCCCTATATTACATTCACTACACATGTTCCGATATTATTAAGTTTAATTAAAATTCCCTTATCATTCTCATGTATTATAAAGATCATTCGGAAACTTTCATTATCCAAAATCATAAATGTGGGAAACCAGGAAAAACATACATCATCACATGCACATATATATATGAGTCGCAAAAATGAGGAACTATACACTCGACCCAAAAATAAACAGTAAAAACATAAACAGTAATAATACAACAAAAATTGAGTCACGCTTGTCATAGCCTATTCGATCCCTCGACACTTCGAAATGAAAGCCCAAACTCCTGAGTTCTTCCCTTAGTTCCCTAACATTCGATAAGTTATCAATTTAGGCCAAATCAAATTCGAGACCAATTTCTCAATTTTTAGGCCAATCCGCCCATTCCCGCTTTTCAAGGTAAAACCCCCGTAAAAGTCTCATCCGAAATTCCAAATATTTTATTTTTTTTATAGAAATTCATTACTTTCTATTTATTTTGTCCAAATATAATTTTTCAAAAATTTTCCCCAATTTTCTGGAATTTTTTTTCCAATTTTTTTTTCTTTTTCTCTCTTTTATTTATTTATTGAGGTCGGGTCGACCCAAATGGGTCAAACCCGACCGTGGCTAGAGCACTGGGCCTGGCTCGCCCCATGGGTCGAGCCCGGCCCAGACAAAGAAAATGGGTGCACACGTGTCTCGAGGCTCATCTCATAGACCACCTTGTCCCATTTGTCCCTCAAGTCATTAGTGAGTAACTCAACATTTAGACACCTTGTCTCTTGATGAGGTTATGCGTGTCTCGATGCACATCTAGTGAACCCTGTTTTATGTTCACTAACTATAGGCACATTTAATTTGTATGTATATGTGGCCACATTAAAGCCACTAAAACCACTTAGAAATGTACATTTGAACTTAAATAAATTATGCTTACCCCGGTAAGCCGCTACCTCGGTCCCACATCAACACGCGACTCGAGGTACGTCCTCGCTCGTCTCTATACCTATACACCCGTATAAAATTGACTTAATAGTCTACACATATACAATACACTAGGCATACATCACAACAAAAATAAAATATACCTCGGCCCTTGCCTCGGTCAATGTACATATCACAGTGTAGGTCCCACGGTATGGGTCGTTGAGCCTGTTTAAGGACATAAACACGGTTAGAAATTTCGGGTCGTTACAGTAATATCCTGCCAAACCCAGGAAACTCTAACTCTTATACCATGCATCTAGAAATAAAAGACAATGAAATAGCAGAATCCATCGTAACATGCATGGAAATACCATAAACAGATAACGTACCCTCAACAAGCTGTCTGGTCACCTCCTTATCCGGCTATGCGACCCCAAAAGCTGCAGTCTGGGCCCTATCTCTGGCATGCTCCGTCTGTGGTGGTAGTGGTGCTGGTCTGGTACAATCTGCCACAATATGCCCCACCCGACCGCATCGGTAACAAGTACGATTCTTTGATCTGCTAGAACTCCTCTAACTCTACGTTTGACCCTGGCCTCAACTTTGACCTATTTAACCTCTATCCTGCCTCTGTTGTCTAGACTGATCAACTGGTGCAGAAGCCGTAGAGTATGCCATTTAACGATCATCACGTCGCTCTCGGTCATCACGACGCTCTCTGTCGCCTCTACGACCCTGATCATACTGCCAATCACTTTGGCGAGGTCTTTGGCTCTGTCTCTGCCGGTCCCAGTCTCTCATCTGTCTTTTCGGTATCTGATCAGACCGAGAACTCAAAGCTGGCTGACTCTGCTGACCTCAGCGCAGCCTGAATCGCTAATCGTCTGGCCCTTTGAACCAGGTATGTCTCATGTGCGAGGGAACTGTCATAGATTTCAGCCAGTGTACGAGCTCCGCTAGATACCACTGTGCTCGCAATCCTCTCATCTAAACCTCAGACAAAGTAATATATCTGTAATCGGTCGACGCCTGATATGTCCATGGAGTATGACAACAGATATCGGTACCTCTCTATGTATATTGTGACCGACATATCAGCCTGCACTAAGGATAAAAACTTCTCTCTCAAGCGGACCCTGACCTCCATCGGTATGTACTTATCCATGAACAATGTTCGGAACTCTGTCCAAATAGTAACAGTAGGATAAGTCGCAGTGTAAGTCGTCCACCATATCGCCGCATCGGCTCTCAAGCAGAAACTAGATATCCTCAGCCGATCAATCTCCTCGATTCGAAGCAAGTTGTGTAGCCGCTCATGTGATAACAGCCACCTTCCGGCTACCTCTGGATCTCCGGCCCCATAAAAATATCGTGGCGAGAACTTAAGAAAATCCCTTATCTTCGTCGCCTCTACTGTCATCAGACTTTTAAAGTCGATGCCACTGCTGGCTGCTCGGTAGTAGCAGGTGTAAGCACCACTGCAGCCTCCACTGATACTGCTGCTGGCATAGCCCTCTCGGCCAATGTCTCGGATCTTTGCGCTTTGCACTGAGTCTCGGGCGTGTAGTAGGAGCTACAACTGCCTATGTAGTCGTTATCGGTGCAGCCAAAATAGTAGTCGAAGCTGTCGTAGTCTCCCGAGCATCCCGAGCTCTCATCATCTCTATAAGCATCGCGAACCTATCATCCATAGTCCGCGCTAATGACTCCAGCATCAAGGTCGGTCTCGTCGGATCACTAGTATCTCCGACCTCAGACTGAGTGGAATCTGATGGCTGTCCGTCCATCGGTATCTGCATCGAAGAACATGCATCCAGTCAACCTCAATACCAATATACGTGTATCATATGTATAATACAACCAAAATATAACATGTATATCCCCAGATTTCTACCCATCTCACCTGACTTCCCAACTATGACTCTAGACAATTCATTTGGGTTTCCACATCTAAAGTTTATTCATCAGGTTTATCCTCAAATTATTCCACAAATGTAATCGTATCAGAGTTAACTTTCAATTCCTCGAGGTTCACCAACATTTCTCTGATACCAAAATGTAACGGCCCATTTTCCAAATGGACCGCCACGGGGCCGATGCGGGCCCACAACCCGGCCTACTAGCCCCAGCTGTGTCCCACATGCCATCTCATCCACCATTCAATCATTATTAACCTCAATAAAACAATAATTTACAGTTTAAATTGTTATTGAACTCTAGTCATCTACTAAGATCATTTTAAAACCCAAATCAATCACAACGAAAGTCTTTTAACATGACAAACAATATATATAAACGTTAAAGTCATGCAAATAACTCTGATACCTAAAGTGGGAAACCCATATATCATCATATATCAATCATGTACCTCAATGTATCAAAATATCAACGGTACAAAGTCCTAATGTATCACTCACAATCCCAAATCCCAAAATAAAACAACATATGTGTATACAAACATACAAGCCTGACTATATGTCTCTGAATCACAAGTATCCCGATAGCTTGCCCTTGCCACGGCTCGTACTAGGATCTGCACTCAAGCCATCACAAAAAAGCATATGATGAGTCTAGAGTGAATATTCCCAAAGAGATTAAGTGAGCAATACTGAAAGTAAATACTGGAATTTAAAGAAAACTATTAAATAAACGTGCGGAAGTAAATACATGCAACTGTGCTCATCGCATGCATAAATAATAGTGCAAGCTCAAATGTATGTTCCTAGAGCCTAGGGTCAGACTAGCGCCATACTTCGGACTCTTCCACAGGCTACTGCCGCGAGTAGCGCTCAAGCAAGGCCAGTATCTGGATCCGCTAAGTGGTCGACGTGGAACCAACGACGCACCACACGTGCCTCGACGCGACTCTCGGGTCGACCTATTCACTGAGATCCCTGACGCACGTGCTATGTCCTAGTGGACATACACACAGAAATGGCACGGAGAGAGAGCCACAACGTCCATCCATTTAACCACACAAGGAATAGAGTATTGAAAGATAGAAAATGAATTCAAAAGCAAAAGTAAATACTGCTAAGGTAATTTCAGTTGGGATACGACACACCTCAAACCGCACTCCGTGTCCCGTCAATAACCCCCGGTCCGGCTCCGCCTAGTCCCAAATATCTCAAATTACCGTTCGAAATGACCTATTTCCATTTATAGTTGATTTTTAGTCATTTGGATGTGTTTTAAGTCACTTAACAAACATAATGTCAAAATAGCAGAATCTAGCACGCCTGATTCCCAGACACTTATACGTTCCTCATCAGGAAGAACATTAGCGAACTAAGTGACGTCATTAGCGCGCTAATCGCGTTCTAGACAACAAAACTGCTGAATTTTTTTGGGTTTTTAACAACCCCACCAAACCAACAATAACCACAACACCAACAACAAGACTTCATAACACTTCAAACCTATATAAACAACAACTCAACATCCACTAAAACATCACCAACACCTCTATAATTGAGATCAAAAGATAGAGAAAGTTGAGGTGTTTGTGGTTCTCACCTTGATTTTGATGATTTCACCCCTCCAAGCTCCTTGAATCATCACGTTTGATCTTCAAAACCCTGGTTTTCTTCACTTCAATCTCGGATGGGTGGATAAGAGAGAGAAGAAGTGGTGGAAAATGAGGGTCAATTTGACTCTTATAGTCAAAGTTGATCTCCTCTCACTTACATATCTCTATGAAATCCAAGAACCTCCATTTGCTTATATTCTAACCTCCCATGACTCTAATTGTGAAACTGATGACACACTCACCCTTGTTTTTAACTCAAAAGTGGTGTTTTGGGTGTTCCGACGCCCAGTTTTGCGTCCCGAACCGCGACAGACGCGTACTACCATGTCCCTAACCACCAAATATACATTCCATATTATTATTTAACCCATTTTATTCATTTTATGTGTATATTATTTTCTCCGGCCTAGTGTTAGTACCCGCGTCGACACGCATATCGATGCGAATACTTAACACACAATCTCGCACGTCAAATGGAATAGAATCACACACATAGCGATGTCATTTACTCTATGTAGATATACCATCACAAATTACACATTTCAGCACACAAAATAACTATTTACCTAACTCCAGGCGCGCACAAGCCTAGCTGTGGGTCCCACGAGTGTCTGAGCTATCAACCACGTCTGCAACCACGTCATTAATAGCGGTGAATTAATTTTAGGCCGTTACATAAACTTTGGAATAAAATTTTAGTTTTTGGTCTCACGTTATTAATCAACTTAATGTGACTTTAAATCACTTAAAATGGTATATTTGGACACCAAGGACTTAAGAGACTATAGTCGAGTGTCAGTTGTGCATCTCGGGGCATGAGGAGGACGCTTTGAGGGAGATTTGCGATTGTTTGAAGTAAGTAAGCCCACGAGAAAATTAGTTAGAATTCATTTATAGCACTTGAATTATTTTAAATTTCAATTATTCTATCGTGCTATTTATTGTTACCCACTTATTGCTCATCCACTCCCACGTGTGTATGTGTGTTTGTCGACGAGGTTAGGCATGTTACGAACTCGCGCCTTGGGGCTAGCTACCCCGCATTGTTAGAGTAGTTGCCATATTGGGGCTATTCCACTAGAATATTTTTGGTCTTTAATAGAGGTTTTAAAACCCCTATTAAAGTGAGTGTTATTAAATATCATGTGAGAATGTGTTATGTTTTAATTTTTAATACATGTATTACATAGAGGTTTTTTAAAACCCCTATCAATTAACACCCATCTTTAACAGGGGTTTTAAAACCTCTATTAGAGACCAAATTTGTTCTAGTGTTCGGTGGCTATTTTTCGATAGACTTGCTAAGTTGAGAGATGTTTGACAAAGACCTAAGTCTGCATCATGAGTTTTCTCTCAAGAGACGTTTGGACGGGGTTCCATTGTTCATGGGTTTCCTTTCATTCGATGGTGAAACATTTGGCGAGGTAATCGTCATGGGTTTCCACACATTTTTGGTTTTTTTAAATGTGTGGTTGTTGGAAATAACCTTTTTTTGTTTTTGATTTTTGTTTCCTTCTTTATGTTTCATGTTTCACTGCTTGCTATTTTGGTGTCAACTCTTTTAATTTTTCTCTTGAAAAACAAAATGGTATTTCAATTTTCTTTTAGATAAGACAGGTATTTCTATTGTTATATAAGACTTCCCTGGTGTGGTTTCCTCCTTTCACTTTACAGCTTTACTTAATTACTATTTAGGTTAATTGTCATGAAAAGATATTTTAATCGAATATATAATCTTGTTCTAAACATATTTTCTGGAGCTGCTAGAGTCATTAGTTATGACAACTACTTTTACATCATGACGATCTTCTTCATCCATTGTGTTTCAAGCATGTAAAGTCATTTATTTGCACATTTTTTTAAGCTTATTCTCGGTTGACTCTAGGAGCCTATGAGCAGCCTTTAAATTTTAGTTGTTGAAGTATATGTTGTTGTTTGCGTGCTTTATCATCCTCTATATGATTTTAATTTCAAATTAATCTGTTATTTTTGTGCCCGAGGTGATATTTTCATGAAAAAATTATTCTATGTTTTTAGTATATATAAGAATCTCTACAATTTGGTGAGTTTAGTCAAGTAATTTGATAGAGATCTACTTTATAAAACTTTCTCAAAGAATAGAGGAATCACTATAAAATATTATGCGTGTTATGTATGTGGTCGGTTTGTATTTGTTGAATAGAGTAACTAAATTATAATTAACTATTAATATTGGATGGATGAGTTTATGGACCATATGAATATTGATTTAATGGTTTGCGTTTGTGTTTTAAGAAAAAGTGATTATCATTGGCCTTATTAATTTACTTGACTTTTAGACAAATTAAAGCAAATTGATCTGATTTGGTACCTTTGTTCTCTTAAATTTTATGCATGCATGATTTAAGTCCAAGCCTTTATACAAATAGAAAAGTTTTCGGTTTCCAACCCAAGTTCCTCCATCTACTATAACATTGCGGTGCGACAAACTATCTGCATGCATGGTTATGACTTTTTTTTTTTTTTTTTTTGATCAGAAAGATGCTTTGTATTGTATATGTATGTGCAAGTCAAAATAACAAAAAACTATGGAGGGATTTTCTTTCCCCTTCCTTTACAAGTAAGACTATACAAAACATAAGAGATTTTCATCACTTTTATCCCTACCAACATACCTCCCCCAAAAACAGAGATCGACATCCAGCTGTGACACGATGACACTTCTTTTACTCTCGCCAATTAGGAGCTGGGTTGGGCGCACTACCCGTCACGCGGGCAATGCCCAGCTAGCCCCCTCGCCCCCCCATTCCCGAGCTCCACCTTGCCGAGAGTACATCTTTTACGTCAAAAGCCTATCCCATGGACCACCCAAATCGTTCCACCCCCATCCTATAAATTCATTAGAGTCGACTAGTACCGCTACAACTCGATTCTTGACCATCTCCCACAACTCCAAGCTAGCTCAATCCTTTTCGCGAAAAATCCTATTATTCCTTTCTTCCCATATCGTCCAAATCAAGGCTAACATCCCCGCTCGCCATAAGGTCCGTAAGCCTCATTCTCATCAAGGCAATCATTTAGCCGTTGTGGCGCATTCCAAACCACTCCTAACTCATAAGCCATCTCCCTCCATATACCCCTCTCGTTAACGTGCAATGAAGAAAGACATGATCGATTGATTCGCATGCATTATTGTTACATAGCACGCACCGCGACGGTAACATACAAAGGTAAGGGCATCTTTTTTGTAACACCTCAACCACATTAAGCTAACCTTTCCATGCTAGCCACACCAAAACTCTTGTTTTCATATTGGCCGGGGTTTTCCAAATTGTTTTGTAGATGTTGCATGAGTCATTTACCAATTCCACACACAAATTGAGGAAGCATGACTTCACCGTGAAGTTCTTGGAACTTTCCCATTTCCACACTTTTGTCTTCATTCTCCACACGTGGGTGTCTCCCTTGAATCGATTCCATGAGCATCTCCAGTTGCCCCTCAAGATCATTAGTTAAGCTTCGTCGAAAGACTATATCCCATCTTTGATGATCTCGAAAGACTTCTTCCACTGTGGCATATCTCCTTCTAGCCGATGCATATAACCCCGGGTATTTTAGTTTGAAACACTCGCTCCCCGCCCAATGGCATGGTTATGACTTATGAATAATATTAGTAGTGATTACCAACAAGCAACTAGCAAACTTCTTAAATAAATTCTCTAGGTGAAATATTTGAGTTCGATCAAATGGTGCGACAATAGGTTGCAATTTCTCAGTCATATGGGCTCAAAATTCTCGGGTGGGCAGCTCATTTATTATTTATATGGAGATGCAAAGTCTTCTTGTGATAGAGTTTGATGAAAGAACATATAAAGTCCTTTGTAATTACAATTTTTTTTTTTGTCGCTGCACTGGCACTTAGTTTGAAAAGAATATGCCCTTCAAATAAAGGAGATTATTATTATTATTATTATTATTTAAACGTTATATACCAATCCAATATAATATTGGAGCTCGGTCCTTATACTCTTGTACATGCATTTTGAATGCTTATGAATTCTCTAATTTTTCACCTGAATGTTTTTTCTCCATCTACTACTAATTTTTCATTTTCCTATTCTACTTGATGTGTTAGTATACTTTGGTTTAAAAAAATAAAAAAAATATTTTATCTACTCACAAGGTTTGTGGCTAAGTTTTGTATTGTCAATAGAGGGATATATAGTTTTAAAAATTAGTTATAATGATTGGAAGTTAATGCATAGTGTAATGAAAGATTATACACGAAAAATTAAAATCTATAAAATCTACTTCGATGATTTGTATAAAACATCGGCAGTTCCTGTGATGCAGGCCAGTCGGTAGCCATGAATCTTCTCAGTTGGAACTGTCGAGGACTCGGCAATCCCCGGACAGTTTTAGCTCTAGCTGAAATGGCGAAATCCTGCAGGCCGGATGTTATCTTTCTTATTGAAACTCTTGCTTTAGAGTCCAAGTTAGTAGAAGTTAAGAATAAGCTCCGTTATGAGGACTGTCTTGTAGTTGATCGAGTAGGGAGAGGAGGTGGTTTAGCTGTTTTGTGGAAGAATAAACAGTTATGTACTGTTAGTGGTTATTCCAACAACCACATTGATCTAATTATTAATAAAAATGATGAGCCGGATTGGCGTCTTACCTGTTATTATAGTTTCCCTGAAGTGAGTAGACGACGAAGTGCGTGGCAATTTCTAAAGGCATTATCTAGGCTATGTAGTCTACCGTGGTGTGTTTTTGGTGACTTTAATGACATTCTAGCTGACAGTGAGCCGAATGGTGAATTGATGGGTTTCGTGACGCGATTGAGGAGTGTGATCTTAATGACGTTCCATACACTGGCTATCGCTTTACTTTAGAGTGAGGCAGAGGAACTAGCGAATCAGTCGAAGAACGGTTAGACAGAGCAATGGCCACAACAGATTGGTTTCAACGTTTCCCGGAGGCTTTGGTTAGCAATCAGACCGCCCCTACTTCAGATCGTTGCCCGATTTTGGTACAATGTCACACACCGATGACAGAAACTCGATCTCACAAGTTCAGGTTTGAGAATGTTTGGTTACGGGAATCTGAGTTGGGGGAGACAGTTCGTAATGAGTGGGATTCTAGTGAGCATGACAATCTAATCCACAGGTTAGGCAAGTGTGCAGAAACTCTTGACAAATGGGGGAGGAAATATACAAGACGGTTTTCTGATCAAATAAAGACATATAAAAGGAAGGTTCAAAACTGTCAACGAGAAGACACATTCAATTCCAATGTAGCACTCAAATTAAGTGAAGTATTGGCGAAGGAGGAGATTTACTGGCGTCAAAGGTCGAAGAAATTGTGGTTACAAGAAGGGGATGCCAATACCAAATATTTTCATGCATAAGCTAAACAACGTAGGAAGACAAATGAGATTAAATCTTTGAGGACTGAGGAGGGTATGACAGTAACCAACACTGAAGGTCTGCGAATTGAGGCAGTGAAATACTTCGAAAAGCTCTTCGACCTTGCTCAAGTGCAGTCAGGTAGTGTGGTTGATCTGATGGAAGAGAAAGTCGATCATGTCATGAATGATGAGTTAACAGCTCCTTACACATTGGAAGAGTTCAGAACAGCTCTTTTCCAAATGAACCCAGACAAGTCACCGGGGCCGATGGTTTTAATCCAGGGTTCTACCAAAAGTTTTGGGATATGCTGGGACATGACATATTTCGAAGTTGCACCAACTGGATGCGCAATCTTCAATTCCCTCCAGGCGTTAATGATACAAATATTGTCTTAATCCCAAAAGGTGGATGCCCACAAAGCATGAAGGATTTTAGACCAATTTCACTGTGCAATGTGCTATACAAGTTGATGGCCAAGGTAGTTGCGAATAGATTGAAGAAGTGGTTACCATGAATTATCTCTGAACATCAATCGGCTTTTGTACCAGGTAGATCCATTGTCGATAATGTGTTAGTGGCTTTTGAAACTCTCCATACGATGAAGTGCAGTGGGAGGAAAAAAGTTGGGTATGCTGCGCTAAAGATAGACATCAGTAAGGCGTATGATCAGGTTGATTGGAGATTCTTGAAGGGTATGTTGCTCAAGTTGGGCTTCTATGCTGGCTGGGTAGATCTTATTATCTTGTTTGTCTCTTCAGTGAAGTTTTCAGTGAATATGAATAAGGCTTCAGTTGGACCGATTATCCCCCAAAGAGGACTGAGACAGGGATGCCCCCTTTCACCATACCTATTCATTTTGTGTTCTGAGGTTCTCTGCATTATTGAAGAAGGCGGAGGTTGAGAAACAAATCCTGGGTAGTAGAGTTGTACGAGGTGCTCCTTCTATCTCCCATTTGTTTTTTGCTGACGATAGTTTTTAATTTTTCCAAGCTACACTAGAGGGAGCAACAAACATGAAACAAATCCTGGATGAATACGAACGGGCGTCGGGTCAAGCAGTCAACTTCTCCAAATCAGCAATGATGTTTTCAACTAACGTGTAGGATGGATTGGCACAGGACATTCGGGATATTATAGGTGTTCAGTCCGATGTTATGGGCAGTACTTATTTGGGTTTGCCATCTCTTATTGGTAGAAGAAAGTGTGAGATTTTTTCCTTCCTCAAAGACAGAATGTGGAGGAAATTGACAGCATGGAATAGTAGATTCTTCTCCAAAGGAGGAAAGGAAGTGCTTCTTAAATCAATCGCCCAAGCCCTGCCCACGTACTGTATGGGAACTTTTATGGTTCCATTGTCGATATGTGATGCTCTGCAGAAAATGATGAACTCTTTCTGGTGGGGTATGAAGGAGAATGGGAAGAGAGGGATGAACTGGTTATCTTGGAGGCGGTTATGTTCGAGGAAGGAAAATGGGGGGTTTGGGTTTCAAAAACTTACATAGCTTTAATGTAGCTATGCTCGTGAAGCAAGGGTGGAGGCTAATTACTAATCCAAGTTCTTTAGCCGGGAGAGTGTTCAAAGCTAAATACTATCCAAGTGGGAGTTTTATGAAAGCCGTTCTAGGCAATAATCCAAGTTTTACTTGGAGGGATATCCTGGCTTCGAGAGAAATATTAGAGAAGGGGTGTATTGAAGGAATGGAAGAGGTTACAATAGATGAAATGATGATTCCAAATGAGAAGGGAATGGGATATGGAAATGATGAAGGAAATGTTCAATGAAAGGGACTGTTTGGAGATCTCTAAAATTTCTCTAGGTCAATGGTTTGAATTTCTAGCAGCAACTCACCCTTTCCCAACATAGGAGTACTCTTGTCAACTCGTTCAACCGCGTCCCCATGCATATCCCTTTCCATGATAACAATACCTTTTGTACTGGTGGCGGTTGGGATTGGCCAATTGTACGAGGCGTTGGTGGTACAGGGATTGTCGCCCCTTTCTATTAGTATGCTCTGGTCCGCCCCTGGTCTCTGTGGCAGCGTTGTCACAGTCTCCCTCCGCTGCAAAAGTTGCAATTTGTCGGCCTAGCTCCTTTTCTTTATCAGTATCCGCCACCTCATCATCGTCTTCCTCGGGTAAGGAATAGTTGGTTTTGAGAAACAGCTCAGTTAACTTGTTGCCCTCAGTAAGGTATAGATAGATTGGCTAGGAAAAATCTAGTGGGGTCTCCCTTCATACGGGGCCATGCACCTTTCATCAGGTCGAGTGCACCTGTTCCTTTCGACACCTTCAGCAACCCGCCGTACTTATCCCCGATCGTCTGGAACACACACTGGTTCCACATATTCCATGGCAGACCGTTTATTCTAATCCACCCTTCTCCATAGGTAATGCAGCTGTTCTCAGCATGGTTGCGGAGTGACCAACTCTCAACTTTGGCCACTAAGGCCCCTCCCAAGGCCTTCCCATGCTTTAGCACAAGCTCCTTTTCATTGAGATCAACACACTCCAACAGCGCCCTATCCGGTCCAAAAGGGCAGAGTTTAACTTCTCTTTTGGTACCAGCCCTCACCATATACTCAACCAAATTCCATCCGTGTACCGGGGGTGTTGTGAAAACCAACACCACCCTTTGCCATTGGTTGGCGTTTTGGTCCTTCTCCCGCAACAGTATCGACGGTTCCACTACATTGCTCTGCGGGTGGGGTGGAAGGGGAGGATGACTGTTGGACATTTTCAAAAGAAATGTTTAGTCCCACGTCGATTAGAAACTTAAAGTTTAAAGAGTATATATATACTCTTGCACTACAATGTGTGTAAAAGAAAAATATAAGTGCTATGCAAAATGAGCCACTCACGCGGCGCATGTGGAGCCATTTTAGGGGCGCACTTAGCACGTGCGCGTATATGTGTGCGAGCTAACCATGGGTAAAACTTTTTACCATTATTTTTTACCATTTTCGAAATTACAATGTGAGCCATTCAATATTTGATCGAGTGGATGCAGTTGAAACTGCTCCACTACTCCATTTTCTACTCTAACTGATTTTGACCAGTGTTTATAAGAGAAGAAGTTTGGGGAGGAAGAAATCATCTCGAAATTAACCAAAGATTTGCTCTTGTTTTCATCTTTCACTACTGCAAGCAAAGTGAAAGTGAGCTCTTCATCGTATCATTTATGATATTTGCACGACTCTTTGCGGTGTAGAAAGCAAAATTTCTTTTAAGAAAGTGACAGTGTTACACGCTTTAAAGTCATTGTAAATCTCTCTGGTCAAACAATGACCACCTCCTCGACTCGGTTCCTGATTTGTGCATTGGGTTGAGTAATCGTTTGGGATCTCGCTTGGTCTTGTTCTTCTTCTTCTTCATTGTATAGGGCATTCAGGAAGGCTCCCCATCCCTTCCCGTCCTCGCACGAAACCAGGATGGCTTCCCAACCCCTACGGTTCACTCTCCAAATCTTGAGCATTTGTCCTAAGTGATTTTCAAGAGTTTGAAATATCAACATTCCCGTGTCTCCTCTGTAATTACTGCCCTCTTTACTGACCCATGTCAATTCTTGTTCATCCAGTTGTAGTGAATAAACCCTTCCCTTAGTATTCTCCTTGATCAAAACTCCTCCTTATGGTATGAAGGATATTGTAAACTGTTTGTTCTCAGACCAAAATCTCCTCCATTTGCATCCTCTGAGTAAGTGCTCATCCCGTCGAGCGTACTGCGGTCGATACCCCGCATGCGTCCCTCCACGATTGTCGTCGCCTCCTCTCCTGTTGTGACCTCGGTTGTGTCGCTGACGTACCACCTCCGTCCGTTGGCCGCCCTTTGTTACACGCTCGTCCTCCATTTCCGTTTGAAGTAGGCGCTCTGTTAGGGGGAATTTTAACTTTTCCTTAATTTTAACACTAGCTTAAAGAAAATGTGTTACATATCACTTGTTAAATCATATCAAATTCATAATTAAAACTCAAAATAAACAAATCGATAGATAGAGAATATGCAAAAGATGAGATTTACAAGAGTGTATTCAATTGAGATTTTAATAGATTTTTGGTTACTTTTATAAGTGGATGACTTTTATGAAAAAATTATAATTTTCGTAGACTTTTAATGACTTTGATAAACTTTTATGTAAACTTCATTTTGATGACTTTTATTAACATTTAAGATTTTTAGTGACTTTTGTGAACTTTTTAAACATGATTTTGATTGATACTAGTAAATCTTTATGATTTTTATATTGAAACAATATTTCACACTTTATTATATATAAAAAAATACTTACATTTCTTTTTCTTAAGAACTATTACTGATTTTTTTAAAAAGTATTTTGTATTTTAATAAAAAAAATCATATATACATATTAATGAATTACTATCAAAATAGTAACATAACAAATAAGTAAATAAATATTAACAAAACAAATAGGTAAATGAATCATCTTTTAGTGGCAAAAAAGAATCAAATAAGATCATTGTGTAAAAATTTTACACTTTTTTTTTTTTGACTTACCTAAAAAAATACTTATATTTTTTCCTTAAGAATGATAGTTTAAATTTCTTAAAAAGCACTTCTTGCATTTGAAAAAAAAATATATACGATTATCTTCTCCAAAAATAATGTTGTGGAATATGGATGACCATGCATGTACACCAACATATTGTGTAGTCATGTAACTTGTATTTCTCACTTAATAGTACATCCACTTGTCTATGTATTGTCATGTAACTTGTAATCTTCTCCAATGTACACCAACTCTTTCATGTATTGTCTATGTTGCTTGTGATGTGTTGTATGACTTGTGGTGTATATATAACTTGTACACATTGTATAAGTACGATTATCATCATCACCAAATGACATATATAAAGGGTGTCAACCCCATTGTAATTCACACACCAAGTTGAATGAAAACTTCTCATTCTAACTATCTCATTTCTTCTCTTCTCCTTTGTAGTAGTAGTTTGTAGAGTAGAGAGTTCTTAGTCTTCTATTTTCCTTCTCTAGTTCTTAGCAAGTTCCAACTCAATTTACAACACGTTATCGGCACGAAGTTGCTCTACAAGAGGAGGTCTTGAAGATCAAGAAGCTTTTCAAAGATATAAAGCTAAGAATGTATAATTTTTATTAATTTAAATAAGTTCAATTTATTTCCATGATATCATGGTTAATTTCTTTTTTTCGTTACATGCATATTTAATTATGTAAATGTACTTTATTCATACATTATACATTGTAATGTCACCGACTACGAAAGTATGCTCTGTAGTTACGTCTTGTACGATCTTCTACATCGAAATCAAAAGTCAATGTGTGACATATAGTTTTTCTCTTAAAACTACAAACGATTAGTTATTGTTCTATTCTTGATTTTATAATACAAATAATGTTATAAGTTTGAGTTGATAGTGGGCAAGTATTGTCCCCAGTAAAGCTACACATTGAAAGGGAGACGGGTTATCCCGTTCGAGGAGGCATGATATTAAGTAGACTATTTCTCGCCACCCAACCCGGAGGTTGTCTCACCAACTCATACGAATAGTACATTTTGTTTATTAATGAATCAAGTTGTGAACATATATTTAATCATATGTTATGTTTTTACATAAAAATGGAAAAACTATTTTATATTAAATTTATTTTCAAAATATTATTCAACCATAGTTGAACTTGTTGCCTTATTATATTACCGACAAGAATTATTTGTAATGACAATTAGATACTATAATTTGTGAATAAAACATCTATGCAAGATTATGTTGTGTTATACAAAATTTAAATCATTTGTCAATATCTCTTTATAGACTTGAAAAATAAATATTTCACTTTATATATTTTTTCACCCTATGGAGTTATAAATATATAAATACCAAAAAAATGTAATGCTCCAAAAGCTCAAAATGAGCGGTTAAGTCTCAAGCTACAAAATTTAATCATCAAATATTAATTATAATTTCGTAATTTTAATTACCTCTATGTTGAGGCTATGTGAAAATATGACTGATGAGACAATAAAATAAGGTCACGTGACCCGCCTCGATTTATTGCCGCAACAAATATCGAGTGCGTACGTCAATCCGTTAAATATTAAGGATTGATTTCTTGTCTCATGGTAGCTGAGTAAAATAATGAGATATTATAAATATAATATCGCTCACGTCCAATTAGTTCAGCTTCAAATTAAGAAGCATATGTTGCATATAATGATCATGATCGCAATAATAAATTTATGGACGTGGAAAATGTGAAAATATCAAGTAAAGGTCGTATTGACAATTCCACCAAAAATTGGAATAAAAGTGGTGCACCACTACAAAGGGCAAATAATTATTGACAATGAACGCTCATAATTGTGACATTTTTTTGTCATATATGAAAGGCTATTTTGCCTAAATATTGTCATATATATATATATATATATATATATATCCAAATATTTTTGTGACATTTACCATGTCTTCAAAATCAAAGGCAAAATATTATGAATTTTATCATTGAAAATGGCTCGATAAAACATGCACATCGAGATGTGTTTAAATCGTGACCTAAATATGGGCGATGAGTTTATGTCTTGTGTATCGTGCTACATGCATATACATTATAATATAAAAGTGAATATTTCTCGAATTCGAACTTAGCGGAGGCTAATGTTCGGACAATATCTGTACAACAATTATATTGTTAATGTCTTGTTCGAAGAAGTTAATCGAAATAATAGAGAATTTATCTATATGAATATGATTTAATCGAGTATAATATTCCCGCTTTAACTTCTCGAATATATAAGACACATTAAAACGAATGTCGTCATAAATCAAATGACATTCATAATGTGGAAAGATCTAGTTGATTATCCATAATCATCAATAATGCGAAAATATCGTAAATTCGCACGGACATCCTTTATCGAATCGAATTTTTTATCACCGGAGATTATCTCAAGGCAAATCAATAGGAGACGTATATTGATTTAACTCTCCATTAATCATATTATAAGATGCCTTGGATCCCTAATAGGGAAATTATTTATAGCAAGTTTTGCTAATTGTCACTTTGATGAATCAACTTTCCCACCATTAGGGGAGATATAAGCCAATTCAAAAGGAATTGCGTGAAATTGCTTGAAACACATCAAATTGCATTAAATTTGTTGTATTATGATCCATGTATAAATTAATATGAACTCAAAGTTCAAATGATCATTCAAGGTAGGAACAAGTTATGAATCAATTACTTGATGCAAGTACTATACACAAAAGAGTGACAATCATATACTTCAGCATTAAATGGTTCATATAGAAAACGATGTCCATGTGCAACAAAATGCACAAGATGTCTCACCCATGTGAACATGAGGGGGAGAATCAAAATGAGTTATTGATTAGTACATTGCACTCTTTTTCCCTTAGCTATGGTTTTATCCTACGAGTTTTCTTAGCAAGGTTTTAATGATGCGATCATAACATTATTATACTCCATATAAAAAGAAAAAAATTATGAAAGCAAATAATGTACTCTTTTTCCTATACTAGATTTTTTTCCCACAGGTTTTTCTAGTAAAGGTCTTAATGAGGCATATATATATTCTCTCAAAGTGTATCAATGTGTTGCACTCTTTTCCTTAGCTATGGTTTTATCCCATTGGGTTTTCCTAGCAAGATTTTTAATGAGGCAATCTTAACAATATTATACCCATCTTAATATTTATGAGAATAGTGTACTCTTTTTCTTTTATTATATTTTTTCCCACATGGTTTTTCTTAGTAAAAGTTTTAACGAAGCACAATCTCTAAGCAAGTGTCATCCAAGGGGAGTGTTGTGGAATATGGATAACCATGCATGTACACCAACATATTGTGTAGTCATGTAACTTGTATTTCTCACTTAATAGTACCTCCACTTGTCTATGTATTGTCATGTAACTTGTAATCCTCTCCAATGTACACCAACTCTTCCATGTATTGTCTATGTTGCTTGTGATGTGTTGTATGACTTGTGGTGTATGTATAACTTGTACACATTGTATAAGTACAATTATCATCATCACCAAATGGCATATATAAAGGGTGCCAACCCCATTGTAATTCACACACCAAGTTGAATGAAAACTTCTCATTCCAACTATCTCATTTCTTCTCTTCTCATTTGTAGTAGTAGTTTGTAGTAGTAGAAGTTCTTAGTTTTTTATTTTCCTTATCTAGTTCTTAGCAAGTTCCAACTTAATTTACAACAAATATTACACTTTTTGAGATTATAATTATACACTTAATAAACGAAACTTTTTCGTAAAAAAATCTTATAAAAAATGTACAATGATGCAAGAATGAGATCTTGTTAATAACGACATCATTTTCATTTTCATCAACATAGACATTAGAGTATAATGAGTGAGCAATGAAATTCATTAGTTGTGGAGTGGTTAGAGAAGTTGATAAAAACAATTAATAAGAAAATATCTTATGAACAATGAAGTCCTTATTGAATAAATGAACCAACAAAAATTAAAATTCTCTAAAAGTTTATGGGTTGTGGTGAAGAGAAGTTGAAAATTTCTTTATGTGTATTTTTATACAAAAAGTCTATAAAAGTCGAGATTTGTAACCAAACCACAAAAGTAACAAAAAAATTAAATACACATTACTTTTATAAACTCTCTAAAAATTTAAATTGAATACCTCAAAACTTTTATAGACTTTTAAAAAGTCTATAAAAGTTCACATTGAATACATTTTACTTTTTTAAACTTTCTAAAAGTTTTAATTGAATACGCCTAAACTTTTTTAGTAATTAAAAGTAATCAAAAGTTTGTTAAAATCTCAATTGAATACACCCCTGTTATGTTAGACACTCCATCTTGATCCTGGCCACCTTCATGGGATCGCAGGTGAGAACTGGAGAAGTGAGCAGGGAAAAGGGTGTGCCCTGGCAGTCAGCTGTATTGTAGAAGGAAATAGCTTATCCAGTGTACTCGAAGTAAAAACAGGTCGGAAATTAGGGAAACCGGTGTTGGTGCAGCCACACTCTAAGTGTACCAGGGGGTATGTCGACGCATCCTTCCCTCGCGAACGACAACATGACGCTCGCATCCACGATGTAACTCATGCTCTTGAGCAGTGTTGCCAAGACCACCACAGCCATTGCTCCGGTGGTAGTCATAGGCTTCGAGAACTTGTTACAACTTGCCATGGCAAAAGAGAGAGTATATAGTTGATTGATAGGATACGGAAAGGCTAATTATATAGCAGTACTATATATGCTTTAATATTAGATGATAATCATTTAAGAAGCATATCAGGGGTTGGCTTTTATTTATACACTTTCAACAAGTTGATCTAAATTAATAAATTTAGGTGGGAGTGACTAGAACATGAAGTATCGTAAGTTTAATATGTTATTAGACCTAAATTAGTTTAGTAGGAGTAATTACGCTTCACATTAGAGGCTAAGGATGAACTTCTCCACTACTACCTATATATACATAAAAAAAGGAGCTCAATGTAAAGGTAAATATGATCAAAGTAGAGGGTGTCTACCTTGATGTCCACATCATAGCTTTTAGTTATAGAAACAAAGAAAAAGACAAAATCAACGTCCTAATCCACGTGAAGACAAAAAAAAAAAAAGCAAAAAAGTTTCAATCTGTTGTAAATAGATGACCCTTTAACCAAGCTTATGAATGATCATATTGTCAAGCATGACTTTCACATTGAATTGTAATATTTAACATGGCTTCCACATTGAATGTAACTTGTACACTTGCATGTAACTTGTATTCATCTCCAATGTACAATCACCTGTCTATGTATTGTCATGTAACTTGTAATCTTATATGATATGAGACTTTGGTATAACTTGCACACTTTGTGCAATTACTCATTCTCATCATGACTAAGGGCTTATACAAGGGGATTCCTTCACTTGTAAATAACACATCAATGTTGGAATAGAAATCTCTACATTTCTCAATTCTAGCTCTCTTCTCTCTTGTTTCTTTTTATCCACTTGTTCTTGTAGTCTTTAGTTAATGCTTCTCATACTTTAGTTCTACAAGTTCTAGTTGGCTTACAACTTAATTTACAACACAATTAATCCACATTGTCCGTTGGCTTACAACTTAATTTACAACACAATTAATCCACATTGTCCATTGGAGACTATTTTTAAGTTTGGATGTATATCTAGATAAAATTAGTGCCACATAGGTGAAGAATAAATGATAAAATAAGACCAACCAAGTAGACGCTCACTAGTTTGGTAGGGTAACTTAGGTTCGAGTCTCGTAGATGGCAAGTTGTGGTTTCTTTCTCATTTAAAAAAAAAAAAAAAATCCTAGGCATGCAAATGGGATTTTTAAGGCTAGAAATCACCTTTAACTGTAAGAAAGGCTGCTTCACAGAGAAATAGGTAGAGATTGGTCTGTGGAGGTCCGACACCTTCAGGAAAACAACGCGTGCGTGGATCACTTGGCAAAGGAAGCATTCCAGAATGAAACAGATTTTATTGTCCGAGAAGAAATACCCAATTCTATTATGTTGATTTTACAGCATGATAGTCTGCAATGTTAAAAATTAGGCCAACTTTTGGCCTTAAATTTACCCAAAAAAGACTGTTTCACAGGTTCACTGAAGATGTTGCAAATGCATACTTGACAAACATATCATCAGTAACAAAACTTAAGAAAGGCAAGATGTTAGATTTTGCATAAATGAACCATCAACTGCTGCAGAACACCACCTCTTAGTTCTTAAAGAAAACAAAGCATGGTGCTATAAAAACAAGTGTCAAGGATATACAGCCCGATGTTTTACGACAAGCGTGGTCTCCACGCTCTCTAATCTTTCAAGCATGTGTATCACAGTTTTAAGTAAACTGAAGGGCTTTGTGGGACCTTACTTTCCAGTCAATGCTACTGAAACAACATACGTCTTGCGATCTGCTAGACATAAATTGAGATGCACACTACAAACAGAAATGTGCACCTCAAATATCTTGATGCATCATCAGATGGATGCCAACTAATTATTCGAAAAAAAAAATAAAGATCGTTTGCAACGCTGCACTACTTTAGAAAATTTCTTATCTAAGATGATTTTGTATTCAAATTCAGTAGAAGAGGTTTAATGATCAGAATCCCTTTTCGAAGTGCACAATAGCACACATGAAACAAAACTACAAATATTCCATTGTGAACAAAATCTTACTTTCCAAAATTGTCGAGACTTGCAAACATATTACCCAACATGATTACATGAGTTATTCATGCCCTAGTTTCCTGAACTTGTGTTGGCCTTGCATGTAGTTCACATCAGATTGTCATTTCATTCTGCAAAAAGTTAAAGATTCAGATGCGAAAACATCTATGACATGAGGAAAAGGAAAAAGATGCAAGTACACACTAAAACAAGAGCAAATGGATTCCACAAATTAATGATCTCCAAAAGCAAGAGAATTTGATAATAAATAGAATCAAAAGAAGAATATGATCCTTGACAAAAAAAAAAAAAAAAAGTATATGATCGGCTAACTTCGTGCAGCAACATCCCAAGAATGGTGTGGATATAATTTCCTTGAACTATACACACAAAATTTGGGAAGTCCTTTGCAAATACACTGACTAATTATTTATTACAAGTTATAGAGGGATATAAATACAATTGTGTACAATATATACTTATAAGTAAGTTTATTTGCTTCTTGTATGGTAAAGGTAAATCATTAAACTAACAGATCTTCTAGTACTTACACAAGGATGAATAGAATAAACAAATGAATAAGAAAACCAAAAACGTTTTATAACTTATAATATGAGTTCTTGTTGAAATAACCGCATCTCTACCATTTGTAAAGATATCAATAAACATAAAAGAAAGACGTCAATCAACCTCAATCAGAAAGAAAAAACATAATAAAAATTCTCAAAGACAAATGCATACTAAGTACAAATTGACTACCTTAGAATAGTTGAGAAGGGAGCAATGAGATGCACACTTCATCACCGAATGGCAAAGTATTGAATGCATGGCCACAAAAATCCTTCGAACTTCTTTGACTTTCTACTATTCTTTACAGATTATTTGAAAAAAAAAAAAACAAAATCTTATAAGAACTTTATCAGATTCCTACAAAAAACATGATGAGCAAGTTGCAAAACAAATATATAACAACATAATGAGCAAGTTTCAAAACAAATATATACTTTATCAGATTCCTACAAAAAATCCTACGAACTTCTTTGTACTTCTACTATTCTTCTTCTTCAAAATGTAAGTTATAACCTTGAAAAAAAAAAATGCAAGTTATAAAAAAAAAAAATCATAGATAATTTCAATTTTTGTTACAAGATGCTCCTAAAGAATAAAACATAAAAATGCAACATGAGAAAACAATATTATGCATGAAGAGTGATTTTGAAGAATTGCTTAAAAAAAAGAAAAAAAAGAAATAAGAACCAAAAAGCTTCAACAATACTAAAATTTAGCTCAAGAAAACCTCAGATTGATATAAAACAAAAATGGATATGAAATGTTATAGACTGAAAGTGATCAAATTATACATATACCAATGCAGATGTTGAGAATAAAGTTGTAGGTAATTTGTTGCTTATAAAAGGTACGTGAAGCATAATGTTTACTTTTTTTGAGAATAGAAGATAATCTTACTTTAAAACTTTTTTTTTTTGCCTAATCTACCTTTTTTGTACACGAACATGCTTACTTAGTATCTTGTGACAAAATATGGATCCTCCAACGCGTAGATTAGGGTATTCATACTCTTTTATAAAATTAAAAATTTAAACAAATCCCCGAAAAACAAATCAAACTTCCCCAAACTAATTACAAATTTTAAGTGCACATAGTCCAAGGCAAAGTAGAATCTTTGATTTTTAACATAATGGTTTTGATATAGTCTAAGCTAAAATTGGTTTAAACTTCATCTTGCCAAAGAATATAGAGTTCTAGGAAAGATAATGGGTCGCAACGACTTTGGTGTAGCCAGTCATCAACTACTTAATATTGACATGAAAAATGTACATCTACACGAGAGTGGTAATGATTGTTAAGTAATCAGTGATCATAACTAAAATACAATCAGTTTAATGAGCACTGCCAGCTGAAGAAACAAGAGGTACTAGCCACAGAAACTACAACTTCATTATCTTAATACAGGTTTGCAGAGGGGCTGTAAAGCTATATCAACCTATAAAATCAACATAACAAAGATAGCACGACCCTGAGAACATGCTTAAACTTCTGCACTAGAATAACTTGCTAATAGGGTGTATCGATTTCTTAAAGACAGACAGACCAAATAAAACCATTAGAGTAGGCCAAGTTTGTTCTGGCTTCAAAAATGGGGGTATGTTTTGTGGTCGGCAAATTAAGATAAAGGGCGGGTGTTTCATCTCCAACATGCGGATGATACGTAATTTTTCTTGATGGAGAATCTAACAATGTGAAGCAAGCGACCTTCAGACTAATATGTCAAAGAGTGAGCATCATGGAGTTGCATGGCACTCATACATTTTGGGAATCCCAACGCATCTGGGTTGTGCATGCGGTTGGGGATTGGCCCTATTCTTTTGATCTTATCAAGCATGCTATTTGAGTGGAAGCCCTTTAACAAAGATTTTAGGGAAATGATCCTCACCAACATTTATAAGAGAAGGGAGGGGTGGAAGCATGTTTTTTATCAAAAGGAAGGAAGTAGACTCTCATTAAAGACATTCTTAATGATATTCTTACTTTTTCCTTAGCAATGCTCGAACTGCCAGGAGAAGCGCAGATGAGATTTTTAGATGAGAATGAGGAATTTCCTATGGAAAGGAGATGAGGGTGGAACATTTTCTCGTGTGGTAAAACTGGAGCATTTTAAAGACACTTGGAGGAGCTACAAAAAAAATTCCCATTACGATAGGACTACATCAAGGATCGGCTTTAAGCCCATATCTATTTACTTTAGTTATGGATGAACTAACTAGACATATTGAGTAGGACGAAAACCGAATACATGCACTTGTGAGTTTAAAAACACTAGACATCGAGATGATGGAGTGGCAAAATTAAGGGAAGTAGAAGTTCCTAAGGTGAACCACTTTAAATACCTAGGATCAATCATACAAAATTATGGTAATATTGAGAATGATGTCACACATAGAATTCAAGCTGGATGGAAGAAATGGCGAAGTGCAACATGGGTGATTTGTGATCGAATAGGACCGCAATTAGGCCAGCTATGCTCTATGGAAGTGAATGTTGGGCGGTAAAGCAACAACAATTACATAAAATGAACGTAGCGAAAATGAGGATGCTTAGGTGGATATGTGGTAAAACTCGTAAAGATAGAATAAGAAATATAGAAATTCAAAGACAAGTAGGAGTAGCACCAATTGATACAAAGATTAGGGAAGGGCGGTTGCGGTGGTTTGGTCACCTGCAAAAGGGCCTACAAATGCCCCCACTAGAAAACTTGACTCAATAGAAACCGTAAAAATTCAACGAGGTACGGTAGACCAAAGTTAACATGGGATGCATTAATTAGGAGAGATTTGAATGGTTTGGAAAGCTTACCATCAATTGCACTTAATCGAGCACAATGGAAAAGTTTGATCCATGCAAATGCGACCCCAATTAATTTGGGACCGAGGCTATGTTGTTGTTTTTTTGTTGTAAAACGAGAGCATTTGCAAAAATCAATTGATAAAGGCGGCTACATAAAAGATAATTTTCAAAAGAAGGGTATGGAATTACCATGAAAAATGGCTATGGAGAATGCTAAGGAAAAAAGCACTTTGGGTTTTAGGCATGGAAAAGATGATGACATTTGTGGTGGAGGATTTACCCAGTGTACCTATTGAGTCGCTTGAAGATTATGACGTCATTCCTCCTTTCCTTTGAATCACCATGATCACCTCGAAATTAGGAGCAATGAGTTTGGATGTTTTTCAGACGGATCATGGTTAAGCAGAATCACTCGAGCTAGTTAATTCCCAACTCTTCATAGAATTACTAAAACCTGTTTTAAACCTCATGCCTATTTTCTTAGCTCACCCAAACCACTATGTAATTCAAATTGGAAGTTTCATTTTAATCAACATCATTCATAGAGAGAGATGGATGAGATTGACATGTTGACGATCTATCTTCATGGGTTTTTAGATATTTAAAATCAATCACACAAAAGAACCTAGAAATATACTAAAGCTAATGTTGCACATAGAATTCGAGCTAGACGAAATAAGTGGAGGAGTGCAAGAGGTGTGATAAACGACTGAAATATCTCCATTAAACTACAACAACAACATAGCCTCAATCCCAAATTAGTTGGGGTTGGCAATATCTCTATTAAACTAAAAAAGAAACATTTATAACTGCACGATTAGGCCAGGTATGTTTTATGGGAGTGAACGTTAGGCGATATGCTATAAAACGTAAAATGAGCATAGCAGAGATATGTGGTAAAATCTAAAAGGCTAGGATAAGAATTATGAATATTCAAAGAAAAGTAGGAGTAGCACGTATATACGAAGAATTAAGAGAAGCACAGTTGCCTTGATATGGAAATCCAAAAGTGATCTGCAAATGTCCCAATCAAAAGACTTGACTGCTAGAATTGAAGTAATTTAATGGGATGGGGGAAGACCAAATATAAATTGGAACAAATTGATAACAAATGGTATGAAAAATTATTAAACACCGTGAACTACATTAAATTGAGATGGGTGGAAGTGTTGGATCTATTTAGCTAGCTGACCCCAACTAATTTGGCATTAAGGCTTTTATGTAGTTGTCGGCAACTGTTGTTGTAGTTGCCACCATCGTCATTGGCATGTAGTTATTATTGTTTAATCAAGAAATGAATGTGATAAACATGAAAGAAGCTTAAGAGAAGCGAATGGGCAAAAGCACTTCCAATTACATGTATAGGAAACAAAGAAAATGCATACTACAACTTTTTTAATAGGACGGTAGTCACGGTATACTACAACTTGTGTCTAAGTGCATAAACAACGGTGATTTCGACACGTCCAAAGGCAACTCGAAAATGCCATAGTAAAAAAACTCAACGCGGTAGAATTCAAGTAATTCAATGGTATAGGGGTAGTCCTAGGATAATTTGGAACGTATTGATATTATAAACGATAAAAAGACTATCAATCATGTTATCGACTACATTAAATTAAGACGGATTGAAACGTTGAATTTATGTTGCAGAACCTAACTTATCTGGAACTGAGGCTTTGTCGTTGTTGTTGTTGTTGTTGTTGTTGTTGTTGTTGGAGCAAGAAATGAACGTGATAGAACAAGAAAGAAGTGAACGGGTATAAGCACTTCAAATTACATGCACAGAATTTTATTTTTTATTTAAAAAAAAAAGAAATACTACTTGCTTTCAAGTGCATAATCAACAATAAGTAGTAACACCATGATAATAGAAATGAGACTTAAATCAAGAGCAATAGGAATAAAAACTATTCCAGATATCATTAGGAAAACAAATAAATTGGAAAACATTACTCTAGCGGCCAAAAATATGAAGGAATTAAAAGTAGCAACTACAAAAGAGTAGTTCTAACCTTTAAAATTCACCGATAGGTTGAATCTGTGGTACTTCCTAGTGCAGCACCATGTTTATGAATTATGTACACAGCCTTCAGCAGAATATCTTGTTCTGTAGAGTATAATTCATCTTTGCTCTACACCAGAACGACCAAAGTTATTAAAGCAATGGAAAAAACATAAAAAAGGATTTTACTTGGAATGAAAATAATAGGTATCATAATAATTTGAAACTTGGCAAAGAAACAAAAAATCCAAAAAGGTTTCTATATGCACGCGATCTCGCTTGATTTTAATATTTCAAATAAAAACCGAGATAATAAATTAACATCACCTAGGAAGCTAAGGATACTGAAAACTTGAGCAAAAGTTTACTCAACATACAATAGAAACCATGAAATTCTTGCCTATCTCTAAAGTCAATATTAATCAGTCAATCAAGTATAGAACCATGAATGTCCTGAGAGTCGAAAGACCACACTGGCTAAATCTTTCAGGTAAGCCAGACGATAGAGAGGATTGAAATCAGATTGACACTACTCATTCCGAATGGATGTACGATGGAAATCTTTCAATACTGTTCAGAAAGCTCAATAAGGTATAGAGAAAGTTTACCATATTTTTAAGGATGTATCCAACACTCAGTTCTGCATATGAATTTTCTATATGGGATAGGAAACAATAAGGAGCTTCCTTTCCCAAAAAACTTTGGGCTCCAACTTCAGCATGGACTTTATTTCGTCGGATATCTGAGGAATCTTCTCCAAATGAATAGTCGTTATAGGAATCTTGGTCACTATAGCACGCCATTGAGCACGTGACTTATTCACGATCACCTACGAGAATTACATGCCACACATTAACATCTATGTTTCGAGACAATAAAAGGACCCATTATAACAACCTAAAATAGCTCCTGATGCAACAAAAAAGCTGAAAATAGGAAGCTATAGCATCAACATGGAGTTATTAGCTCATAAATTACAAAAGTATAAGAGAGATGCTATCAAATAGTTTGTTCGTGTCAAAGCTGCCACAACTAAATCAGGTCTCTAAAATTATACACGTCAAGCTAAATGCAATCTAAACCCAAGAAATGACCAACACCCTTGGCTGAATCTAGAAAGAATTGAAAACTAGCCTACAACAAGCTTGGACTCAATTGATCAAGCAAGAGAATTCCTAACTAAAAGTATTAGCATGATAACTTTTTTATTTTTTCGACATGAACTAAAGATCATAAAAGAATGATGTACTAAAAGCAGTACATTTATTGAAAGTATTTTCCCAGATATCCTGCAGTGTCCATTAGATTTTTCCTGAACAGAAATTATAGGATTTTAACGATACCAATATTTCCACAATTAGAAGAAATATAGTGCTTTTCCTCGGTCCAATTCCTATTTTCCTCCTTTTACCCCATTTTTGAATTTTTTAACCCCCTTGTGAAATGACTTTGGTGCCCCCGAATATAAAGAGGCTTTTACTCCCCATACCCCATGAAATTGTTTGAACCAATAGTGCTAAGCGGGAAGAACACCAAGAAGTAGACTCCCACATTGACCTCCGACCAACCTAACTCCGGCGACCCTTGTGAAAACCGACTCTAGTAAGTTCATTATTAACTCGTTTACCATCGTTTTGGCAGTTTTTGTTCATTTTTGGTGGTTTTTGACTGGTTTTTGGGTGTTTCATTTTTTGTTTTTTAGGGCTTCCACTTTGGTGGTGAGTTTCGCATCGTAGCTGCTACAATGTCTCAAGAGTCTGTTGAAAGAACCGAAATCTAGCAAGAAGATGTAAGTTTTGTTATATTTCGTGCATTTTTCGTTATTAAGTTGGTGTTCACGGTCATGAGTCTCGTGGTGTGCGGTCACACATGACTGATAGAGGGAAAGGGCTGACGATTTTTTGACCACTCCACTTTGATACATATCGGTTTGTTTTGACTACTATCCTTTGTTACTTATCGATCTGTTTTGGCTGCCACCATTAGATAACTATTAGTTTGTTTTAGCCGACAATGTTATTTTAACTATCGGTATGTTTTAATCACCATATATCATTTTGAATTGAAAATTGGATCTTCGACATTGATCTTGCTTTAATTTGTTCTTCTCTTGCTTCTTGTAGGTTAATATGTGTGATATAGGCTACATCCGGAGTTGGTACATCCGGGGGGAGAGGCCTTCTCGACTTTACGCATTCATACTGATATTTCCACTAAAGTCTAGAGAGGAGGCACTCACTTGGACTTAGGATACAGCTACCAAATGTGGCTTTTTGTAATTATTCTGAAATCTAATGCGGTTGGTAGTGGGAGGCGAGCTAGAATGACTATTAGTTGTGACCTGAATTTGGAACTATAGCCCTAAAAAGGTAAAGGGGAAGAAGAAGAAGAAGAAGAGTAAGAAAAAAAAAGGGAAGAATATAAAGAAGAGAAAAGGTGGTCGGCACCAAGAAGTGCAGATGTCAGTTTAAGCTATTTGTTAGACACGCAAAATGATTGCTCGGCCTGTTAGAGTTGTATGTGGGGTCCACAACCATAGACTCACCAACAGGTTTGGTGGGTCTTGCAAATATGGAGCTCAATGCACGCCAAAAAATTGTGGAAGACATGAGCAAGACTAAGACCACTAATCCCCTAAGGACATTCTTTCAGCCATTCGTTTAGAATTAGAGGCTGTGGAGAAGAAGTACTTGATAGGCGGGCTCTACTTGAGGGCATAGATTATGCATGAGTTGAGGGAAATCAATAGGCTCGCATCCACTTCTATCGCTGATATTCCAAAGGAGAAAGTGAAGCCAAGTGGTCGGCCAGCCAAGAAGAAGCTCAAAACTGACACACCCGAGAAGTCAACAATGGAGGAAGCAATTCAAGAACCCATCACAAAGGAGAAAACATCAAAAGAGTCCGCGGTGGGTGATAAACCAACCCAACAGTCTACTGAAAGTGAGAAACCACCCCAACAGTACGCGGCGGCAAGTGGAAGTGGAAGTGTTTCTTTTAAACATAGTAGAGGTGGAAAGGGTCGCACTAAGGGAGTTGTAATCATATACGCCGCACCTAGGCACTGCACGACTCGGTCCTTGGTGGCATCTGAGTGTGTTAGTGAAAGACCAAAACTGTGGCACGCCTACCGCCGTCAGACAGTTGATGTTACAGCGAATGGTCATTGTGGTTATCGGACGATAGCACATGCTCTTGGCTATGATTTGAAAGATGGTTGGAGGAGGTGAGAAGGAATTGGTTGAAGAGATGGACCGAATGGTGTCACCTACGAGAGAGCACTTTCAGCTTGATACTAATTACACCCGGGTTCGAAATGCAGTTAACCACTTTGAGTGCCCCCAGATTTTGGAGTTGATTGGCTTACCTTTCCGGACATGGGGCTCATTGTGGCCAATCGTTATGGGATGGATGTTGTTGTCTTGTGTAAGTCCTGGTCCAATGTGTGGTTCCCCACGAGAGGTCGACACCTTCCTTAGCCGACAGATGCTTCATATGGTTGTGCCTTGTTACCAAACAACCATTTTGTTAGAGTGAGTTATTTACATTACACATTATCTCTTTCTTTTTTTAAGTATCATTGTTGAATGCTCATATGTTTAATTTTGTTTGTAGCTAATCATGAGCGAGAGAAGCAAACTTACCTTACACCAACCACGCCACAATGGGAGCCGTATGCGGAGGATCAAAGTAGAGAATGGTTATGGGTTTGAATATTTTACCGCGAATCAACCAGTTGGTCACGTGGATACGGTGGAACTTGATGATGATTAATGCAACATGCACCCTTTTTATAGTGCATGTCCAATGTTTCTTTTTGTTGACACACATAGGTGTAAATGGGTGTATAAACACATACAAAACGTGTCATATTTTATGCTTTACATTATTTGTTATGTTGTTGGTAAACATGGATGAATTTTAGGTACCATCGATGTACTTGACTTGTTATTTTTTTTGGGCATCTCTTTTACAAGTGATATGATGTTTATATTGATGATTTGATGAACTCGAATGTATGAGAACCTCTATTTTATTGGGAACGCAAACATGCAAAATGTGTTGTAGCATATTTGGATAAGTTTGATAAGAAAATTTGATGTTTATATGTTCATTCAAATACTTATCGGTCAAAGCGAAACGCCACTCACTATATACCTATTGGTCATGATGTACCATCGGGTGCTTATGAGTAACGACTATTACCCGTCGATAGACTCGTATATACCCCACAACTTTACTCCTATGACCCTACTTTTAACTGGTGACTAAAGTTGACAATATCATCGGCCACAAAGAGCCGCAAACCTAAAGGACCCATGGTAATGTTCAACCGCCACATTTGAAAGGCTGACGGCACATCTTGGCCGCTGACTACACATACTCCACAAATTTACTTCATATACCCCACATCATAATATGTGACGTAAACAAATGAAACTCGGCAGATGGAGTCCGGTTACGACATTAGGTGGGACGCTGTTGTGGAACCACAATTTCACAAAATTGTCGGTTATCTTCGGCCGCCATGCTGTGTATACCCCAATATTAAACTAGTTTACCCCATATCTTAATGTCTTATTTAACTTAGTTTACATCGCCCAAACTTGTTCGACATGTCTTTATGAACTTTGGTAATCCTTAACCGTTGGGTATCTAGAAAATGCGGTTATCGGTGGCCGCGTTGCTTTATATACCCACGCTTTACTCTGCGGACCCCATAAATATATTCTTACTTAATTTCAAATGCTTAACGACTTTTTTGTCCGACTATACTTTTGACCTTGCGATCCGCGGTGCTCCTTGACTTGCCGACCACCGCGACCTACAGATCTGGCGAGATTCCACCCACAAAATGACTCGAAATGCACTAGAGAGTTCGATTGAGGGTTTGGTAAGGCCGAAAAATCGAAGAGAGGATGGTGGTGACGAATTTAGTTGTAGGGTACGTGGGTTCGAACATGGGTAGGTAGGGGAGTAAGAGTCGTTGAGGGCTAGGGGTAATTTCGGAATAATTTACAAAAAATTGGGTTAAACGGAGTAAAGATAATTCAAAATCAGGGTAAAAAGAAGTAATGGGGTAAAGGGAGCAAAAAGTGGGGTCCTGATAGCCACCGCCTATAATTTGAGTGGTCCATTCATTTTTTGATCTCTTAAGATGTATTTTGCACTTTTTCTTTTTCTTTTTTCTATAACTTCATACTTAATTAAAAGACCGATAAGTTGGTTTTTATATGCTTTTAGTAGGCTATTTTAGTATATTTAATTATGAAAAGTCTCTAAAATATATATATATATATATATTATATTTTTTGGTCGTTTTCAGTGAAATGTAGTGCGCGGTTGAATTCGTGGCGGAAAAATATTCAAAATGGAGTATTTACTTGCAAGTGATCGGATGCGGAAAGTTTGCCTCGAGTTACATGTCGCGCGGTGGGTAGAATAAGAGACGAGAGACCAAGTAATGCTCGCCACGTGGCGGCGTGCCATTGGCCACTGGGACACGTGTCGCTTTGAGGTTATGCACAACGCACAAAACCGTGCGAAACAAGCGGCGCTCTCCACCAATAGCCGGTCGCCACGTCGGCGTCTCCATTTACTTCACCAATCGACGTCGCCACATGGCGTCTCACATCATCACATAACAAAAAACCGCTTTTCCTCGCTTCGGCCTCCATCAATTCGTCCTCGGGATGTGCGTCGGCACGAGCTCCCGTAATTTCGTTACATTCACGCGACTTTCACTCCGCGTCCTTGTGCCGCCACGTGGCGCGGTCCCACTAAACCAAAGACGTCATCAACACTTCTCTCACTATCGGCTCGCGCCAAGTCGGCACGCGGCATCACTCTCAACCAATGCGGTTGGGACACGTGGAAAAACCCATTTTCACCCCAAAAACAGTCCCTAGATGCTCCTCGGCGCACGTGTTACGAGACCAACCCCCAAAATTAGTTTCTCTCACCTCCGTAGAGCAATTTTTAGTGGTTTTTTATATTAGGAGCTAGGGTATTCATACGGGAGAACACATTGGAGCCGCCACACACAACTTTTCATACTTGGAGATTGTTGAGATGATGTCCGATTAGACCAATCTTCGCCTAGGTCGAAGGGGAAACAAGTGAGATTCATGATTCATGGCAAATACTATGTGAGATCTATGATTTTTATTTAATTTGATTTAATTTCTCCTATTTCATTGTTGTTGATTTTAAAGTATATGGTTTAGATCTAGGGTGTGTATGTGGCCAGTGCATGCTTTTAGGGGGACAACCTATAGTTATTTGGACCATTAGTATCCGTGTAATTGTGCTTTTGGACCAATAAAGTGACAAACACTCACCCGTTTGCCGCCAAACCCTTTCGGTTCTTGAGTGTGCAACAATTGAATCTAGGTTAAATCTGAAGCGGATGCGATCCGGTTATTTAGGATTAGTGTTCCCATAGACTCAAATTACTGCGGTTAGTGTGTTAAACCCGATTGGCGGATGTCTAGGGTTATACATTGATTAGGGAAATAGTTAGTGGCAGACGTCCTAGCTATCGAGATTAGGGGAACTAGGAATTTCTGGCGGACATCGATTTTTCATAGCTAATATAGGAGAAACTGAATTAATAACTTTTTGGAATGATTGAGGACCATTAAATGCCATTGAATCTTGATTCTTGCTTGTGGAACTGTAGACTTAGGTGATTTCTTCTCATTGATATTATTTTTGCAAACTTTTTATTTGTGCTAGTCTAGTTAATTATTTCATTGAACTTTCTGAAAACCCCCCATTTTTAGTTAACTTGGAGTAAAACTCAAGTCCTGTGGATTCGACCCCGTATTTACCACTACTACACCCTTGTAGTTGGTAACTCGATTGCGAGTTATATTTGGCACGCACGACACGTGACCAAAGACCCCTCAACGGTAAGTAGCGGTATTAGGCAGTGTAGCCTTGCGGCCCCCGCCTAGTATAGGTGGCGCTTAGGTGGAAAAAAATATTTACTTAGACCTCCCTAAGAAATAAGTTAATTTATTTAAAGACCCCTCAATAGTAAGTGGTGTATTTTTTCACTTACACATTCTCATCAAATATTTTAACCTCCACACTTTTCACACATTTTGAAATAAAAAAATTCAAACAAATAAAATAATAAAAAAAGTTATGAAATTTACAAAGACCTCGCTAAAAAGTTTTAAAAAATATTTTCAAGCCCACCGCCTGCCTAATTAAGGACTAGGCAGTGGGCACCCCAAAACGCCTAAGCCGATGCCTAGAAAACTCCACTACTTATGTGGATTCACAAGTCCTTGGCAACTAAAACAGTTAAGTGGTTCCTTCACAACATGAAGGCAATTTCATGCATGAGTGCAAACCCATACGTAGGCTAGGTGAGTGGTTGAATGAAGATAATTCGACTTTATAACCTAGATAGAGAAGCACAATGAGAGACATTTACCCAAAATACAATATACAAACCTGACTAGAAAATAATGAATTTGGAACAGTGACAGGATATTTCTCCGCATTCAATAATGAAGTAGTAGTAAGCCCCATTTCTACCACTTGACCTTCGATAGATCCAAATTTAAAAAGCGATTAGGTTCAACATTTCATGGTTAAACATCACCTTTATTGAGTCAAGTATTGTTCAGTTAACAATGAAATAAGTGATGCACATCTTTTTTTAAATATGCAAGAAGTTGTACCCTTTTTAAAGAGACTCGCGATAAGAATGGAACGATAGAATAACATGTCAACTCATCCATTAGTCAAAAAGAAAAATGCATATTAAAAAAAGCCTTCTACCATTAAAATAAAGTTTTACTTGAATTAAAAGATAAAAATAATATGATGTTTGTGCTCCAGACGTTTTTCAAGAAAATAGTCATTGATTGCCAAACTGATCCATTGTTATAGTCGCAGTTCTTGAAAATCAACTTTATAGCAGTTGAATGTTCTTTTGAACAATTAAGATTAGCAAATCAATGTACCAAGGTAATTGGTTCTATGTTTAGTCATGTTCCATTGAATGTATTGAGAGCCATTGATGATTAATGAAATATCTCTTTCTTCAAAAAAAAAAGATAAAAAATAGAAGAAAGTAGTAAACTAGTAAGAGCAATCCATCGACAATATAAAACCAGTGGAAATGGACAAATTTGAACCCACTTTAACTCCGCAAGGATTGAGAAAGCAAAAATAGAAACACTCCACCTAAACAAGTTCAAATTTTATTTGTTTCTAAATATGAGCTATATCCATAGGGACCACATAAAAGCATAAATTCCTCAAAGGGAACATGAAGGCACAAATCCATATTTTAATTAGATGCTACAATTTGAAGCCACAGACTCAGCAGCATAGACAAGGGTCATAATCAGCCATAATACAGTCAACTTTGCCAACTTTTTAGTCACTAAGTTAAAAATTAAATATTAAAAAAAAAAACCCACAAAATCCCCAAATTCTCATCAAATTTCTTTCTTTTTTTAATGAGTGAATTGAATGCCAATAAAACAAGATTAAAGTTAGATTTCTGACTAGCTTGTCACAATTAATAATACTTAGTATATTATCCAATGGGGGCACTCATACATTGCATTCCTAGAATCCTAGTTGCTGCAACTTGCACAATACAATCTAGGAAGATGTTAATCACATTTTTTTGTAATTGTGACTTTGGTAGTAGGTTGTGGATGAGCAGCAAGGAGAGGTTGAGATGCAAGTGACTCCACCATCTTCATGGAGGATATGTTTGATTGCAACAGGGTTGGGAGGAATAACATCAAAGTTGTGAAATAGCATTTTTGGCATTTCTACTGAGCACATAGGGAAGACGAGAGATCCTGAAACTCTACTTAGACTACAACAGTAAACAATTGGATGATTCAGATCATCCAAGATTTATTGTTTTAAACAATATCCTACTCATTAATTTCTCGAAAAAGCGCAAGAGAGATGATACGGTCTAAAATTAATATTAGGGTTTAGTAGCAATTATTATTAATTTCCATTTTTCAGTAGCTACTATTTTCGAGGTATTAATTAGAAGGAAGTTTCTATATTTATTTGAAGTAGGTTTCTTATTCCTATCAACTACATAAGTATTAGTTGCTATTTATTAGTTTCTATTTTTATTATATAAGGAGTATATATATAACTATTAAGGCATTAATAAAGCAATCAATTTTAGTGAAAAGAAAAGGAACCAAAGGAGGAATTGAAGTAGGAGAGTCACGGACTTCGCCTCTTCAATTACCTATGCCATCTCTCTCATCTCGTCTACTATTTTTCTTATTTTTCTTTTATCGACATAGGTTGAAACACAAATTCAAATGTGTCTAGACCCGTGACTAGATTATGCACAAAGGTTCATAACAACTTGATATCAGAGCCACTTGTCATGAGCGACACAAAAGCTTTGCTGGCGAAGTTGGAGATCTTCATGGAGCGCATGAACGCACATCAAAAGGCTCTCGGAGAACAGATGGTGGATCTCACTACCGTGGTTCGCGAGACATCAAAGAAATTTGTCAGTGATCATGTTCAGGGACAACATAGTTGTTGTGGAAGACATGACATAAGATAGAAGGAGTTGGTCAACTTGAAGCAAATCGGTTCTGTAGAGGAGTGCCAACGCCAATTCCAATCAATTTTGGCCCAAATAGTTGATATTAAACCTCGCCAACAAGTAGATTTTTTCACTGCAAGTTTAACTGAGGACCTGAGAACAGATACGAAGATGCAACAACCAGGCAATATTGGCATTGCCATGAACATTGCCCAAGCTTTAGAACACATACTGAAGCTCGCAATAGATCACCTGATTGCCACCGGGAACATACCAAAAATTGCCAACACCACTCAGCCCCATCCTGTCGCAAACACAATTGACAGACATCCTCAAAAGCCCCTCGCTAGTATCAACAACACCAGCCTTAACAAAAATGTCATTTTACCTCTATCCATTACAAGACTAACCAAGGTTTAAAAAATCGACAAACTTCGCCGAACTTCGGTGGAAGTTTGTCAATAATGAAAATGGGAAAACGAAACTAAGTGGCGATGTAAAACTTGCAAAGTTTCGCCTGAAACTTCGACATGTTTCGCCAAATTTCGATTGACTTCGATGTTTTCCATCAAAACCATTAAAAGAGAGACAAAAACTACAAGAATTCAAAGAAATCAACGAAGTTTTTGGGGAAGTTATCGAAGTTACCCCTAAATAAAATAAAATAAAACTTAAAAATTAACTTCTTTTCACATTAAGTAGCAAATAAGGTCAAAATTTATCATATAAAGCAACATAAAAACAAATATTAATGTCGCGTGTGTTGCGAATTGCGTGTTTATTGCAAAGGAAAATGGTTTTTTGACATTCTTTTGGTACATACATTTGCTACATAATGGTGTAGATTCTCTTAAAATTTGTGGGGTCCACACATCTCAATCAAATCTGCACCATTGTATAGCAAATGTATGTCTCACATAATGTTTCATAGAATGTTAGATTATCATCTTCCTATTGCAAAATAACTATTTTAAACAATTGTATTATGATATTTATGCATTATTGTTGCATAATTAAGTATATTTCTAACATTTTTAAGGAGAAATTTGAGTTTTGTAGCATTTAAAGTGAAATTCCATAAACTTCCATACACCGGTGGATTTTTGTAAAACTTCTCTCGTCGAAGTTAACTTCCTGGAATTACTTCCGAATTTTAAGTGAGCGAAGCTTAAGGCGAAGTCGAAGTTTTGAACCTTGAGACAAACAAAGGCTCATATGGTAGAGAGGAGGACGAAGGGATTATGCTACAACTACGGTGAATACTACTTTACAGGACTCAAGCAGAAATGCCTACTTTGGATACAAATTCCGGAAGTTGAAGATGGTGGAGTGCATAATGTGCCGGACCCTTGACCCGATTCTGAAATTGAGCTTGAGGACAAGCTCAAAAAATATGAGGGGAGTAATGATAAGGTCTAAAATTAATATTAGGGTTTAGTAACAATTATTAGTAGTTTCCATTTTTAGTAGCTACTATTTTCTAGGTATTAATTAGTAAGAAATTTCTATATTTATTTTAAGTAGGTTTCATATTCTCATCAAGTACATAAGTAGTAGTTGCTATTTATTAGTTTCCATTTTTATTGTATAAGGAGTCTATATATATAACTATTAATGAATCAATAAAGCAAGCAATTTTAGTGAAAACAAAAGGAACAAAAGGAGCAATTGAAGTACGAGAATCAAGGACTCTGCCTCTATTACCTATTCTATCTCTCTATCATCTCGTCTACAATTTTTCTTATTTTTTCCTTATCAACATAGGTTGAAGCACAAATTCAAATGTGTCTAGACCCGTGACTAGATCCCGCACAAAGGTTCAAAACAAGATATCGAAACAAAAGCAAGGGATGTATTGAAAGAACTAAACATTTGTTGACATCGAGATGTTTCTTATCAAGGGAATGGGTGATTCATTGTTTCAATTACGCCAAATTCTTTCTTTAGATTGGATAAATGGAGAGCACACAAATCATAGCTTGTGGGAGGGAAATATTTTTGGGCTATTCATTGCAAAAATGGTAAGGAATTAGGTGGCCATTAGGCAATTTCAGCCCTTGTTGAATTATCATACGGTAAACGTGGTTAATGTAGTCTATACCATTTGGAGAGATTTTTACATTATGTTAACTCTAAGATCCTTTTGCCTCTAAAACGTGTTTTCTTTCATACAATAAATTAAAACAAAAAAAAGAGACACAAGTCAATCCAAGTAACATAAATAATCAAAATAATTTACAAATTTAAAAAATATACTGGAACAGTTGTACACTAATTGCAGAACACTAATCAACAACAACAAAGCTTCAATCCTAGATTAATTGGGGTAACTAATTGCGAACACTAATAAGCAACGACAACAAAGCTTCAATCCTAGATTAAATGGGGTCACTACATGGATGATGGATTATCTCCAACCCGCTCCATTTAATTGCAAAACACTAATTGAATAAAAAAGTGAAGACAATAGTAAGATAAATTATGTCATCTTCAATTTTTACAAAACAATACCTTGAAGATTTCAAACGTCTAAAATGAAAGTTGAACCAATAAATCCAAGGCAAAATGGAGGAAAATAAAGGGTCACCGTAAAATAAAGAACACGCGTATATGAAGTTCGATATTGACCTCGGGAAGAATATGAAGAGTTAATAACTAATGTGTTCAGTTGTCTATTAGTTGATGTTTTCAATATATTATAAAAACATTATATTGGTATAATACAAACAATGAATGTGGAAACATGAAATTTTAATAGCAATAATACCAATATTCATGCCTCAATGTGATTGTAGACTTTTATAAGTATATAACTGCATCTATTTGTGCAATGCGTACATAATATATCCATAAAATGCCTGATCTGAGAAGTAAGTTGAGATAATTCACAAAGCTTAAGTTGAAGAAAAACGCATTCCATCTAGAAAGAAGTAAAATAGTTGCAAATAAGGGGAAAGACATTTCAAATGATTATATTTATTATTAAAAATTTATGCAAGCTTTGAAACAAAGACATGAAGGATGTGAAAGCTCATGATTAATTTGTATCTTAATAGCTTTTTTAATTGAGTCATAATATGTATCTTAACAGTTAACGCATGTGAACTCAACCATAATTATGCATGGTCTTTTGTTGCAAGAATCAACATCATCTTGTAACCCTACAAGGATATTGGTCTTGCCTTTCAATACTATTTTTGTCGTTTCGAGTACCACGTTAGTTTTAAATAGACTCGAGTAAGAGACTTGATCCCCATAGACAAGCAAATAACTTAGGCATAAAGGAATTGTAAATTTGGTTTTATCAATTTAAAAGCATAAAAGCAAATAACTTAGCTGCTAAGGAAGAATCGGGTAAAGAGAGCAACCATTAAAGAATAAGAGATGTGAAATGGGTGGCTCACATAAAAAATAAGCATCGATTCCATTGACAAATGAAATGAACTTGAAATTTTGTTTAATTGGAATAGCAAATGATGAAAAAAATATATGCATGTATACATGATAACATGGGGAATAGTATGCATAAAAAATAGTGGTTTTAAAAAAAGGGAGATGATTGGGTGACCCGCTTTTGGCACGCCAAATGGACGCACACTTGTTGTTGTACCTTGATTTGTGTATCGATGTTTGTGCACACAAAAATCGATGTGTATCTAAGAGACATCAATAAGTGTGTGTTCAATTGGCATGTTAAAAGTTGGTCACTCTAGCATCTTCCTAAAATATGATCAAGCTGCATATTCAGGATACATATTTTACTTCCAACCAAAGAGTAAAAAAAAATACACTACAAAAGATAAGTACCAAACCAAGAAAGGAGAAAGATGTGTTTTAAACAAGATTCGTTTGTGTTTGAAAATATACACAGATACGTAAAACAACAATAACAAAGCCTTAATCCCAAGTTAGTCACGGTCGGTTATATGGATTTAATGCTTCCACTCAACCCAATTTAATGCACGTCATGATGCACTAATGCAATACTTTAAATCCTTCCTACTTAATGCATCCCAAATTATCTAAGGTCTACCTATATATGACCGAATTTCTTCAATTTATACAACGTCAGGTTGTCTAACTGAACATTTGCAGGTCGTCTCTGCATATTTCCAAACCACCGCAAACGCACCTTCCCTAATTTTTCCATCTATTGGCGATACTTTTATTTGAAATTATGAATTTTCTATTCAATCATAAATATATACATATATATATATATATATATATATATATATATATATATATATATATATGTGACCAAGGTCCAACTTTTAGAGTTCAAGTATGGGAAAATTAGCGGTAACACTTCACAAAGATTTTCCTTTGATACAACACTACCAATCTCATTGGAAGGTCACAAACAACTTCCCACCGAGTAGATTCATTAATCTAACGGACGACACGAAATTGCTAAATAGAAAAAAAAAATGACATACATGAAGACTACGGAAACTGGAAAAATGTCATCTAAGGATGAAACAAAATTGACAAATAGACAAGTGTTTAAAGTACTTTTATGATGTCTCCCAATGAAAAAGGCTTTGAGAATTGCATGGACAATCCACTCGAGTACATTTCCAAGGATGTCCTTAGCTGCAAAAGCCGTAGCTACACTCGCATCCAACATTAGGAATGCCTTAAATCAAATTGGAACTAGAATAACAAAGTGATCAATGATCAAATTTAGGTTTGCAAAATAATTCATTAAAAGGAATGTGAAAAAGTAGATATATATATATATATATATATATATATATATATATATATATATATATATATATATAAACTAACAACTAAACACCAACCATTTTACCCCTAATATAGCCTGCCAAGCACCATTTCTTAATTCTTATACACTTCACAGAATCAAATTGAAAGAAATTCTCAACGCAACATAGTTCATCTTTCTTCTCTCCATTTCTTCTGCAATTTGCACTTTTTCACTTTAACTCTGATATATTTTTCTTCTCATCCTCTTTCGATCCCCTTTTATTTTTTCATCTTTTGTTTTTTAATTCATGCTTTTTATATTTTTCTTCTCGTCCTCTCTTTTTCCCCTTCATAGACTTATCCAATACACTCAAGATCATTAATATTTAGCATAAGTGTTTTTCTTTCTCACTTCTATTTTGTCACGTTTTTCTTTCTCACTTCTATTTTGTCATTCGTGAGTTATAGTTTTCAACTTTTGCAACTTCAAGTGCAGCGAGTATATCATTGGGATTTGGTTTATAATTACAGAGTTTTGTGTGCTAAATTGCTAACAAAGTTGGTCACATGATTGTCCATACGTAGGTACATTATTAAAAACTGCTTTGGTAGTTTTTGCAATCCACGATCAATCTACAAGATCCCATCCCTGATTCTACATAAGATCGAGACCTTGAAAACCAAGATTATGAGAGTATCTCATTAAGAATTATCAATTAAAAAAAAAGTATAACATGCAGGGATGAATTTTACTAAATCTGATCAGTTGGATAAAAGAAAAAGAAAAGATACATTCAACAGTTAGTGGAGATAAACCATAGAATAATACTTTGGAATGTTCTTGATCTCAAATGTATTAAACTGCTGGCCCAAGACATTTAACTGTTTAATTTTTTTGAGCTCCAAATTTGTGCGCTAAGAAACATGAAGTTAAAAAGCTTTCTGCAACTCAAACGGAGATTTTTAAATGATCATTTTGAAGGATTTTAAAGTTGAAACTTTGAAGAATTAGAAGGTGTTTTTTTTTTTTTTTAATCGTTGGTGTCCAAATCTTTTTCAGCCACTCCCTACTTAGGGTCGGCTAATCCCACGAGAGCTAGTTGGGCACCTCAACCCATGACCCGAAAGAAACCCACATAGTTGGAGTTGGATGGCGATAAGCACATCTTATAAATTTTACCACTGTTCTAATTCCATTGGGGGCATTGGCAATTTGAAGATTTAGTGTATATTGAAATGTATGACCATTTGTCATTGTCTATGTATAGTTCACAACTTTTATCAAGACCAAGCATAAAACTAGTGTAGGCCAAATCAAAGAAATTAAACACACCTCCTATACCACCAACAGTCAAAATGGATTGGACAGCCACTCCGCATGCCTCAGCTAAAGCCATCAAGCCCAATACAAATAAACCCACGGAAGAGAATTTGTCCAGGGCAAGCAACCTGTCTCGGTCAAGTCCTATCACTCCCTTGGTAGCCAAAGCACGAGTAAATACATTTGTCTTCCATCTATGTAGAAACCATACTAGAGAAAGGATGACTGCCCCTCTCCAGGCTTGTACTATGTATTGAGATGCAATAGTGTGTGGAGCGATTATAAGACATCTGCCAAAAAACTATTAAGCGTCACAATGTATATATTGATGACATCAAAAGCTAGAACGACAAATAATTAACAAATTAAGGTAAAACATCCGCAACCAATGATTGGCAAACATGAATGAAAGAAACTCACAATTGTGAGAAGGCCATGAAGGTGACCAGATATCTAACTGGATCCTCCAATGCACTCCAAATGCTTTTATCATATGGAACCTGTTCGCCTCCAGACAGTATCGAAGCAGGACCTTGCGTCGAATACTTGTGGAATTTCCGTAAGACTCTTGGCATTACCACCCAAGCCAATACTGTACCAATAAAAGTCCCCCCAACAGGAACTACAACATCTTTCAAATAAGGCTGTGAATCAAACAACTGCTGAACATTAGGAGTTAATTCATCAGATGCTTCTTTCGCCTTTTGCCCGGTATACACTGCAGCATCGGACACAGACTGCCAAACCCCCTTCAATTTATCAACCAAAGCACTCCCATCAGGATTACCATCAAAACTGGATTCACTTACAACATCAGCTTTTGGGGCCTCAGGACTCTCTGATTTGCCACCAAAGAACGACGAATATGCCCGAAAACCATTGACATTGCTAACAAAAACAGGAAAACCTGCTCCCGCCCGTGATCGAAAACTCGACAATCCAATGCTATTAACACATCTAGGAGAAAAACCCGAGATGGGTCTCAAACTATGATCCCCATTTATGCCTACACATCGAATAGGCGAAATTCGGAGATGGGTATTCACGGAATCGGTCAGAAAACTAGTGGGCAGATAACGATTAGTTGAACTAACAAGCCGTGATTGCAACAAAGCCAAATTAACACCAGCACAAACAGATTTGATAGCAGAAAATTTCAAAGCAGCCATAACAAAACCTCAGAACATGCTCAAAGAGTTGAGAAATCAGAGATGATTGAGATTGCTTACTCAAATCTGCAGACTGAACCGAAAAAACCCATTAAGCAGAATGTGAAGATCAACAATGGGCTTTCAGGAAATTGGTTGAAGTTGGATAGAAGGAGTGGAATTGGCTTGAGAGGAGCTGATTCTGGGTTTCTTGATGGGCGAGGCAAGCCTGTTTTGCAAGAACAGAAGAGGAGCAAGTGATTTTCCTCCGTCAGATTTGTGTCTTGAGATAAATAATGATCATCTTGATGTGTATCTGGCGGACCCGATTTAAGAGGTTTGAGGCTCAAGTCAAATGTGCTTGCGATTTGACAAAAAAAGAGGCCCGCTATGGGCACCCCACCATTTCATGAAGGCACCCATAATTTTTCTCATTTCCCAATCTAAAATGTAAAAGACTATTTTGCCCTTTCATATATACACACCCAAACCCCACAAACCATTTGCAACTCAAAACTGGGCACCCCACCATGAGGAAGAAGTAAACCTAAAGCCACAATTGTGTTTGCCAACCATATGAAGCTTTGAAGGAACTGTTTTTTGGATAAAAAACTGTGAAATTGATGATTTGGTTTGTCAACATAGGGTTTCTCAAATTTTTAGACGTTTTTTCACGGGCGCGATGGATTCGGCCTCGCAGGACCGAAAGTTATGCAAACGTCTCGGTCAACATCCACCGAGAAAGGAATAAAAGTCTCGGTCATGGACAACCGAGAGAAATGATACGTTCTCGGTTGTACATCACCGACAGGACATAAACTATACACTTCGACTTACTCTCGTGATGTGGTGACCGAGACGACAATAAAAGTCTCGGTCATGGACAACCGAGATCTATCTTACACTCTCGGTTGTACATCACCGACGAACATAAACTATACACTAATGGTTGCTCTCGTGAAGTGGTGACCGAGATAACAATATAACTCTCGGCCATTCGTTGCCGAGACTGTGTAAACTATACTGGCCTGTTTGGCCATTCTTGGCCGAGACTGTAAACAAAATCTCTGGCCTGTGTGGCCGAGAACCACGACTTTCCAATAAATGCACCATTGAATGCACCGCCACACAAACATAACAACTACTCTACCAAATGCAACTTAATTAGACTATCAACGTACCTTCAAACGATCGATTTCACGACTTGAGTGTGTGAACGAAAAACTTGAACCGAGCCCTAATGTGGAGACGAAATCGACCAAAACTCGGAGCCTTCAAACTCGAAAAATGTCCTACAACAATGAGAGAGACGGAAAGGAACGAAGACAAACGAGATTCGGGATTGCTAGCACTCTGGTTCGTTGACGAAAGTAGGGCAAGTCAAGCAAGAGGACGGTGGTGGGGTGACGGTGGTGGGGTGACGGTGGTGGGGTGCCTCTGTTTTTGCACGAGGGGTATTTTCGGGATTTCGGGCCTAATTTTTGGGTGCCCTTGGTAATTTGATTTGTGCCCTCAATAAGAGGGTGCCTTCATGAATTGGTGGGGTGCCCTTAGCGGCCCTCCAAAAAAAATGTGCCTGGGAAATTATTTTGACTATGGAAAATGTTTAGAGAGAAAATCAAATTATAATCCTCCTTCATCTCATTAAAGATAATTTTTAAAATATAGTTGGTTTTTTTTTATGAAAAGGTTATATTCATATTTCATTCAACAAAGAGATCATTTATTACAACTATTCCTACATCATTAAAAGGTTGATTTTATACATTTGGGTGGTGTTTGGTTGGTAAGAATTAAAAATTAGGAAGTGGGAATTGGAATTCGATTCATTCCCACGTTTGGTAAGTGGGAGAATAAAATTAGACTTGGAATATTGTTTAATTCCTATGTTATAGAATTAAATTTTTTTAAGAGAAATTTCATTAATCATTCATGGCTCAATACATGACTAGACATAGAATCAAGTACATTGATTTGCTAATCCAATTTGTTCAAACAAACTGCCATTAATTTGGTTGTAAATGCGAAATTGAAATAGTTTGACAATCATGATCCGCTCTACAAATGTTGAAACTCATGACAATACAAAAAACTACTAGAATCACAAAACTAATAACAAAACTTCACAACAAGGAGAAGAAAACTTAAAACTTCTCAATAAGGATAAGACAAATTAAAGACTTCCAACTAGGGAAGAAAACTAAGAGGGCCGCTAAGGGCACCCCACTGCTTTCATGAAGGCACCCAAGCTTAATGTGGGCACTAACCAATTTACAGGGCACCAAAAATTAGACCTGAAATACCCAAAATACCCCTCTAACCAATTTACACTGGGCACCAAAAAACCCATCCCGCAAAACAGAGGCACCCCACCACCGTCCTCTTACTTGACTTTCTCCATTTCTCGTCAACGAACCACCTAGCAATCCCGAATCTAAGTTGTATTCGTTCCTCTATGTCTCTCTCCTCTCTTTGTAGGACATTTTTCGAGTTTGAAGACTCGAGTTTTGGTCGATTTCATATCCAAATTAGGGCTCGGTTCAAGTTTTTCGTTCACACATCGATAGTGTTGAAATCGATCATTTGAATGTGCGTTGGTAGTCTAATTAAGTTGCATTTGATAGAGTAGTTGTTATGTTTGTGTGGCGGTGCATTCAATGGTTCATTTATTGGGCGTTCGTGGTTCTCGGCCACACGGCCGTAGATTTTGTTTGATCTCGGCCTCGCCAAGCATGACCGAGAATGTAAAATAGCTCTCGGTTGTCCATAACCGAGACTTTTATTGTCGTCTCGGTCACCACTTCACCAGAGTAAGTCGAAGTGTATAGTTTATGTCTGTCGGTGATGTCCAACCGAGAATGTAGAATAGCTCTTGGTTGTCCATTACCGAGATCGTTATTCGAGTTCTCGGTGGAAGGTGGCCACCGAGACGTGTGCATAACTCTCGGTTCAACGAGGCCGAATCAATCGCGTCCGTGAAAAAAACATCGAAAATTTGAGAAACCCTACGTTGACAAAAAACAGTTCCTTCAAACCATCATATGGTTATCAAACATTGTTACATCGTTTGTCGGATGATGTCAATATGCAAGAATCGATAAACGGTCGGCAAACGCAATGTCGTTTTAGGTTCAAGCTTGGTGGTGGGGTGCCCCGTTTTTACGTCAAAATGGTTTGTAGGGTTTGAATCAATATATATACGGGGGCAAAATGGTCTTTTCCATTTTTGCTTTGAAATTTTTACAAAAAAATTGGGTGCCTTCATGAAACGGTGGGGTGCCCTTAGCGGGCCTCAAAACTAATTGCAAAATAAAACTAAAGACAAGATCAATCCAGCACCGCACAAATCCATGCAACACCGTTGATGAAGATGCACTGCAATAAGGATGGATCAATCTCTACAAATCTGATTAGATATGTTGGTTATTGTATGAACAAAATGCAAAAGAGATTTGATTGGAACCACCACCGATCGAAGAGGAGGATCGGCGGTGGTTCAAGAACAAAATTTACAAAAGTGAATCAAGAACAATGGCGGAACTAAGGGGGCAAGGGGCGCCGCCCTCTAACCCCGGGACCCCTATAGTACCCATACACAAAGTTACTAAACCCCTACACATTAGTCCTTCCCCGCCTTTCTAACCCTCACGGGGACCCCTATAGTACCCCACGCAGGATATCAAACCCCTGCACATTCGTCTTTCCCGCCCCTATGGTCGACACGTGCTCCCTATATAACAAGTGTAGCATTGTCAAAAAAAAAATGATGTATTTGAAGTGTCTTGAGTGTAGCATTGTTAAAAAAAAAAAAAAAAAAAAGTTATCTTCGCCCCTAACAAGATTTTATGGAATTAGCTTTTGAATGGAGTTGCCTAAATTATCATCAAGAAGAATCGCAAATTTAGTTCTATTTCGTGGATACAAGATTGTCATGCATATACGAAAATATAAGTTGTCCATCTTATGGTCATGCATATCCAAACATATATATATATATATATATGTTGGAAGCTTTATTGGTCGACACAATTGGCTATTTTGCTTCCTGAAGCAATCAAACTGTTCACATATTATTAACGTGTAGAATATAGACCTTCATATTTCATAATTTATTTTATAACAATATATTACTTATTCAAGAAAAACGTTACTAATAAAAAAATGTTATTAATATTAGCAACATGTATGTACGTATAATAAAATAAAATATAAGATGCTATATTAATTAATAACACCCCAAAATCACACCTAAAGTTACATCTAGATGACATAGTGTGCAAGTCCCACGTGAAAATATTGGATGTGCGCACATAGTTCTCTATGCATAACATGCAAGGTGTCACCACAAAAATGTACCGAATAGCGATAGGGAAACCCATCGCTATTCCGGTACGATCCGTCACTTTTAGCGACCCTCGTCACTATTTTTTTGGCAACGGATGCCAGAAATAGCGACGGGTACCCGTCGCTAAAACCCGTCGCTTTTTTGACTCGCAGAATAGGTCAACCAATTATTTTGCCACGCCACCATCTTTAGCGACGAGTCCTTGTCACTAACGCAATATCGCAAATAAGTGCCACGTGGCTTGTCTAATAACCAAGTGGCCAAGAATAGCGATGGGAGCCCGTCATTATTCTGGAAAAAAATTATTTTTTTAAAAAAATGCTTTTTTATTTTTTGATTTTGAAAATAGATTTCAGAATTTATTTAACTACAATTAATAATAAAATTACTGATTTTTAATTTTTTGATTTTAAAAATAGATTTCAGAATTTATTTATATTAAAATTATTTTAAAACGTTATAAAACATTTTTACTATTAAAAATAACTATTTTATTTTATTAAAATTAATATTGAAATTAATTTTTATAATTTAAAACATTTTAATTATAAAACAATTTTTTCAAAAATAATAGTTTTTAATTACAAATAATAATTTTTTTTATTTGGTGAAAACAATAATTTTCAAAGAATAAATAAATATAAACAAATTAAATTAAATAATTGAAATAAATAAAGAAATAAATGAAATAAATATAACAAAAGAAAGTTTACAATAATAAAAATGTACACAAATGACTACAAAGATATGAAAAAAGCATAAAGTCTAAGTAAGTGCATAGATGACTCAATCATCTAGATCGTGGTCGGTCTTTGAGTCATCATCAAGATCTCATGGAGGTGCGAATGAAATTTCAAGTCTGTCCATCAGAGTTTGCTCCATGCGACCTAGCCGTCTCTGCATCTCTTACAATTGGTCACGGTCGAGGGTTTTTTTTTATCATTGATAACCCTTAAAAGACTTCTCTGCATTTCCTTAATGTCCCCCTTCAGCTGCTCAATGGGCTCATCACTAGCTGACATAGGCCAAGAAGATCCCGGTCCCACATGTCTTTGCTTCGACCCCGATAATGTCCACCTAAGTCCATATGTCTGCCCTTTATAATCACGCTCCACAACAGATAAATACAGCTCAATTTCATCAATAGGCGTGTCGGGACCTTGCAACTGTGTGTGAGCTCGACGCGTCTGTCGTGTATCGTCGTCTGTATTAAGAATTAAACATTCACAAATCATATATATAAGTCATTAATACCTATAATTAATTGAACAAACAATTACTACAAAACTAGGGCTTACAACAATCCTTTCTACTATCTGATCTAGGAAAGTAACGCCATCATGGTCCTTAGTGTGTAAGTACAAACATAACTCCAAAGCAGTCAGGGGTCGACGTAATTTCTTCTCCTATAAAACATATGCTTAAGTAGGATTAAATTTGAGACTTATTATAATATATATAAACTTAATTATTATAGCATGACCTACCAGTCTCTCTACATGCTGATAAATGGATATGTAACCACCTGTATGCACAACTACACCCGTATCGCGTCCCCTTATCTCCGTTCACTGATTCTTGCTTGCTTGCTCTGATTTTTTTTAAAATTCAGGGGTAGACCGCATTTTCTTGTAGCGCTCGAAGAACTCAGTAGATACGTGGCCAGGCTTCTTATCTTCCGAACACATCTTGCTGATGAAGTCGACGTACCAAGTGGCGATCTGCCTATCGTACGCCTCTCTAATAGTCACGTCCTCCACGCCTCTCTAATAGCCCCGTCCTTCGATGGATCCCAATTGAAAGACAGTTATGTACAAAAATATTAAAATTTAGTCTATTTTTCCTAAGTAAAAGAAACATCATTGACTTAAAGTTTTTTTTACCTTCCATTGATTTCAATATATGTGTCGAATGTGTTGAGGAACATGCTCACATGAATAGCCATCCTTGTTTAAGGAGTACTTGTATGCCCTGGTCATCTCCCGTGCAGCTCTGTCCGACGGGTGCAACTTCCGTCCACTAACTTGAAAATTTATGTTAGAACAAAATTTGAGTAAATTAACAAAACGTAGGCATGCGTAATTAAATTACGTATACTTACTATCTCTCATCCTTCAAAACAAAAAATATTCACCCCTGGTTTGGGTAGCAGTGTTGCCTCTCAAGGCCCTAGCAGTCTGAACGCCTCATCGTCGTTTATGTGGGCGATCGATAGACGGTTCGCTCGAAAGATGTCTTTGGAGAACTCGGTCGCGTGAGGCATGCAAATCGGAAAGGCATAACGGTGGGACCGTCTAGTGGTCATGTGACCGATTCTGCTGATGTGAATGAGATGTTGATCCCCCCGATAAAAAAAGTAGGGGCAAAACCTTGCCGCATGATAACGTGACCAGCGATGGGTAGTGTGGGTAGCGATGAAAGGATCGTAGAGTACATCTGCATAGAGGTTAGATCATTGGCAAATACAAATGGCAAAGACATGACGTACATTGAAGAGGGATGTGGAGGATGTAAATAAGAGGGGATGTTTGATGGAAGAAGGGAGCCCGCTGAGAGGGTGGATATGGGTACGGATGATATAAAGGGGCCTGCTGGGGGTGACGCTTTGCTGAGGATGTTGATGCTCAATCTGCTGCCCTTGACTAGACTGTGGAGCAACATTGTTACGAGATCGTAAGTGTGAACGACCCGAATGACGAGAACGACTATCTCTGATGCCACCGGTTCGTCCATCAGATCTCTCACTATGGACTGTATCCTGCCTGACATGATTTTTTTTTAAATGAAAACTAAGTTAGAAACAGCTACATATAAACGTCCTACATTTTAAATATTATGTAACAAGTCAACAAATATAAGACTAGGTTTTGTATTCCTTTACCTACTAAAATGGTTAAATCATGGTTCATTGTCGCCGTTTCCATCATTCGATGAAAACTCGAAATTATCGGTTTCATCATCTTCTCGGTCAACATCTGACATGTGTGCGCCACTAGGATTAGTTAGCGAAATTGCAAGTGTTGTCAATATCAACCTTAGTATCATGCTCAGGTAGCTACTCTTGAAAAACATTTTCTTGGGTAGGCGAACTGTCAACATTCTGGACTAAGTTGTGCTCATCGATGAACTTTCGTTGAAGTCTACACGTGGCTTGCTAATTATTCTGCGCACTTTTTACACTTGGGTAAGAAAGAAAGTACACTTGACTAGCTTGCACGGCTAGTATAAAAGGCTCATACTTATTTAATTGCATATTTCGATGTACATCGACGAGTTTTAAGGAGCGGTGAACTCTTATTTCGACGTTGGGCGTGGGATCGAACCATTCACACTTGAACAACACGGTATATAAGAACCCACTGTATTCGATTTGTAGCACTTCTTGCAATTGCCCGTAGAAGTCGTTATCACATTCAGTGTAATTTGTGCCTCTAATGCACACCTCCCTACTACGAGTATTATAGTTTGCAATGTGAAACTGTATGAAACTTGTAGCCATTAACAAGATACGAGTGATATACGGTGCAAAGTCGACTTGGGTCTTACGAAAGCATTAGAAGTGTTGGATCCTGAATATACAATGACGCCTACAATTGAAACAATTTTTTATGATAAAATTCATTTTCAATTAAATAACAAAACATGAAGAATTGTGTTAATATGCATTTATTAATGACGTACAAAGTGTTGGAACCAAGTTGCGAATTATTTCTCAAGATGTTCATCGATTGCACTTTGTGTGATATTCGGCCGTTTGGAAGGCAACTCTGATACGTACATCCTAACAAGACATAAAAGAAATAAAAAATTACGATTGAATAAAATAATACTATTAAACAATTGATATGAAAACTATGTATTGTAACGTATTAATGTATACTTCATGAAAGGAGCGACTTTGGGACAATTTAACAACACATAAGCGTGTGCAGCGTTACACTCATCATCTGTGAGATAACGCTTCTTTAATCTCCCAAAGGCTTGACTTGAATAGGTGAAGATTGAGAAGTTGCTATCAAAATCTTGAGTTGGACCAACTCCACCATCATAATTGCGAGGTGGAAGGTTGTGTAATGTCTGCACGTGTTCCTCAAAATAATAGGAACAAAGCGCAATTGCCTTTTCCACTAAATAAGCATTGCATATTGAGCCCTCAACCCTTGCCTTATTCCTAACATTATTCTTCAAATGTTTCAAATACCTACATTCATAGAGGTAAATTAGATATATATACATTTTAATTGATTTTAATTGTGTACGATAAAATAGACAGGCAACAAGTATAATTTATTACCTCTAGAAAGGATACATCCACCGAAATCGTATTGGGCCCGTAAGGATAGCCTCGTGGGCCACATGGATACGGAGATGCTACATTGAGTCGAAAAAACTTAGCGGAAATATTTTTTTCCAGCTTACACAATATTTTTGGAATGTTTTCATGCAAAAGCTATAAATTCTCAAAATTAAAATTTCTAGCTGTTAAATCTCTAACGAAAATGCTTAACTCGCTGATTGCAATCCATATGTCCTCATTTAAGAGATCCCAAAATGCAATCGACAAAAGTCGTTGCATAAATGCATGACAATCGTGTTTTTTCATTCCAAACATCTTCAATTACTTAGAGTCTATGCAACGACCGATGTTAGATGCGTAAGCATCAGGGAAGCATACTTCCTTAATCTACTTAAACAACATTTGTTTTCTCTACTTGTCAAGCGCATATCATGCCTTCAAATATTTCTTAGATACTAGATCGTAATGAAGCTCCGGTCGATGAAAAATCTCCTTTGAGTCATCCCTAGACTTTGCGTTATCTTTCGTCTTCTATGACACACTCATGATTGTATTGAAAATAATGTTAAAAATATTTTTCTGGATGTGCATTACGTCTAGGTTGTGTCTGACAAGATTAGTCTTCCAATACGACATGTCCCATAGTATGCTTCATTTCTCTACCCACTAATCTTCGAGACTTCGTTATTTATAACATCTGATCCCAATTCGGTAACCTTCATCAGCCCTAAAGCCTCAATTTCACGAAAGATATCTTCACCTACTTAATTAGTCGATGGCTTATCTGATACAATTCTATCTCTATGGAAACTAAATTTTGCTTTCCTCTCCTTTGAATACCACGACAAGAAATGATGATGACAATTAAACCATGACGTTTTCCCGCCGAACCTCAACTGGAAAGCGTCGGTATCATCTATACAATAAGGCAAACTGTCCCCCCGTACGTGCTCCATCCCGTCAACATGTTATACGCTGAAAAGTCGCTGACAGTCCACATAAGTGCATCGCGCATTTGAAAGTTTGTATTTGTCGATACATCATAAGTAGGCAGTCCATTGTACTACAAACCCTGCAATTCTTTCACCAACAGTTGGAGAAACAAATCAATTTTTTGTGATGGATTAGTCGGTCCAGGTACGATCACTGTTAAAAACGTCACTTCTTTCTTCGTGCACATTAACGGAGTTAAGTTGTACGGAGTTAAAATAACCGGCCATGAGGAGTACGGTTTGCCGGTCATTCCTAAAGGTTGGATCCCATCAGTGTATAACCCAAGTCGAACGTTACAAACCTTAGAGTTAAAGGTATGGTTCACTTTATTGAAGTGGTTCGATGTTATGAAATCGAAGAAGTGCTGCATATTGTCTTCATTTCTAACATGTTCCGCGTGCCATCGCATGTGTTTAACTGTAGCTTTTGACGCGAACAAAAGTTGTAAACGAGGCACTAGGGGAAAGTAAAACATTGTTTTGAGCGGGCGTTTGTTGGAATTAAATTTAAGTTCCTTGCAAAACTTGCAAGTCGTAAGGTCAGAGTCGAGCCCCCCATAAAGCATGCATAATTGGGGACAACAATCGATTCACTCATACTGCAAACCTAACTAGTGCATTATACTTTTACATTTGTAATAGCTATCTACCAAACAGTTGACTTCATGCAACATGTCTTTACAAACCTACAATATTTCGTCGAATGCTTTCTCCGGAATATAGTGATTCGACTTTATTGCCAACAAACGCGCCATTTCTGAGAGTTTTGTCATCTTCTCGCAATCTGGTCAAAGCGGTTGATTTGTTACGTCAATCATTTCGAATAAATTTCTCGCTTCAAGGTTTAGCTTCTCCTCACGGTTCCAATCAAAACTTGGCCCTGCGTGGTCGTATATCATATGATGATATGACGTCGGCTATTCGTCCATTGGATCATCATCTTCATCATCCGTATCGTTTATTAATTCTTCTTCCTCATGCTTGGTCTAACAATAATATTCAGGGAATGGATCCTTGACTCATTAGATGAAGCTCTACTGTGTTTACATCGTAGTATTTCTCATTGCGACATTTTTGGCAAGGACATTGAATTTTCGCTTCGTTGAGGAAAGTGGTGTAATTTTGCATGACAAATTTTATGAATTCTTTCACGCTCACCACAAACTCCAATCGAGTGTAACCGCTTTTAATGCGGTTGTACATCTAATCTCAAGATACATACATCTTGAAAGACCTATAGAACCCTAATTAAACACACGTACACACCAATCACTATATACATTTTAGTCGAATGTTAGCGTAATTAGTCGAATTGTTTGCATTTGCGCGTACTTTGCATAATATATATTATACATTTTAGTCAAGTTAATCGTAATTAGTTGAATTGGTTGGAATATTTGCACATACTTTGCGTAACATATATTTTGTTTGAGACGTTATTATAAATTATCGTAATTTTATTTCAATATATATCTACCACAATTATTAAATTTTACGTGTTTTATTTTTTTCTATTTATTTTGCTTCAATTCTTTTTTGCTTCATTATGTTTCTTTTCAATATATATATGTTAAGTACTATTTAATTCATTAATTAAAGTTTTAAAGTACATTAATATAATTGTACATATAGTATAAATTATTATAATTTTCTTTCAATATATATAGTGTATTTTTTAATCTTTAAGTGGTTTTCTTTTACAAATATATATAGTAGAAGTTCTACATATAGTATAATTTGTACATCCATATAGTATATATACGTTTTTAAGTGCTTCAATTTGATTTAACGTTTTTGGTTTAATTATGTTTTTTTCATAACGACATTGTTATATTATTTTTTGTTCAATCAATTATATATTTCCTAATTAATTTTAAAGTGCTTTAAACATATATATATATATATATATATATATTAGTCCTTTATTTTTTGTCCTAATTGAAATGTAATTTGTCTAATTGATTTTTATCATTTAAATAAGATTTTATTACTAAAGTGTACGTTATTAATATTTAATTTTATTTTTTTAATAATAATTTTAATTTTGCTAAACATGCTATATTATTTTACTTTTTCTCAATTAAATTATAACACATTACAAAAAAGTGCATATCAATATTAAAAAATTATATACAAACATCATAAATAATCACAACAAAAACTAAATTACAATCACACGTACCACCATAAAAAATCATACATATTACCATAAAAATTTAAAAAATTATACATATCACTATAAAAAATCATACAAATTAAAAAAATCATACATATCACCACAAAAATTATTCTAAAATTTTATTCAAATAATTTTATTTTTCACCAAAAAATTATGCAAATACACATATTTCATATAAACCATCAATCCACAAATTAATAAAAATCAATTTAAACAATTTTATTCAAACAATTTTATTTTTCACATAAATTTTTTATTCTAAAATTAAAATAAATGAATTAAAATCAATCCACAAATTAATAAAACTCACATTAAAATAAAAAAATAACATACCAAAAGCACCGCGAATGCGCACCGAAAAGGGGCGAGCCAGGGTGGGAGAGAGCGGGGGATCGGGTTCGCAACCGGCATGAGTGCAACCGACAATGAGAGATTGACACGAGCTACAAGTGTAGAGCTTCATGGTAGTAATAGCAACTATATCTAGTGATTGAGATGCGATATCGAGCCCAAGGGACGGTTAAAAACTAATTTTTGTTCAATTAATAAATAAAGTTAGACAACAAATGGTTTGATTTTTGTAAGGAAAATTGACAACTAATTTACTCTATCTAATTGCAAGGAATTAAAATGTGGTCTTAAGAGAATGTACTAGGGAATCTAAGTCACCCAAGTGGTTTCCTTCGAGTCCGATATAAAAGAAAACCTCCCAATTCGTGTGATGATAGGCGAATTTCTTAAAATTCACTCCATCCCGAGGTCTCGGTAATGAAGATTCTAACATAAGAGCATTAAACAAGAACAAACACTCGAAATTGCTTACTAACTCCAAGACTCGATGATTGATAATGAAAACCAGATCGCTTATTTATAGACGCACTACCGATGGAAGGGTAGTCCTACACGACAAACAACAAGTGGTAAAGTAGTTCCACTCAAAAGAAAAGCAAACGTGACATAAAGTAAAATAATTACAAACAGACACAAACAAGAAAATAAAGCATAAACTACTTTAGATAAAGTAGTCAAAAGCAAAAGCATTGCTTTAGAAAAAGTGAGAGCACAATCTTAGAAGATAAGATTATGGATAAGATGCAAAGGCAGACAATAATTGCTGGAAGCATGGGCTTGAAAAGACATATGGCATGGGCCTGATGGCTGGACAAGTCCAGGAAGCATGGGCTTGAAAAGTCATATGGCATGGGCCTGATTAAGTGAGAGTGGATTGATGATAAATTATACAATAATATGAAATTGGAGCGGAATGGAGAAATTCCCATAGTGCAGAATGCACATACTCTGGAAATCTCAAAATAGCGGGATACTGAATGTAAACGCGAATAATGGGATAACCCAATAGGTACCATAAGGCATGGAGAAGCTGAATATCTTCATTTGTCCATAAAAAACATATGTGACAAGGGAAAATCTTCAACGAACAACGCGAGTGAGGTGTATTCCATACAATTTCAACTCCATTGGAGAATAATTCTTGATAAATAAGATCAACCAGAGGCTGTTGAATAGCTGGATTTAGGATAGCTTGAGCAAATGCTTGACGGCTAGTCATAATTACGTATCGTAAATAGCATGAATATTATCATCGAGAAAAAGATCTTGTTGATGAAGAACATTTAGATTCAACTTGTTGAAGGCGGTTATGAAGAAGCGATGAGAATTCTGCATTTGTTTTTGCGTATCCCGCATTTGTTTTAATTGATCAAGAATGACCTGGGCAATATCGGGGTTGAGAGATGACGAGGCAACATTGGTTTTGGTTTAGCAATGATATCTTTATAACTGGATGAAAGAGAAGGAAATTCATTGACCTTAATGGGTGTTGTAGGAGTTATAGGTTTAGAGAGAGAAGCACAATTAAATTTATCCCACCATTTGCGGGAGATATCTTGCGAAAGATAAGTATGGGTAATGTTAGCTTTAATGACTTGATGGGTAGCATACTGCCATTTGAGAATCCATGGGATTGAATGTTGATGAAGAAAGTGCAACAGAGACACTTTCGCTTCTTCATATTTTGCTAACACAGTTGGAGGCAAGAAATCAGCAGAAGGACCAAATTTAGTCCACCAGTCGGTCATGAACCATGTTGGCAGAGAAAGCTTCATTGTCTTCTTGAATGTTATATACCACGAATGATTTGTTTTAGGATCTTGATAAAACAAGATATTTCGCCATGCATCCATATAATCTTTATAATTAACAAAAACGACATGTTTATCCTTTGCTATAGTCATAGTCGATAAAATAAAGGACTATCTTGTATGGAGTCATGCAGAGAACACCATTCAACGGGAGATAACACCTTTTGATTCTTGAATTTAGAATAAGCAACTTCATCGGAATTGTTCTTGTAAAATGTTCAAAATGAACAGATTGTGTATGAATTAGGAGACTTTCATAAATCTTGATGGTTGTATGAGGGCGAGAAGGAAGGAAATGAAGGCCAGGAGCCATAACTAAATTGATTTGGGTGTCAAGAGATTTGTCAATAAGATGGTTCTCAAGTAAGAGAATGAGGTATATGTTTGTCAATTTATATTCTCAAGGAGTATCGGGAGAGGATAAAGGTTGAAAGCGATTCATCGCAGGGAGTTTTTCCTTTATTCATGATCTCAGGCAATTGATAAAAGAAGAAGAAATGAGAAATTCTCTTGATAAGAAATCGGGAGAGAATTATCGGTGCCTTTAATATATTCAAAATCAAAATCAAATATACTTAATATTGCTTGCCAAATGAGCGAAAATCTGTTTTGAAACCAAAATATTAACATCTTTTAAAAGAATTTCTTTTGCGGATTTGCAATCAACACGAATCAAAAACTTTTGATTTAAAACATCGGCTTGAAATTTTTGAACACAAAGAACAATGGCTAAAACTTCCTTTTTGACAATGATAATCATAATTGCGTTGAGCTTAATTCCAAAGTTTGGAAGTTAAACAAACAAGTTGTTCTTTTCCGTAAAGAAGTTCTTTGAAGGAGGATACCTCAATAACCAAAAGTATTAGATGCATCGGTTTGAATTATTTTAAAATAATTCGTATTTGCCAAATGAAGGCATGGAAGGGCTTTAACCTTTTGTTTAATGGTTTGAATAGCTTTGGTATGCAAATGAGTCCAAATAAATTTAGAATCCTTTTTTAATAACTCTTGTAATGGTTTTCAATCTAAGTTACAACATTTTGATAGAAATCGAAAGGTAATTAAGGCAACCAAGAAATCTTTGCAAATCGATTTTTGTCGGTTAACTGATCGAAATTTTTCAAAGAAAAAGAATAACTCACGTTGACGGGAGTGATAGTTTGGTTTGATATTTTAAAACCTAAGAAGGTAACAAGCTGTTTGAAATAGATGCATTTTCTTTTGTGATAGCACAAAGCCATTTTTAATGATGAGTGCACGAAGGTATAGAGATGTTTCCAATGTTGATCAATTGATTTAGAGAACACTAAAATATCATCAATGTAAACAAGAATGAAATCATGGTAAGGATTGAATATATCATTCATAATTTTTTGAAATTATGAGGGAGCATTCTTCAAAGCCAAAAGGCATAACATTCCATTGATATTGTCCAAATGGAGTGTTGAAAGCGCTTTATAACGATCAATAGGATGAACTTGAATTTGCCAAAATTCAGATTTGAGATCAAATTTTGAAAACACCACTGCTTGAAGTAGTAGCTTTGATGAGATCATATTTATTTGGCAAAGGATATCGAATTTTCTTAAGAACTATATTCAAAGGTTTATAATTGATGACAAGTCGAGGAGCACCTCGCTCAAGTTCAGAGCATTTTCAACATAAAATGCGATGCAACTCCATGGAGATTGAGAATGAGTGATTAATTTTTTCTTTAGTAAATCTTTGATTTCATTTCGACAAAGGGTTCTCAGTCGAGAATTCATTTGAGAAGGATTGGCCTTGGTAGGAATATTAGCTTCATAGAATTCAGGAATGTAAGGGAGAGTAACAATATGATGTTTACGATCCCAAAATGCTGAAGGAATATCAGAACAACATTGTTGTTGAAAATTTGTCTGAAAAGATTTCAATTTAGTTTGAAAGGAGGTAGTTTGTAAAAATTGATATGTTTTTAGAAAATGAATCTCATTTTTAAGAAGTTAATATTATTTTGTTTGAAATCAATTTGATTTATAATTTGATTTAAATATTTTTCTTTAGGAGGCTCAAGAAAAGAAAAGAAAATTTTATTATCATTAATCGTAGTAGAAATACCTTTTGAAGAAACCAAAAAGGGTTGAATAAATGAAGGAATGGAATTCCTAATAAAATATCATGTTGAAGTCCTTTAACGATGATAAATGAAGTAGGAATGCATATGGATTGATGACAAATATGTGCAACAAATGTAAATTTTATACTTAATCTTGGATTGTTTGCCATTGGCAAATGAGATGTGATTGATTGTTGATTCACAATATCTTAGAGGTATTAATCCTTCACGAATACAATTTAGATCAAGCACTTTGAGAATCAATTAAAGCGGTGCCTTTATAAGAAAAATCTTTGATAGCGAGGGTAATGGGTGTAAACCATCGTTGATGGGTATACATAGTAATCGTTTCAATGAAAACATTATTAGGATAAAAGTCGGGGACTAATTCAGTAGAAAACGTTTCAAGAGTAGAAACCCTATTAGTTAGGATTTGAATTTCAGATTTGGTGATTGATTTCTCTTGAAGGACCTGAATAGTTGTTTGATGAGGTTTTTTGCTAACAACTTGCATCAAGCTTGAAAAAGTATATTTAGTAGGATCAAGATTCAATTGTTGTTTGAATTTTTGTTGTTTTTTATCATTCATTGTAGGTTCATGAATTTCTCATAGAATTGAGTCGAAGAAGAAACTTTAGATATTAATTCAAGTAAAATATTTATACTTCAAAGAAGGATAAGTTATTTGTTCACCAATGGAAAATATAAGTTCTTCATGAGCAGTTAAAACATTTATTTCTGTTCCAGAAGAAGAGGTATTAAGCATATTATTTGTACAATGACAATTATCAGAATCAGAAGAAGAATCAGAATCAGTAGAATCACTATGCTGAACATTGTGAATTTTTTGTTTATAATTTTTGAGATGACATTTATTGGCATAATGGCCAGGCTTACCATAAGTATAACAAACATTTTTTCTTTTAGAGGATGAAGGAGAGGCTTTAGGATAAGATTTGGAAAATTTATTTGATTTTCTTTTTAGGCGAGGTTTAGGTCTAGAATAAAATTGATTTGTAGAATGTCGTTTAAAACGTTGATGTTTAGCTTTTGCTAAAGGAGTAATATCAACATTATGACCAAAGTCATAACAGAAATTACCAAGATCACGTTTTAAAGGATTCTTTTCTTTCTGTAATTGGCGCTTAATTCGCATATCATTACAGATAGAAATAGCACATGATTGAACATACTGGGTAATATCCCCATAGGATAAAGCACTCCATTTCATAGAACCATTATTTTGACCTTTGATATATTCTGACTTTAGCAGCAAAGAATGGTGGTAATTCAGCAATGAATCTTTCTTTCCAGAAATTTGTATCATGTTGCTCAGTTAAAAGATAGAGTTTAGAAAAGAATGTATCTTTATACCATCGGTAATCATTTAGTGTTCGACATTTTATGTTTTGAAGCGATCACTGATCTTTTCATTAAGAGAATCAAGTTGACCAACAAAATACCGATGATATTAGCCATTAAGGTGTCAACACCATTAGGTGAGGTTTTCTGAATCATCAAGAATTGGATTATTATTTGTATCACGAAGAACGGCTGAAACTATGCTTTTACGAGTTTCAAGAGTGAAAACATATTGCCACCACCATATAGTTGTCTCGGTGAAACCAACAAAGAATGGCTAAAGCAATTTGTTCTTCAGATGTTTATGAATAGAACATGCTTTTGCATAAACTTGCATTTTTAAAACAACATCCAAAATTTGATATTCGGATAAACCATCAATACTCCAATCATAAATGGTAGATCCGTCATATTTTTGATTTCGATGAATTTTTTCATCGAGAATAAGATCAACGAGAGATGGTCGTGAATAAAATTGCTTTTGCAATGGATAGCGATTTTTTGAATAATTTTTTCACATAATGCGATTGACCGAGATATGATCAGATGAAAAGTCATCGAGAATTTATTTGTGAAAGTGATGAGGAGGTAGATCTTTCATCGGTTTCAAATTCGATAACTGATCTAAGTTAGCAATGGTGGGACTTTTTCTTTATTTTTATTAGTAGTGGGTGTAGATGGTGATAAAGGAGAAGGTTTACTAGAAGAAGTTTGACCGGTTTTCTTGGATGGATTAGCAAATTTAGGTGAGCTAATTGATGTGTTAATTTATCTAAAAATTCATCGAATATTTTGATGCTTGTGCGAAAAATGATGGTAGATTAGTAGAAGATGAGGGAAAAAGAGATTTTTTAATAATAGGAGCTGCTACAACAGGAGGTTTATGTGGTTTAGAGGAAACAGCTGATGCTAACGTTGATAAATATAGTTTAGTATAATTATTTTGTTCAATAACATGAGACATATCTTGTTTGGTTACTAAACCATCCTCAGTAAAAGGAGTTTTAAACGGAGATGCTTTAATATTGTCTTTCACTTTGATGGGGGCCAAAGGCGGATGAGTTTGATTATAATGTTCTCCAGAGGTACTTTCCCAAATTGTGTTAATTTGAATAGAAAGTTGGGGACATTTTTGAGATAACCAGTCAAAAAATGATATGTTAATTTGATTGGTTTTGACATAGTCAAAATATTTTTCACGAAAAATTGCTTGTTTTTGGAAAGGAATTAATTTACAAAATATTGGTTTAAAAGGATGAGTTAAAAACTGTTGTTTTAATGAATCATAATCCATATGAAATTCAGGAGGTGTTTCTTCTTCAATAATAGAAACAACATTAATATGATATTCAGCAAAATCATTTATACTGACATTATCGTCATGAGTTGAAGATGCATAAACGGGATATGCAACACCAATTGCAGGTGGAGGAGGAGCAGGAGAAGTTTCATCCGAAACATTAATGGTGTGGGAGTAACATAACGTTTTTGGTTGAGAGGAAAATGAATTGGAAGTAGAAGTCGATGTAGATGCTCGAGGAGCAAATATAATATCAACTTTACCATCATCATGAGTTATAATTTGATTAATTTTTGCGATACTTGTCGTTTTTGACATTCTTCTTTATTTGTATCTTTGATTGTCCACCGATGTGGTATCGAAATATCTTTCCAATTAATTAATTGAGAACGATCAACTATATTATTTTTAATATTGGTTAGGAAGAGGGTAGATGTTCCGTATGCAAATTCGTATAAGCAACATCGGGAATAATGGATTGCATTAATTTATAATAGATGCGATAAACAACTGCAACATTAGAAATTATGCCTTTCATTTTAAACCCTTGAGTATAAATACCTAAAACGGCACTTCATGTGGCAATTCATCATGTAAACCGAATGTGAAGTTAGGAAAACAATTGAAGTAAATAGGACCTTCAAGAGGCTACCTTCAATCATTCCTAATAAGGAATCATTAAATTCTTGATGACGTTTATCTCTTACTGAGACTAACGAGGTATTAAGTCCCAAAGAAACTAGGGGCTTAATTGCAACTTGAATAAGGCCAATATGCAAAAATTTATGAGTTTCTTTATATTTTTGAATTTTTCGGGAGAAATGAGATAAATCTCTTGACCTTCATCATTGATGGATATAGTATCTTCTTCTAATTTGATTATAAAATCTTGTTTTTAGAAAAAGATCCTTTATGATAAATAGAAGAGGGTTCAATCTCTGGAAGATTCCAATTTCGAAGAGATTGATCTATATTTGAATAAGAAATTTCAAGAATATTTTTAAGATCGAGTTTAGCCATTTTTTTGGTTGGAGGTTTGCCGAAGAATCGAGAAGATGATCCATGTTCAAATTTTATCGGTGTAGGTTTAAAATATAGAACTCGGGCTAAATTTTTACGAAGGTTACTCATAGAAATGCAGATAGGTTAACACACACTTGGTCAACGGTTTATTGCTCGACTTACTCTCTCTCATGCGAGACTTACAACGCGACTAGGAAAGCGATGGAAAACCAAAGATGCAAAACCACGATAATCAAAGGAAAACTTAGTCACGAGTGAAATCAAGAAATCCGACGATGATAAAAGAAACAAGGAAAACAATTAAAACATATGGCAAAGCGATTAAATATAATGATAGAAATACTTACGACCTTTAGATGATCACTATAGTCTCGATACCAATTGAGCGACCCGCTACGTAATTGAAACCAAAGGAAGGATTATGAACAAAGGGAGGGTTGAAACAAGAAGCAAGGGCATTAAATAAAATTCCAAAATAGATAATAGAAAGACTCTATGATTATATTGACAGAGAACACAAGTACATAAGAGTATTAAACAAGAACAAACACTCAAATTGCTTACTAACTCCAAGACTCGATGATTGATAATGAAAACCAGATCGCTTATTTATAGACGCATACTACCGATGGAAGGGTAGAACCACACGACAAACAACAAGTGGTAAAGTAATTCCACTCAAAAGAAAAGCAAACGTGACATAAAGTAAAATAATTACAAACATACACAAACAGTAACTAAAGCATAAACTACTTTAGATAAAGTAGTCAAAAGCAAAAGCATTGCTTTAGAAAAAGTGAGATCACAATCTCTGAAGATAAGATTCTGGATAAGATGCCAAAGGAAGGCAATAATTGCCTGGAAGCATGGGCTTGAAAAGACATAAGGCATGGGCCTGATGGCTGGACAAGTCCAGGAAGCATGGGCTTGAAAAGTTATATGGCATGGGCCTGATTAAGTGAGAGTGGATTGATGATAAAATAAACAATAATAAGAAATTGGTGTGGAGTGGAGAAATTCCCATAGTGCAGAATGCACATACTCTGGAAATCTCAGAATAGCGGGATACTGAATGTAAACGCGAATAATGGGATAACCCAATAGGTACCATAAGGCATGGAGGAGTTTGAATATCTTCATTTGTCCATAAAAAACATATGTGACAAGGGAAAATATTCAACGAACAACGCGAGTGAGGTGTATTCCATACAATTTCAACTCCATTGGAGAATAATTCTTCATAAATAAGATCAACCAGGAGGTTTGTTGAATAGGCTGGATTTAGGATAACTTGAGCAAATGCTTGATGGCTAGTCATAATTCTCATATCGAAATAGCATGAATATTATCATCGAAAAAGATCTTGTTGATGAAGAACATTTAGATTCAACTTGTTGAAGGCGGTTATGAAGAAGTTGATGAGAATTTTGCATTTGTTTTTGCGTATCCCGCATTTGTTTTAATTGATCATGAATGACTGGGCAATATCGGGGTTGAGAGATGACGAGGCAACATTGGGTTTTGTTTAGCAATGATATCTTTATAAGCTGGATGAAAGAGAAGGAAATTCATTGAGCTTAATGGGTGTTGTAGGAGTTATAGGTTTAGAGAGAGAAACACAATTAAATTTATCCCACCATTTGCAGGAGATATCTTGCGAAAGATAAGTATGGGTAATGTTAGCTTTAATGACTTGATGGGTAGCATACTGCCATTTGAGAATCCAGGGGATTGAATGTTGATGAAGAAAGTGCAACAGAGACACTTTCGCTTCTTCATATTTTGCTAACACAGTTGGAGGCAAGAAATCAGCAGAAGGACCAAATTTAGTCCACCAGTCGGTCATGAACCATGTTGGCAGAGAAAGCTTCATTGTCTTCTTGAATGTTATATACCATGAATGATTTGTTTTAGGATCTTGATAAAACAAGACATTTCGCCATGCATCCATATAATCTTTATAATTAACAAAAACAGCAGGTTTATCCTTTGCTATAGTCATAGACTGATAAAAGAAAGGACTATGCTGTATGGAGTCATGCAGAGAACACCATTCAACGGGAGATAACACCTTTTGAATCTTGAATTTAGAATAAGCAACTTCATCGAATTCGTTCTTGTAAAATGTTCAAAATGAACAGATTGTGTATGAATTAGGAGACTTTCTTAAATCTTGATGGTTGTATGAGGGCGAGAAGGAAGGAAATGAAGGCCGGGAGCCATAACTAAATTGATTTGGGTGTCAAGAGATTTGTCAATAAGATGGTTCTCAAGTAAGAGAATGAGGTATCTTTGTCAATTTATATTCTCGAATGAGTATCGGGAGAGGATAAAGGTTGAAAGCGATTCGTCGCATGAGTTTTTCCTTTATTCATGATCTCGTAGGCAATTGATAGAAGAAGAAGAAATGAGAAATTCTCTTGATAAGAAATCGGGGAGAGAATTATCAGTGCCTTTAATATATTCAATATCAAAATCAAATATACTTAATATTGCTTGCCAGCGAGCGAAAATCTGTTTTGAAAAGAATTTCTTTTGCGGATTTGCAATCAACACGAATAAAAAACTTTTGATTTAAAACATCAGCTTGAAATTTTTGAACACAAAGAACAATGGCTAAAACTTCCTTTTTGACAAATCGCATAATTGAGTTGAGCTTGATTCCAAAGTTTGGAAGTGAAACAAACAAGTTGTTCTTTTCCGAAGAAGTTCTTTGAAGGAGGATACCTCCATAACCATGATCGAGATGCATCGGTTTGAATTATTTTAAAATAATTCTTATTTGCCAAATGAAGGCATGGAAGGGCTTTAACCTTTTGTTTGATGGTTTGAATAGCTTTGGTATGCAAAGGAGTCCAAATAAATTTAGAATCCTTTTTTAATAACTCTTGTAATGGTTTTCTATCGGTTGAAGATTTTGATAGAAATCGGAAAGGTAATTAAGGCAACCAAGAAATCTTTGCAATTGATTTTTGTCGAGTTAACGATCGAGAAAATTTATCGAAGAAAATTAATGACTTTGTTAACAGGGAGTAATAGTTTGATTTGATATTTTGAAACCTAAGAAGGTAACAACCGCTTGAAATAGATGCATTTTCTTTTGAGATAGCACAAAGCCATTTTTAATGATGAGTGCACGAAAGGTATAGAGATGTTTCCAATGTTGATCAATTGATTTAGAGAACACCAAAATATCATCAATGTAAACAAGAATGAAATCATGGTAAGGATTGAATATATCATTCATAATTTTTGAAATTCTGAGGGAGCATTCTTCAGCCAAAAGGCATAACATTCCATTGATATTGCATTTTCAACATAAAATCAGTACAACTCCAAGGAGATTGAGAAGGAGTGATTAATTTTTTCTTTATTAAATCTTTGATTTCATTTTGACAAAGTGTTCTCATGCGAGAATTTATTTGAGAAGGATTTGCTTTAGTAGGAATATTAGCTTCATTAAATTTAGGAATGTAAGGGAGAGTAACAATATGATGTTTACGATCCCAAAATGCAGAAGGAATATTAGAACAACATTGTTGTTGTAAATTTGTCTGAAAAGATTCCAATTTGAGGTAGTTTGTAAAAATTGATATGTTTTTAGAAAATGAATCTCATTTTTTAAGAAGTTAATATGATTTTGTTTGAAATCAATTTGATTTATAATTTGATTTAAATATTTTTCTTTAGGTGGCTCAAGAAAAGAAAAGAAAATTTTATTATCATTAATCGTAGTAGAAATACCTTTTGAAGAAACCAAAAAGGGTTGAATAAACTGAAGGAATGGAGTACCTAATAAAATATCATGCTGAAGTCCTTTAATGATGATAAATGAAGTAGGAATGCATATGGATTGATGACAAATATGTGCAACAGAAATTTTATACTTAATTTTGGATTGTTTGCCATTGGCAACAGAGATGTGATTGTTTGTCGATTCACAATATCTTAGAGGTATTAATCCTTCACGAATACAATTTAGATCAAGACCCAGAATCAATTAAAGCGGTGCCTTTATAAGAATAATCTTTGATAGCGAGGGTAATGGGTGTAAACCATCGTTGATGGGTATACCTAGTAATCGTTTCAATGAAAACATTATTAGGATCAAAGTCGAGCCTAATTCATAGAAAACGTTTCAAGAGTAGAAACCCTATTAGTTAGGATTTGAATTTCAGATTTGGTGATTGATTTCTCATTTGAAGGGACTAAATAGTTGTTTGATGAGGTTTTTTGCTAACAACTTGCATCAAGCTTGAAAAAGTATATTTAGTAGGATCAAGATTCAATTGTTGTTTGAATTTTGGTTGTTTTTTATCATTCATTGTAGGTTCAGAATTTCTAGGAATTGAGTCGAAAGAAGAAACATTAGATATTAATTCAAGAAAATATTTATACTTCAAAGAAGGATCAGTTATTTGTTCACCAATGGAAAATATAAGTTCTTCATGAAGCGAGTTAAAATATTTATTTGTTCCAAAAGAAGAGGTATTAAGCATATTATTTGTACAATGACAATTATCGAATCAGAGAGGAAGAATCGAATAAGTAGAATCACTATGCTTGAACATTGTGAATTTTTTGTTTATAATTTTTGAGATGACATTTATTGGCATAATGGCCAGGCTTACCACAAGTATAACAAACATTTTTTCTTTTAGAGGATGAATGAGAGGCTTTAGGATAAGATTTGGAAAATTTATTTGATTTTCTTTTTAGGCGAGGTTTAGGTCTAGAATAAAATTGATTTGTAGAATGTCGTTTAAAACGTTGATGTTTAGCTTTTGCTAAATGAGTAATATCAACATTATGACCAAAGTCATAACAGAAATTACCAAGATCACGTTTTAAAAGATTCTTTTCTTCTGTAATTGGCGCTTAATTAGCATATCATTACGAGATAGAAATAGCACATGATTGAACATATCGGGTAATATCCCCATAGGATAAAGCACTACGAGTTCATAGAACCATTATTTTGATCTTTGATATATTCTTTGACTTTAGCGAAATAATGGTGGTAATCCATCAATGAATCTTTCTTTCCGAATATTGTATCATGTTGCTCGGTTAAAAGATAGAGTTTAGAAAAGAATGTATCTTTATACCATCGGTAATCATTTAGTGTTCGACATTTTATGTTTTGAAGTGATCACTTATCTTTTCATTAAGAGAATCGAGTTGACCAACAAAATACCCAGATGATATTAGCCATTAAGGTGTCAACACCATTAGGTGAGGTTTTCTGAATCATCAAGAATTTGATTATTATTTGTATCACTGAAGAACAATTTGAAACTATGATTTTATGAGTTTCTAGTAGTGAAAACATATTGCCACCGACCATATAGTTGTCCCAAGGTGAAACCAAAGAAGAATGGCTAAAACAATTTGTTCTTCGGATGTTTATGAATAGAACATGCTTTTGCATAAACTTGCATTTTTAAAACAACATCCAAAATTTGATATTCAGATAAACCATCAATACTCCAATCATAAATGGTAGATCCGTCATATTTTTGATTTCGAGGAAAACCAAAATAGATAATAGAAAGACTCTATGATTATATTGACGAGAACACAAGTACATACGAGCATTAAACAAGAACAAACACTCTGAAATTGCTTACTAACTCCAAGACTCGATGATTGATAATGAAAACCAGATTTGCTTATTTATAGACGCACTACTAGATGGAAGGGTAGAACCACACGACAAACAACAAGTGGTAAAGTAGTTCCACTCAAAAGAAAAGCAAACGTGACATAAAGTAAAATAATTACAAACAGACACAAACAAGTAAATAAAGCATAAACTACTTTAGATAAAGTAGTCAAAAGCAAAAACATTGCTTTAGAAAAAGTGAGAGCACAATCTCTGAAGATAAGATTCTGGATAAGATGCCAAAAGCGAGGCAATAATTGCTGGAAGCATGGGCTTGAAAAGACATACGGCATGGGCACGATGGTGGACAAGTCCAGGAAGCATGGGCTTGAAAAGTTATATGGCATGGGCTGATTAAGTGAGAGTGAATTGATGATAAATTATACAATAATATGAAATTGGAGCGGAATGGAGAAATTCCCATAGTGCAGAATGCACATACTCTGGAAATCTCAGAATAGCGGGATACTGAATGTAAACGCGAATAATGGGATAACCCAATAGGTACCATAAGGCATGGAGGAGCTTTGAATATCTTCATTTGTCCATAAAAAACATATGTGACAAGGGAAAATATTCAACGAACAACGCGAGTGAGGTGTATTCCATACAATTTCAACTCCATTGGAGAATAATTCTTCATAAATAAGATCAACCAGGAAAATTTGTTGAATAGGCGGATTTAGGATAACTTGAGCAAATGCTTGACGGCTAGTCATAATTACATATCAAAAATAGCATGAATATTATCATCGAGAAAAGATCTTGTTGATGAAGAACATTTAGATTCAACTTGTTGAAGGCGGTTATGAAGAAGTTGATGAGAATTACGCATTTGTTTTTGCGTATCTGCATTTGTTTTAATTGATCAAGAATTACCCGAACAATATCGGGGTTGAGAGATGACGAGGCAACATTGGGTTTTGGTTTAGCAATGATATCTTTATAACTGGATGAAAGAGAAGGAAATTCATTGAGCTTAATGGGTGTTGTAGGAGTTATAGGTTTAGAGAGAGAAGCACAATTAAATTTATCCTACCATTTGCGGGAGATATTTTGCGAAAGATAAGTATGGGTAATGTTAGCTTTAATGACTTGATGGGTAGCATCTTGCCATTTGAGAATCCAGGGGATTGAATGTTGATGAAGAAAGTGCAACATAGACACTTTCGCTTCTTCATATTTTGCTAACACGAGTTGGAGGCAAGAAATCAAGCGAGAAGGACCAAATTTAGTCCACCGATCGGTCATGAACCATGTTGGCGAGAGAAAGCTTCATTGTCTTCTTGAATGTTATATACCATAATCTTTATAATTAACAAAAACAACATGTTTATCCTTTGCTATAGTCATAGATGATAAAAGAAAGGACTATCTTTGTATGGAGTCATGCGAGAGAACACCATTCAAGGAGATAACACCTTTTGAATCTTGAATTTAGAATAAGCAACTTCATCGGAATTCGTTCTTGTAAAATGTTCAAAATGAACAGATTGTGTATGAATTAGGAGACTTTCATAAATCTTGATGGTTGTATGAGGGCGAGAAGGAAGGAAATGAAGGCCGAAGCCATAACTAAATTGATTTGGGTGTCAAGAGATTTGTTAATAAGATGGTTCTCAAGTAAGAGAATGAGGTATCTGTTTGTCAATTTATATTCAACGAATGAGTATCGGGAGAGGATAAAGGTTGAAAACGATTAAATGTCGAGAAGTTTTTCCTTTATTCATGATCTGTAGGCAATTGATAGAAGAAGAAGAAATGAGAAATTCTCTTGATAAGAAATCGGGAGAGAATTATCGATGCCTTTAATATATTCAAAATCAAAATCAAATATACTTAATATTGCTTGCACAATGACGAAAATCTATTTTGAAACCAAAATTTTAACATCTTTTAAAAGAATTTCTTTTGCGGATTTGCAATCAACACGAATCAAAAACTTTTGATTTAAAACATCGGCTTGAAATTTTTGAACACAAAGAACAATGGCTAAAACTTCCTTTTTGACATCACATAATTGCGTTGAGCTTGATTCCAAAGTTTGGAAGTGAAACAAACAAGTTGTTATTTTCCGGAAGAAGTTCTTTGAAGGAGGATACCTCCATAACCATGTCGGATGCATCGATTGAATTATTTTAAAATAATTCGTATTTGCCAAATGAAGGCATGGAAGGGCTTTAACCTTTTGTTTGATGGTTTGAATAGCTTTGGTATGCAAAGGAGTCCAAATAAATTTAGAATCCTTTTTTAATAACTCTTGTAATGGTTTTCTATCGGTTGCAAGCATTTTGATAGAAATCGAAAGGTAATTAAGGCAACCAAGAAATCTTTGCAATTGATTTTTGTCGGTTAACGATCGGAAATTTTTCAAAAAAAAGAATAAATATGTTCACGGGAGTGATAGTTTGGTTTGATATTTTAAAACCTAAGAAGGTAACAACTATTTGAAATAGATGCATTTTCTTTTGTGATAGCACAAGGCCATTTTTAATGATGAGTGCACGAAAGGTATATAGATGTTTCCAATGTTGATCAATTGATTTAGAGAACACCAAAATATCATCAATGTAAACAAGAATGAAATCATGGTAAGGATTGAATATATCATTCATAATTTTTGAAATTAGAGGGAGCATTCTTCAGGCCAAAAGGCATAACATTCCATTGATCTTGTCCAAATGAGTGTTGAAAGCGGTTTATAACGATCGCGGGATGAACTTGAATTTGCCAAAATCCAGTTGAGATCAAATTTTGAAAACACTACTTGCATAAGTAGTAGCTTTGATGAGATCATATTTATTTGGCAAAGGATATCGAATTGTCTTAAGAACTTTATTCAAAGGTTTATAATTGATGACAAGTCGAGGAGCACCTCGCTCAAGTTCAGGAGCATTTTCAACATAAAATTTAGTACTGACTCCATGGAGATTGAGAATGAGTGATTAATTTTTCTTTATTAAATCTTTGATTTCATTTTGACAAAGGTTTCTCAAGCGAGAATTCATTTGAGAAGGATTGGCTTTATTAGGAATATTAGCTTCATTAAATTCGAGAATGTAAGGAGAGTAACAATATGATGTTTACGATCCCGAATGCAGAATGAATATCGAAACAACATTGTTGTTGTAAATTTGTCTGAAAAGATTTCAATTTAGTTTGAAAGGAGGTAGTTTGTAAAAATTGATCTGTTTTAGAAAATGAATCTCATTTTTTAAGAAGTTAATATGATTTTGTTTGAAATCAATTTGATTTATAATTTGATTTAAATATTTTTCTTTAGGAGGCTCAAGAAAAGAAAAGAAAATTTTATTATCATTAATCGTAGTAGAAATACCTTTTGAAGAAACCAAAAGGGTTGAATAAATGAAGGAATGGAATTCCTAATAAAATATCATGTTGAAGTCCTTTAACAATGATAAATGAAGTAGGAATGCATATGGATTGATGACAAATATGTGCAACAAAAATTTTATACTTAATCTTGGATTGTTTGCCATTGCAAACAGAGGATGTGATTATTTGTTGATTCACAAGATCTTAGAGGTATTAATCCTTCACGAAGACAATTTAGATCGGCACCAAAATCAATTAAAGCGGTGCCTTTATAAGAAAAATCTTTGATAGCGAGGGTAATGGGTGTAAACCATCGTTGATGGGTATACCTAGTAATCGTTTCAATGAAAAAATTATTAGGATCAAAGTCGGGGACTAATTCAAGAGAAAACGTTTCAAGAGTAGAAACCCTATTAGTTAGGATTTGAATTTGATTTGAGTGATTGATTTACGCTTAAAGGGATTGAATAGTTGTTTGATGAGGTTTTTGCTAACAACTTGCATCAAGCTTGAAAAAGTATATTTAGTAGGATCAAGATTCAATTGTTGTTTGAATTTTTGTTGTTTTTTATCATTCATTGTAGGTTAGGGAATTTCTGCAGGAATTGAGTCGAAAGAAGACTTTAGATATTAATTCAAGTAAAATATTTATACTTCAAAGAAGGATCAGTTATTTGTTCACCAATGGAAAATATAAGTTCTTCATGAAGCGGTTAAAACATTTATTTCTTCGAGAAGAAGAGGTATTAAACATATTATTTGTACAATGACAATTATCGAATCAGAGGAAGAATCGGAATCGGTAGAATCACTATCTTGAACATTGTGAATTTTTTGTTTATAATTTTTGAGATGACATTTATTGGCATAATGGCCAGGCTTACCACAAGTATAACAAACATTTTTCTTTAAGAGGATGAAGGAGAGGCTTTAGGATAAGATTTGGAAAATTTATTTGATTTTCTTTTTAGGCGAGGTTTAGGTCTAGAATAAAATTGATTTGTAGAATGTCATTTAAAACGTTGATGTTTAGCTTTTGCTAAAGGAGTAATATCAACATTATGACCAAAGTCATATGAAATTACCAAGATCACGTTTTAAAGGATTCTTTTCTTTCGTAATTGGCGCTTAATTCGCATATCATTACGAGATAGAAATAACACATGATTGAACATCTTGGGTAATATCCCCATAGGTTAAAGCACTCAGTTCATAGAACCATTATTTTGATCTTTGATATATTCTTTGACTTTAGCAACAAAGAATGGTGGTAATCCAGCAATGAATCTTTCTTTCCAGAAATTTGTATCATGTTGCTCAGTTAAAAGATAGAGTTTAGAAAAGAATGTATCTTTATACCATCGGTAATCATTTAGTGTTCGACATTTTATGTTTTGAAGCTGATCACTGATCTTTTCATTAAGAGAATCAAGCTGACCAACAAAATACCAGATGATATTAGCCATTAAGGTGTCAACACCATTAAATTTGAGGTTTTCTGAATCATCAAGAATTGGATTATTATTTGTATCACTGAAGAGCAATTTGAAACTATGCTTTTACGAGTTTGATCTTGAAAACATATTGCCACCACCATATAGTTGTCCCAATGAAACCAACAACAATGGCTAAAACAATTTGTTCTTCAGGATGTTTATGAATAGAACATGCTTTTGCATAAACTTGCATTTTAAAATAACATCCAAAATTTGATATTCGAGATAAACCATCAATACTCCAATCATAAATGGTAGATCCACATATTTTTGATTTCGAGGAGTTTTTCTTCGAGAATAAGATCAGCGAGGAGATGGTCGTGAATAAAATTGCTTTTGCAATGGATAACGATTTTTTGAATAATTTTTTAGCATAATGCGATTGACCGAGATATGATCAGATGAAAAGTCATCGGTAGAATTTATTTGTGAAAGTGATGAGGAGGTAGATCTTTCATCGGTTTCAATTTTAGATAAGCGATCTAAGTTAGCAATAGTAGAAACCTTTTCTTTATTTTTATTAGTATTGGGAGTAGGTGGTGATAAAGAAGAAGGTTTACTAGAAGAAGTTGGACCAATTTCTTGGATGGATTAGACAAATTTAGTGAGCTAATTGATGTGTTAATTTGTCTAAAAATTCATCGAGAATGTTTTGATGCTTGTGCAAAAAATGATGGTAGATTAGTAGAAGATGAGGGAAAAATAGATTTTTTAATAATAGGAGGTGCTACAACAGAGGTTTATGTGGTTTAGAGGAAACAGCTGATGCTAACGTTGATAAATATAGATTGGTATAATTATTTTGTTCAATAACATGAGACATATCTTGTTTGGTTACTAAACCATCCTCAGTAAAAGGAGTTTTAAAAGGAGATGCTTTAATATTGTCTTTCACTTTGATGGGCGCCAAAGGCAGATGAGTTTGATTAAATTGTTCTCTCGTGGTACTTTCCCAAATTGTATTATTTTGAATAGAAAGTTGGGGACATTTTGAGATAACCAATCAAAGAATGATATGTTAATTTGATTGTTTTTGACATAGTCAAAATATTTTTCACGAAAAATTGCTTGTTTTTGGAAAGGAATTAATTTACAAATATTGGTTTAAAAGGATGAGTTAAAAGCTGTTGTTTTAATTAATCATAATCCATATGAAATTCGGGAGGTGTTTCTTCTTCAATAATAGAAACAACATTAATATGATATTAAGCAAAATCATTTATACGACATTATCGTCATGAGTTGAAGATGCATAAACAGGATATGCAACACCAATTGCGGGTGGAGGAGGAGCAGGAGAAGTTTCATCAGAAACATTAATGGTGTGGGAGTAACATAACGTTTTGGTAGAGAGGAAAATGAATTGGAAGTAGAAGTCGATGTAGATGCTCGAGGAGCAAATATAATATCAACTTTACCATCATCATGAGTTATAATTTGATTAATTTTTTTGCGATACTTGTCGTTTTTGACATTCTTCTTTATTTGTATCTTTGATTGTCCATTGATGTGGTATCGAAATATCTTTCCAATTAATTAATTGAGAACGATCAACTTTATTATTTTTAATATTGGTTAGGAAGAGGGTAGATGTTAGGTATGCAAATTCGTATAAGCAACATCGGGAATAATGGATTGCATTAATTTATAATAGATGCGATAAACAAGCGCAACATTAGAAATTATGCCATTCATTTTAAACCCTTGAGTATAAATACCTAAAACAGCTGACTTCATGTGGCAATTCATCATGTAAAGCGAATGTGAAGTTAGGAAAACAATTGAAGTAAATAGGACCTTGAAAGGCTACCTTCAATCATTCCTAATAAGGAATCATTAAATTCTTGATGACGTTTATCTCTTACGAGAGACTAACAGCCGAGGTATTAAGTCCCAAAGAAACTAGGGGCTTAATTGCAACTTGAATAAGGCCAATATGCAAAAATTTATGAGTTTCTTTATATTTTTGAATTTTTTCAGAGAAATGAGATAAATCTCTTGACCTTCATCATTGATGGATATAGTATCTTCTTCTAATTTGATTATAAAATCTTGTTTTTTAGAAAAAGATCCTTTATGATAAATAGAAGAGGGTTCAATCTCTCGGAAGATTCCAATTTCGAAGAGATTGATCTATATTTGAATAAAAATTTCAGAGTAATATTTTTAAGATCGAGTTTAGCCATTTTTTTAGTTGGAGGTTTGCGGAAGAATCGAAGATGATCCATGTTCAAATTTTATCGGTGTAGGTTTAAAAGATAGAACTCGGGCTAAATTTTTACGAAGGTTACTCATAGAAATGCGAGATAGGTTAACACACACTTGGTCAACGGTTTATTGCTCGACTTACTCTCTGTGTCTGCGAGACTTACAACGCGACTAGGAAAGCAATGGAAAACCACGATGCAAAACCACGAGAATCAAAGGAAAACTTAGTCACGAGTGAAATCAAGAAAACCGACGATGATAAAAGAAACAAGGAAAACAATTAAAACATATGGCAAAACAGTATTAAATATAATGATAGAAATACTTACACCTTTAGATAATCATATAGGCTCGATACCAATTGAGCGACCCGCTACGTAATTGAAACCAAAGGAAGGATTACGGACGAAGGAGGGTTGAAACAAGAAGCAAGAGCGATAAAAAAATTCCAAAATAGATAATAGAAAGACTCTATGATTATATTGATAGAGAACACAAGTACATAAGAGCATTAAACAAGAACAAACACTCGAAATTGCTTACTAACTCCAAGACTCGATGATTGATAATGAAAACCAGATTTGCTTATTTAAAGACGCACTACCAGATGGAAGGGTAGTCCTACACGACAAACAAGTGGTAAAGTAGTTCCACTCAAAAGAAAAGCAAACGTGACATAAAGTAAAATAATTACAAACATACACAAACAATAAATAAAGCATAAACTACTTTAGATAAAGTAGTCAAAAGCAAAAGCATTGCTTTAGAAAAAGCGAGAGCACAATCTCACGAAGATAAGATTCTGGATAAGATGCCAAAGGCGAGTAATAATTGCTGGAAGCATGGGCTTGAAAAGACATACGGCATGGGCACGATGGTGGACAAGTCCAGGAAGCATGGGCTTGAAAAGTTATATGGCATGGGCTGATTAAGTGAGAGTGGTTTGATGATAAAATAAACAATAATAAGAAATTGGTGTGGAGTGGAGAAATTCCCAAAGTGCGGAATGCACATACTTTGGAAATCTCGGAATAGCGGGATACTTTGAATGTAAACGCGAATAATGGGATAACCCAATAGGTACCATAAGGCATGGAGGAATGCAGAATATCTTCATTTGTCCATAAAAAACATATGTGACAAGGGAAAATATTCAACGAACAACGCGAGTGAGGTGTATTTTATACAATTTCAACTCCATTGGAGATTAATTCTTCATAAATAAGATCAACTAGAATTTGTTGAATAAATGGATTTAGGATAACTTGAGCAAATGCTTGACGGCTAGTCATAATTATGTATCAGAAATGGCATGAATATTATCATCAGAAAAAGATCTTGTTGATGAAGAACATTTAGATTCAACTTGTTGAAGGCGGTTATGAAGAAGTTGATGAGAATTCTGCATTTGTTTTTGCGTATCCTGCATTTGTTTTAATTGATCAAGAATGACCTGGGCAATATCAGGGTTGAGAGATGACGAGGCAACATTGGGTTTTGGTTTAGCAATGATATCTTTATAACTGGATGAAAGAGAAGGGAATTCGGTGAGCTTAATGGGTGTTGAATGAGTTATAGGTTTAGTGATAGAGGCATAATTAAATTTATCCCACCATTTGCGTGAGATATCTTGCGAAAGATAAGTATGGGTAATGTTAGCTTTAATGACTTGATGGGTAGCATCTTGTCATTTGAGAATCCAGGGGATTGAATGTTGATGAAGAAAGTGCAACGAGACAACACACTTTCGCTTCTTCATATTTTGCTAACACAGGTTGGAGGCAAGAAATCACGAGAAGGACCAAATTTAGTCCACCGATCGGTCATGAACCATGTTGGCGAGAGAAGGCTTCATTGTCTTCTTGAATGTTATATACCATGAATGATTTGTTTTAGGATCTTGATAAAATAAAACATTTCGCCATGCATCCATATAATCTTTATAATTAACAAAAACAACAAGTTTATCCTTTACTATAGTCATAGATGATAAAAGAAAGGACTATCTTTGTATGGAGTCATGCGAGAGAACACCATTCAACGGAGATAACACCTTTTGAATCTTGAATTTAGAATAAGCAACTTCATCGAATTCGTTCTTGTAAAATGTTCAAAATGAACAGTTGTGTATGAATTAAGAGACTTTCATAAAACTTGATGGTTGTATGAGGGCGAGAAGGAAGGAAATGAAGGCCGGGAGCCATAACTAAATTGATTTGGGTGTCAAGAGATTTGTCAATAAGATGGTTCTCAAGTAAAAGAATGAGGTATCTGTTTGTCAATTTATATTCTGAATGAGTATCTGGAGAGGATAAAGGTTGAAAGCGATTCGTCACGGAAGTTTTTCCTTTATTCATGATCTGTAGGCAATTGATAGAAGAAGAAGAAATGATAAATTCTCTTGATAAGAAATCAGGAAGAGAATTATCAGTGCCTTTAATATATTCAATATCAAAATCAAATATACTTAATATTGCTTGCAAGCGAGCGAAAATATATTTTGAAACCAAATTTTTAACATCTTTTAAAAGAATTTCTTTTGCGGATTTGCAATCAACACGAATCAAAAACTTTTGATTTAAAACATCGGCTTGAAATTTTTGAACACAAAGAACAATGGCTAAAACTTCCTTTTTGACAGTCGCATAATTGCGTTGAGCTTGATTCCAAAGTTTGGAAGTGAAACAAACAAGTTGTTCTTTTCCAGAAGAAGTTCTTTGAAGGAGGATACCTCCATAACCAACATATCGATCGATGCATCGGTTTGAATTATTTTAAAATAATTCGTATTTGCCAAATGAAGGCATTGAAGGGCTTTAACCTTTTGTTTGATGGTTTGAATAGCTTTGGTATGCAAAAGAGTCCAAATAAATTTAGAATCCTTTTTTAATAACTCTTGCAATGGTTTTCTATCGATTGCTGCATTCTGATAGAAATCCGAAAGGTAATTAAGGCAACCAAAAAATCTTTGCAATTGATTTTTGTCGATTAACGATCGGAAATTTATCAAAAAATTAATGACTCTATTAACATGAGTAATTGTTTGATTTGATATTTTGAAACCTAAGAAGGTAACAACCGTTTGAAATAGATGCATTTTCTTTTGAGATAGCACTAAGCCATTTTTAATGATGAGTGCACGAAAGGTATAAAGATGTTTCCAATGTTGATCAATTGATTTAGAGAACACCAAAATATCATCAATGTAAACAAGAATGAAATCATGGTAAGGATTGAATATATCATTCATAATTTTTGAAATTAGAGGGAGCATTCTTGAGGCCAAAATGCATAACATTCCATTGATCTTGTCCAAATGGAGTGTTGAAAGCGATTTTATAACGATCGCGGGATGAACTTGAATTTGCCAAAATCCAGATTTGAGATCAAATTTTGAAAACACTACTGCAAGTAGTAGCTTTGATGAGATCATATTTATTTGGCAAAGGATATCGAATTGTCTTAAGAACTTTATTCAAAGGTTTATAATTGATGACAAGTCGAGGAGCACCTCGCTCAAGTTCATGAGCATTTTCAACATAAAATGCGATGCTGACTCCATGGAGATTGAGAAGGAGTGATTAATTTTTTCTTTATTAAATCTTTGATTTCATTTTGACAAAGGGTTCTCGGCGAGAATTCATTTGAGAAGGATTGGCTTTAGTAGGAATATTAGCTTCATTAAATTCAGGAATGTAAGGAGAGTAACAATATGTTGTTTACGATCCCGAATGCGAAGGAATATCGAACAACATTGTTGTTGCAAATTTGTCTGAAAAGATTTCAATTTAGTTTGAAAGGAGGTAGTTTGTAAAAATTGATCTGTTTTTAGAAAATGAATCTCATTTTTTAAGAAGTTAATATGATTTTGTTTGAAATCAATTTGATTTATAATTTGATTTAAATATTTTTCTTTAGGAGGCTCAAGAAAAGAAAAGAAAATTTTATTATCATTAATCGTAGTAGAAATACCTTTTGAAGAAACCAAAAGGGTTGAATAAACTGAAGGAATGGAGTTCCTAATAAAATATCATGTTGAAGTCCTTTAACGATGATAAATGAAGTAGGAATGCATATGGATTGATGACAAATATGTGCAACAAATTTTATACTTAATCTTGGATTGTTTGCCATTGGCAACAGGATGTGATTGATTGTTGATTCACAATATCTTAGAGGTATTAATCCTTCACGAATACAATTTAGATCAAGCACGAGATCAATTAAAGCGGTGCCTTTATAAGAAAAATTTTTGATAAGCGAGGGTAATGGGTGTAAACCATCGTTGATGGGTATACCTAGTAATCGTTTCAATGAAAACATTATTAGGATCAAAGTCGGGGACTAATTCAGAAAAACGTTTCAAGAGTAGAAACCCTATTAGTTAGGATTTGAATTTCAGATTTGGTGATTGATTTCGCTTGAAGGATCTGAATAGTTGTTTGATGAAGTTTTTGCTAACAACTTGCATCAAGCTTGAAAAAGTATATTTAGTAGGATCAAGATTCAATTGTTGTTTGAATTTTTGTTGTTTTTTATCATTCATTGTAGGTTCGGAATTTCTGCAGGGAATTGAGTCGAGAAGAAGAGACTTTAGATATTAATTGAAGAAAATATTTATACTTCAAAGAAGGATCAGTTATTTGTTCACCAATGGAAAATATAAGTTCTTCATGAAATGCGGTTAAAACATTTATTTCTCGTTCGAGAAAAGAGGTATTAAGCATATTATTTGTACAATGACAATTATCGAATCGAGAGGAAGAATCGAATCAAGATAGAATCACTATCTTGAACATTATGAATTTTTTGTTTATAATTTTTGAGATGACATTTATTGGCATAATGGCCGAGAAGCTTACCACAAGTATAACAAACATTTTTTCGTTTAGAAGATGAAGGAGAAGCTTTAGGATAAGATTTAGAAAACTTATATGATTTTCTTTTTAGGCGAGGTTTAGGTCTAGAATAAAATTGATTTGTAGAATGTCGTTTAAAACGTTGATGTTTAGCTTTTGCTAAAGGAGTAATATCAACATTATGACCAAAGTCATAACAGAAATTACCAAGATCACGTTTTAAATGATTCTTTCTTTCTACTAATTGGCGCTTAATTCGCATATCATTACGAGATAGAAATAGCACATGATTGAACATACTTGGGTAATATCCCCATAGGATAAAGCACTCAGTTCATAGAACCATTATTTTGATCATTGATACATATCATAAAAATTCATACATATTACCATAAAAATTTAAAAAATTATACATATCACTATAAAAAATCATACAAATTAAAAAAATCATACATATCACCACAAAAATTATTCTAAAATTTTATTCAAATAATTTTATTTTTCACCAAAAAATTATGCAAATACACATATTTCATATAAACCATCAATCCACAAATTAATAAAAATCAATTTAAACAATTTTATTCAAACAATTTTATTTTTCACCAAAAAATCTTATTCTAAAATTAAAATAAATGAATTAAAATCAATCCGCAAATTAATAAAACTCACATTAAAATAAAAAAAATAACATACCTAAAGCACCGCGAATGCGTACTAGAAAAGGAGCAGAGCCGGGGTGGAGAAAGCGAGGGATCGGGTCAGAATCGGCCAGTGAGGCAACCGACAACGATGAGATCGACACGAGCTACAAGTGTGTAGAGCTTCATGGTAGTAATAGCAACTCTATCTAGTGATCGAGATGCGATATCGAGCCCGGGACGGTTAAAAACTAATTTTTTGTTCAATTAATAAATAAAGTTAGACAACAAATGGTTTGATTTTTGTAAGGGAAATTGACAACTAATTTACTATATCTAATTGCAAGGAATTAAAATGTGGTCTTAAGAGAATGTACTAGGGAATCTAAGTCACCCAAGTGGTTTCCTTCGAGTCCGATATAAAAGAAAACCTCCCAATTCGTGTGATGATATGCGAATTTCTTAAAATTCACTCCATCCTAAGGTCTCGGTAATGGAGATTCTAACGTCTCACTCGGACTTCGGCCAGGTCGGCGTGAATAACGTAAGTGAGAAACCGCATTAAGCACCAAATTCAATTGCCTCCCTAGTCAATGACCATCGGTCGATGCACCACATGTTCTAAGGTTGTGTTCCCCAAATCCGAGTCCAAAAGCCCCAATGGTCATGGTGGCTTTCAAACCTTAAGTTCTACACCTAATTGATCAAGGTAAGCATAGCAAAGCACACAAGAATACACTAATCAACACATTGAATAGAAAGAACCAACACATTCGCATTGAAATAAAAATGAATCCAACTTGGGGTCCAAAGACCACTAGAACAAAATGGATTACCCCATGAATGGGTTCGATACAACACAATTCATTATGAAAATGCAAGAAATCATGAGTTCAAACCTAGAGTTGAGAAGAAATCCAAGATTCAAGAACCTAATCTCCAAGTCTCCACAAGTTTCTCCTCAAGTTCTCCAAAGCAAAAGTTGTTAATTCTATCTATCATACTTGTATATATAGTCCGGGGGTGTTTTTGTCCAACAAAATGGGCTCAAAACCTAAAAAACATCCAAAAAATACTCGACTAACGGCGGCGGCGAGGCGCCGGCTCACCATGCCGAGACTTGGTGACCATGCTCGACGGAAGCAATGGCACCAAATGGGTGCTATGGTAGGCGCTATGGCGCAGAAAAGGCGCTGTGTGGTGGACTTCCTCCAGCTGGTGCAGGTCTTGAAAGCGCCGGATAGATGGGCGGCTGGGCGCCATGGGCGGAGGGTCCTGAGGTGGGCGCCACGGCGCGAGGTGGGGCACCATAGCGCCAAGGACAACACCATGGTAGAAAGCCTCACTAGTGTAGGCGCCGAGGCGCCATGTAGGTGCTTGGGGCACCGTAAACATGATATCTGGTGATGAGGCACTTTACTGAAGCGCCGTGGCGCTGTGTGTGACGCCATGAACAGGTGGTCTTGCACTCCTACTCATTCGATCTTCCATTTTACTTGTTATTCCATTTCCTCGCCATTTGGACCTAGCTCGCGTAAAAATATTCTAAATAAGTATCAAAATACTATTTATTTTTCAATGTTGTTGAGTGAATACTACTTAACACAAATAAAATTATGCTACACATCACACCCCCAAACTTGAGATTTTCAGTCCCTATGAAAGAATTAAGCACAAAAAGATACAATTTATTTAAACCAATAATCTAAGTATGAATAACATCCATCCACAGGTTTGAAAACATCGAGTATATGCAAACACAATTTATTCCCATATTCAGTTATTCTTATCTCTCAATCTTAGTGGCGTCTTCCAATCTCAAATTCAAACCAAATATTAACTCAATTTAAGGATTTTCAATTGTCCACGAAGCCTTCTAACCCAACCTTCCCAGAATCCACTTTCGACAATCCAAGTGTAATTCTGAGAGTCTAGCTGCCACTACTCAAGAGAGTCCACAAAAAGATTTGAAACCTCAATAATTTTTCATTTAAAGTATCAACTTCCAAGAGATTCCATATGCTTGTTTTTCGCTCCACTCTCCACTATCATCAAGCTTAAAAGACCAAAAATTCTTAGGTCTTCAATAGGTTGTAGTGGGGCCACGACTTGGTTTATCAAGAAGCGGATATTTAAACTCAAAGAAGGATATATTTCACAATCCCTTTCTTTACAAACATAGAGGACTCGCAAAAAATAAACTCTCAAAAATTCAAACTTTCACATTCACTTTGCGGTTCACTCATAACTATTCTTTTTCGTTACACCAGTCCATATTTTTCTTTTTCTTCGAGACTTTATTTAGTGGATTTATTCATTTCTCTTGACGTTCCTTTTTTTTTCAGGGTTAATTTCTGTCACAACCTAAATTTATAATCTTTGTTATTATTCGTAATCAAGATTACCGACCGTGACGTGAGACCTGCATCGCGATACATGAACCGACCAAGGCGAGATGAGCGAGATATATGTTAGATTTGTTGTGGTGTATGCCTAGTGTATTGTATATGTTGGGGCATGTGCCCTAGGTCAATCAATAAAGATTGTTTATCTTATAATTTTTAGTTAATAAAATTAAGGTTTTCATTTCTTTGGTGATTGCATGTTTACCTTATAATAAGGTCCATAGGTATTTGCGAAATTTATCCTAAATGTCCCTAGTCGATCATTATACTTGGAACTATAATGAATTAAGGATAGTTTGAATCTTGATTGATGATCATGTGAAGATCATGTGATGATCATGCGTATAGGGATACAAATTGAGATCATGAGTACTTATTATGGAACAAGGTCTTGGATGACCCGCTATGAGACACCACATGGATTAAGTCATAGGTGTTACTCATGATAGGTATAATATTTAGTCATTCGCCTTGAGATTACCATATACTTCAATATTAGGAGCATGATAATTTGACATAATTAAACGTTGTCTTTAACCTGGACGATTATAAAGATCCTAGTTGGTTACCATGTGAATAATATGCGAAGGTGTGTAATCAAGATAAAATTTCTCATTTCATATAGAGAGAGATATCGGTGGATCCCTTGATATGATAGGCGATAATGGCCAAGTCCATGTGAATTGATATGATCAATGTCACTTGGATGTTTTCAATTTACCTAAAGATAGAGACTAGTACGTTTGAACATTAAGGGTGATTTTTCATGCCTTATGTTTAATTAAAGAATATCTCACGACAAAAGGATATGATATATGTTATTCATTAGGTTGTATCGATTTTGATATTCATGTTATTTGGGTAGTCATAATGCCTTGCTAGATACCGCTTATAACTTGTGTACCAAAATGGTTTTTGATTCACGCCAACGTCGCATGAACATATTAGGTCGCATACAAAGAATGACTTTGCGCAAATTCAATTGGTCCAGAATAATGAATTTTATATGATAAAACTTATTACATAAAAGCCCTTATAATTTGTTATATGATAACTTATTAATGGGGCGCTTGTGTAATTGCTTAAACTGCCTAAATACAATAGTTGTATTACAAATATGATTTTAAGTGAGGGCTTATCTACACATATAAATAGAGGGGATACCCTAAAATGAAATAAGATTTTCGTTTTTACTATTTTTGAGTTTTCTGGATTTTGGGAGAGAAAGAAAAAAATTTTCTATATCTTTTGGGGCTAGCACACTAAATTGTGGTCACTATTTGTGTGTGGATTTCGATAGAAAACAGACGCTTGACCGTCTTGGAGATCGAACAATAAAAAAGGAAATCACAAATTAAGGTAAAGTTTATTTTTGTAGATCTAGTTTAATAGAACTTGTTTTTGATCCCGTTTCAAACTTGTTTTAAATTTTTCGTTACGTATGAACCCCAAAACCCAACAAATATGTGTAGACTACTAAGTCATTCCTACTTGTGTATATGTGTCAAGACGCGAGTGAGAACGCGCCTTGAGATACGTGTTGACTTGGGACCGGGGTAAAGAGTGATGTGCTAAGGTTGTTTAAGCTTAATGTAGCTTAAATAGTAGAATTAATGTGGCTATAGTTGATTTTATATTAAACTTAACCTAAGTTAGCAAGATAAAACAATAGCCATATAATGTTCCTCGAGATACGTAAGGACACATCAAGAGAACAATATAGTATGGATTGGTGTTAGTTAGGTAGAGTTGGTGGAGAATTATTGAAATTGTGTCAAGATGTAAGTCATTAGATTAGTCTCGAGATATGTGTGTACATAAAGATCAATAGTTATTAATCAACCTTATCTTTATATAAAAGATTGGATAGATCAACCCTTGTAATTCATTTCATTTCCATAACTTAGAAGCTAATGAAGTTGGAGAAGAAGAAATCAAAGGAATTGATGAGGGTTTTGGTTGAGAAATTTAGGGAGACGAAGAAGAGTTGGAGCTCGAATCAAAGTGTCATCAACCCAGGTATACATATCTCTATTTCAAATTGAAACCAATTCTGGTTTTTGTTCTTTTTTCGAGAGGGTAGATGGTTAAGTCTTTGCAATTGGTTTATATATTTGTATTCCTCATTCAAACTGATAATCTAACTATTAAGAAATTCTTAAGTTGGTTTTGAAATAAAAAGGATATGAATTTTTGAAGTTGTAAGACCAAAATTGAAATTCCGCATGTTGCATTATGAATCAACCTATGTAATTTGGTCATAACTTGCACATTTTAAATTGAAATGAACTTAATCTGGTGAAATTTGAAAGCTAACCCAAAAAGGAATAACTTTGTCTTACTAAAAATTTTGTAATTCGAATGTTTTCTTAATCAAAAGTACTCTAAAAATAGGTGATTAAATGCATTACGAGATTTTTGAAACTAAACTTTTAAAAGGCATAACTCCATAATTACTTATCTAAATGAGCTAATCTTTTAATATGTTGTTATTTGGTATGTTAACTACCATGTGACTAAAAATCAAGAATTTTGAAATTATGGATTGGGAGAAATAAAATTTCTAAATCTGCTAGTCGGTTTAGGTTCCAATTTGAGCGTTTTTGTTGGAATTGCGATTTCTCTTTCGTTTTAAATCGAATTTCACAAACCAAACCTTTTTAGAAAGCTAAGATAGAGACCAAAATCTTTATACGAAGGGAAGATTTTGTGATTTGGACAATTTTATGTCTAAAATCTCGCTGCAATACAAGACCAAAATCTCAATGTTGTTTAGTCTTAAGGGGTTGTTTTGGGTTAAGGTTCCTAAACTCACTTGACCTGACCTAAACCCAATTTATTTGGATTAATTTGATTATACGAACCTAGGGAAGAGTCTCAAGGGTTTAGATATAGGATTTGGGGTATTGAGAGGCCAAGTAGAGCTAGGACTTTAAATTGCTTGATTGTTTATTGTTTTATTTGCATTTCATATCCACTTTATGCTTGTTTGTTGTAGTCTATATTGACTATGTCCAACGTTGTACTCTCATATCATGAACTTATTTGACAATCCTCATTTGTTGAGCTTGACTTTCATGATATTATGATGAATTGAATTCCTTTTGAATCTATCCATATGTTTTACGTCATTTTTTATTGTTTCATAGTGAATATAGTGTAAATTGCATGCTATTAGGAATTGAAGTTTGTGAATGACTTTATGGACTAGTACTCTTTGGAAATTGTGCTTTGTAGCTTAGCTAAGCCTTGGAATCCTTAACAAGTCAATTTCTTGGAATTATGAAGTAGTTATAGAATCTAGAGTCCATTGCACTATGTTAGAGTTGATCGACACACGGGGTTAGAGTCCCTGGGGATGTCGACACTTGCCACTATGACGAGACACACAGGTTAGAGTCCCTATGGTTGTCGATACACCAAGGTTAGAGTCCCTGGTGACACTGGGGTTAGAGTCCCTAGTGATATTAGACCGTGCGATGTCACACACCTCCTTTAGTAGCCTTAAAGGCTTTAATGATGCATGTCACGGTAGAATAGAATCTAGATTGTAACTATTTAGCCTCGTGCCATTTTCACTTGCTTAACCGGTGGTATTTCTTAGCATGTTTTTGGTACTAGTCTTTCTTTATTGAACTTATGCTTTTAAATACCATTTAGTCTTTTGGAAATGTGAATGAATATGTCAACGGGGATTACTGTTACTTTTTTGTACTCATCGTTCTTTTTATGATAGTGGATGCAAAGCCATCGATTAGCAGGCCCATCAAAGAGAAGATCGACAACTACCTCTGAGCCAGCGGCGTACTTTTGCATCGACATTTTGTAGGTTTTGATATTTTGTGTATTATACAGTTAAGTCTTTTAATATATTTTGAGGTTGTATATTGGGTCAAGCGTTTAGTTCCCCAACTTATGATGACCATCACACTGTTTATGTTTGCCACTTTATTATATGTATGCATGTGATCATTGTTTCTGGTTTCCACACTTAGGATTTAATATATTACTTTTGCATAATGTTAAGACTTCCGCTAAACTTTATAACTCTTAAAAATTTCTAATTTCTCTAAAATCTAGTAATATGTTGACATGTGTATTACTTATCTGAACACGTATATCGAAGATATTATGATAGAAAGGTCGACTAATACGTAGTTAAGTCTTATGTGGCTAATATTTGGGCTTTATTACAAGATTAGGGCGGGCGGTGCCCTGGATTAAAAAAGAGGTTCACAGTTGGTATCATAGCCTAGTTCTCGATAAGTATACCATAAATTTGACTAAAACATAAACCTTAGATATGGAAGCCGAAAGCGATCTTTACCTAGAAACTATTAGTTGGGAAGTGAGCGAAAGTGAGATGGGGATTTCTTATGTGCACATGTTAGTTTCTATATGTATATATATGCGTTATGTACTTTTGTAGCTTTTGGTGTCACGAACATCGTTAACTTGCATAACGCGATGGTAGATCGACGCAAGCTCGAGAGATTGCGGTAGCTCCGAGTGGTGTAGACTATTCCAGTTGTAACCGCACCGATAGTAGTAGAAACGATGATGTCGTACCGTCCCCTAAGCCCATATCTTCCAAAGACATCGATCGAGGTCCAGCTTGTCAAGGACTTCATTAGACTCAAGCCACTTCGACGAGTAAGCAACTCGAGAAGATCGAGAAGGTGGTATTGTTTCGGGAGAAGCTTCATAGGATGCGAAGATCAAAGATAGACTTCGAGCAGAGATCTCATTGTACACACTCGAGAGAGACACCGATGTTTGGTGGCGTATGACGATGGCTTGCTCATGGAGAGTTTGAGACATGGGTTGCTTTCAAGCGAAATTCTATCGCGCGTACTTCCCCCGCAGTGATGAAGAGGATGAGGAAGGAATTCATGAACATGAGACGAGGGAGCGGAGGAGTCCGTGATGCGGTATATGGACCGATATGATTATCGAGAGCGCTTTTTCGGGGACTTACTTTGTGAGATAATCCTGAAGATGTATATTACTTTGGTGACGGATGAGGCTCGACATTGGATATCATGTGGTTAGTACGACAGCCACGCCACACGAGTTCTCATTGGGGTACGATTTCCATTTGTAGTAGAGATTCATATATATTATTTGATTACGGATCTACCGTATCTCTTATTGCTTTGGTCGCATGTTAGGCATCCTAGGACCGACACCCTTTAGGCTTAAAGTAAATTTGATCCTTAGTATCATAGCCGAGAGATAGGGTTTACCCTAACGACTAGTTGAGAGATGCCTAGTTGAGATAAATGGAGTAGAGTTCCCCGCACACTTCGGGGTTCTCGAGGTATTATAGTTCAACGCGTTATTATGGACGGATTGACTAGCAACGTATTATGCTCATATCGACTATTTCAAGAAGGCATTGATATTTTAGATCCCGTGGCGTCCGATATTCACCTATAGAGGTAGTTCATCGAGGACGAGTAGGCACGAGAGGTCGACTTGCGACTATCGAGGAGATGAAGGCATTGATTTCACTATGCACAATGGCAAAGAGTCGGGGACCTAGACTTGAGGATATATCACTTGTTAAAGAGTTCCCAAATATGTTTCCTGAGGATTTACTTGGTCTATCACCATCGCGAGAGGTTGATTTTATTAGGCACAAGCTAAACGGACCCCATCAATTACTAAACGGACCCCAATTTTTGAAAATTTTTAGTTTTTTTGTACCCATAGGTGAAATGTCCATATTGCCCTTAATATATAAGGGGTTTTGTTTCAAGCATACCGCAAATCTATTAATCGAAAAAAATAACCACTCCATCTACTATTCGAACCCTCTCGACTCCCACACACGGGATTCACATTTTCCGGGCAAATAATGGTGAATCGTCACGAAATCGACCAAGTAAGTCCATTTTCTTCTTTTCTATGTTGGTTCACTGGATTGTTCTCTATGCTTTTTGATTGCTCATATTGTTTCCATTTTTGAATTTGGTAGGGCATCAAGTTTTGGATAAATTGAGCAAAGTAATCATGGAAAACACGGAGGATGTGTCAAATCGAAGTGAAGGAGAGCAAAATGAGGTAAGATTTGAAGTATTGTAACGATTTACGTGTGCATTGTAATTTTTTTGGTTGGCCGTGATTGTCGGACACACGGGCCGAGACGTGTAAAACGCCCATCGGCCCTATTGCTACCGTATGTCTTGCACTCTACTCGGTCAAGTTCACCCACTATGAATCAACGAATTTCGACCGGAGTTGACCATTACCAATTGTTAGCTATCATTTTTTTTGTCAGATACTTTCAAATAGGTTTCGATCGTAATTGACCAAAACCTATTTGTACGTATCAGTGAGTCTTCGCACAACATAAAATTGATGAAATATGATGCCATTGTTCTGTGTTTAATTAATGATTCTTTTCCTTTTGTAGGTTCCTACTTGTAGTTCCTATTGAATAAATAGGGTGTAAATCGAGCAATGACTTATTGAACTTCACCGAAACCTTTAAGCTTTGCCATGCCATTCAACAATAGAGAGGAAGTATCTTGAATTGGGCACAACTTATAGCTAAGTAGTGTGGATTTGTGGTCATCATATTAAAGTCGATGCTCCAATTGGTAGGAGAGCTAGATTGTCCATTGGATGCAAGAGGTATGGTGCATTTGCACCTAATATGTTTAAGGCGAAGAAGTTGAAGTTGATTTAGAGAAACTGTGTAAAGAAAAGGATGGGGCCGAGGCCGAAATGCGAAGCCTAAAGAGATCTGCTTGAAGAAGTGTGGTTGTATATTCAAGTTTAATGTGAAACATGCATTAGATGATAAGTGGCATGTTCTTGTGTGTGGGTTCACAACCACAAATTATCAAACAATTTGATTGGCCATGCATATCCGGAAGGCTTACCAAATCGGAGAAGGTAATTCTAGAGGATTTGAGCAAGACTAGTGCAAAGCTTAAACAAATTCTTGCTAACATTAAGGACAAGAATCGGAGAATGTGACTGTCGTCAAAACCATCTACAATGAAAGGGCCCGATTGAGAAGGATTGAAGCTCAAGGCAAGACAAAGATGCAAATGTTGTTTCAAAACTTGGATGAGCATGGATATGTTGAGCAACACGTGTGTTTTGAAGGATCGGACATCATGAAGGGCCTATTTTTTGCTCACCCTACTTCCTTGCAACTTCTTCGGTGCTTTCCTTATGTGTTGATTATGGACTGCACCTACAAGACTAATAGGCTCAAATACCCATTGCTTGAGATTGTCGACGTCACTTCCACTAGCATTACTTTCATTGCGGCGTATGCATTCTTAGCCAAGGAGAAGATGTCGACTATGAATGGGCGTTGAGGCGGTTGAGGGAGTTATTGGTTAGGTGGACATAGCCTGGGGTGACATTGACCGATAGAGATCAAGCTCTTATAGGGGCAGTTGAGGAAGTCTTCCCAAATTGCATACACTTGCTATGTGGTTGGCACGTGAATAGAAATGTCTATCCTAGGATAAGAGAATTATTTTCTAATCAAGAGGACTATGACATATGGTACGGCGGTGGATGGATGTGGTACATACTTCAACAGAATTATCATACATGGTTAGGGTAAAGGAGCTTGAAGAAGAGTATAGAAGAGTGTTTGGTTTGATAGATTACGTCCGGGACACATGGTTGTGTCATAAAGAGAAATTTATTGATGCATGGACGGATAAGGTCTTGCATTTTGGGAATGCAACTACTAATCGGGTGGAGGGTGCGCACTCTACTTTGAAGCAATCGTTAGGGACTTCGCGGGGCACTTTGAGGATGTGTGGAGGTCCATACACTTAGTTCTTGACCACCAACAAAAGGCGGTCGAGGCTTCATTCAATTGGCCCATGCATCTCGTTGCACATCAAGGTATGAACATCATATTTTCAGCGGCATTGTTGGGTTTGTATCTCGGTAGGCATTGAACAAGATCAACAAGGAATTGAAGAAGTTTAATGATGGTGTTCGCATCGATATATATATTTTTGGATGTGTGTTAAGGGCCACTCATGGGTTGCCTTGTGCCCACGAGCTTGCAATTCATATGTTGGAAGGTAGCCCAATTAGTCTTGACGAGGTGTTACCTCATTGGAGGAAATTAAACTTGAACCGGTTAAAGTTGGTGAAGAAGAACAAGATGAACATGAGTATCTTGCGAGAGATCAAAATAGTTGAGTCTAAGTTCCGAAGTGGGAATGCGGAAGTGAGAACAAAAATTATCCAAAAGTTGAGGGAAATCACATGCCCGGCTACGATCTGTTATTTCCATACCCAAAGAGAAAACTAAGACTAGGGGACGACCTTTTAATGGTCCATTGGGGTAGAAAGAAGAAGAAGTCCAAAAAAGAGAGAAAAATGGAGAAAGTTGAGAAATCTACAATGAGGACTCTATCTTCTTTTGAGATGGCCGATGCTCGAGCTAAGGCTATAGAGGAGGCACGATCTGTCAGCTGATGATGCTCGTTTTGTTGGTCATCGGGTGTTTTTGGAGGAGGTTCTTGCGATGAGGTTCTTGTCGAGGATACTAGGTCGATTCTACAGAGCCTCGACCCACCCAAGGTTACTGTGGTTGGTGATTCCAGTGCAGCAGAGCCATCCTTATCTTCAAACAAATGGTGGCGAGAAGACGGGTAGTGGGAGGGGGAGGGGGAAAGGACGCGGTCGAGCTACTATATCGATTCCATTTGCACCACCTAGGCGATCAAAGACCCGATCTCAAGTGGTGCTTGGATTTATTGATTAAGTACTAGATTTATGGTTACCATTCAAGCTTGAGACGAGAAATGTGGAGTCCGATGGGAATTGTGGGTATCGCGCGAGAGAGGCATTGGGATACGAAGCTAATTCTGGTTGGATGAGGGTGAGGAGGGAACTTGTGTGAGAGCTTGAGAGTCATAAGAATTTCTACATCAATGTGTTCTAGGTATAAGAAAACCTCGACACAATTAGAAATCCCATCAATACGTTTCGAGAGGACTTTGCACCGGTTCTTCTTGGCTCACATTGCCGGACATGGGCGTAATTGTTGCCAATTGTTGCGATAGGGCATTTGTTTCATTATCTCGTGCGGGTCTGCGACTTGGTTTCTGCCTTACAAGAGCCCCCTCCACTACCGAGAAAGACAAGTCATATGGTTGTGCTTGGTTAACACAAATCATTTTGTTATGGTAAACTTTTTGAATATATCTTTAATGGTATTTGTAATTTTAATAATGACTTTAGAACTTACTTTAACTTGTTTCCCAATTGTAGTTACGAATGAAGGACGACGCACCTCTACCTCCTGTCTATGCGTTACGTGAAAGTAGGACTTGGCTGGATGGGGTTGAATGTTATGGCGAGACCAACACAAAGCTGGACCAGCGGATATGATAACTCTCGATTGATATGTTGGTTGTGTTCTTTCTGTTGGCTAGACAATGCTTTTTTTGGAATATACACCCTTTTTGCGTGTATGTTGGTTGTGCCTTTTTTTGGTCTTAAACATTGATTTTTTTGTGTACATTAATGGGTATAGCAATGATTAACATGTAGTTGCTCTGTTTAGATCGACATGTACATGGGTGGGTATACCAAATATAGTTGTTCATTGTATGGAATGCTTTAACAATGGTCTCCAAATGTTGAATATGTTTGGTACAAAGTATTATGTTGGTTGAAATTATTTTTTGAGCAGTCGAAAGGATTCTTGCAAGAATTTTGCGAGTTCGAGTGCTCTCGGATTGACAGTCCAAAATTTGTTCTCATATATCGGTCGGCCTGTTCGAAACGGTAATATAGTTTTCGATCATATGTGTCCGATTAAATGGTCATACCCCATTATAGTTCTAAGCGTACCCCATATTTGCTAAGTTAGAAGAAACCCATAGTACTTGAGCTTGATCGTCCGTGACTCCGTGTTCAATATCGGTTAATTAGAACCAGAAACAGGAAAAAGAATTTTGGTAACCTTTATTTGTTAAACTGGTCATACCCCATTATAGTCGAGCATACCACATACCCCATTATTGCATGAATTTTGCGGGTTCGAGTGCTCTCGGTCGACAGTCCGAAATTTGTTCTCATATATCGGTCGACCACTGTTCCAAACGGTAATATAGTTTTTGGTCATATATGTCCGATTAACTTGGTCATACCCCATTATAGTTCTAAGCGTACCCCATATTTGCGAAACTCATAGTACTTCTGGAGCTTGATCGTCCGTGACTCCTTGTCAATATCAGTTCACTAGAATCGAAACTAGAAAAGACTTTCGGTAACCTTTGTCTGTTAAACTGGTCACACCCCATTATAGTACTAAGCATACCCCATACCCCATTGTTGCATGAATATTTGCGGGTTCGAGTGCTCTCGATCGAGACGATCGAAAGTTGTTCTCATATATCGGTCGGCTTTGTTCGAAAAAGTAATACGAGTTTCGGTCACTGTGGTCGTTTATCTGGTCATACCCCATTACGATACTACGCATACCCCAAAGTTGATAGTTATACCTCATAAGAATCCATGCAATTATGATTTTGGTCATTTTGACCGAAACATAACAACAACTATCGGTCACATGGTGTCGAGATGCAACAAACAAGATATCGGCCAAGTCTAGCCGATACGATTACTTACATACTTTTCGGCCCCGCAAGTCGGTGACAGAGGATATAGTAATGAAAATATCATTACTGCAAGAACATACATTCAATAACAACGATGAAGGCATAACCATTCTCAAATTATATGAAACAGTTAAAATGAGGTTCATAAAGTTTAAAAGGATGACCAACAATTCAAAATCCAAATTTGTCCACAAGTTTAGAAGGATGATCTACACCTAAATCTATTCCCTAACTTACGAGGCATGTTCAACGCTTGTCTCATGAGCCATAAGCTATGACAGTGGATGTTGTAGCTCCATTGCTTTGGGTGGTTGTGGCGAGTCCACCGTGTCTTCCTCTTCCTCTTCCTCTTCAACTCCGGATAAGAAGGCGATGACCGCATCCGCCATTGCAATTGCATTTTCAGCCGTGACATTGGTCTTAGGCATCGATCTGAATCGCAATGCAACGTCAAGTGCTCGACGATTACGCTAACACTTTGAAATAATGTGAGTAAGTAAATGCAAAACAAATAACAAAGTTGAATTTATAAGAAAAATAGAATTTATACCAAAGTACCATCGTCTTCATCATTCACCACGATGACTCCGCTCAGGATTTTCAAGCAAATTGATGGCTCACCGACTCAAACCATTGAAGGTATCTTGGTGCGACTTGCCATGGAAATACAGCCCTCTCACGCGTCGTTCTCTAGCAATGAGATGGTCCTCCTACTCCTCCCAAACTTGGGGGTCATAATTGTACTTCACTGAGTATGTATGGGCTAATTTGCTCCTATCTCGCATAAATGGGTTTGTATGGTTTTTTGGGAATGCCTTGTACATATCCCATTTGCCTCAACACTCTTGCAGGGATTGTGCGGTTCAATGACATCCATAAACCTCGTAGAACCTAAATAGAAGGCCATTTCGTGGATTGGAGGTGCTTTCTTCTTAGTTGTATGCCAAAACACCTAAGGGAAAATAAAAATTAGGTACAAATGTAATTTAGAAGCGTAAGTAATTGTAGTGTAGGTGCATCATCTCTTGGGTCGTAATCTATCCACTCACCTCCTAAAGTCTATGAGAAGCTCCAATGTTAGCCTCGACTCAATCTTATTGTGCCACCTTATCACTCGTGGCATTCCAACTTTGTAGTCGGTACGGAGACGTGGTTTGATGAATGGTAGGCAATGGTACATCCATTTCGCATAAAAGAAATGTTACAAACAAAGTAATTTAAATATAGAATTTAGATGACTTATTCAATACTTTACCTCTAACAAGTTCGTGTATCCGCAAATTTGTGTGACCCCCGCGCGACTTGCAATGCCCGAGTTGACGGTACAAGTAAGCAAGTGCCGCTCCACCCCATCCATACGCCCAATGTTATTTACATAATCCAAAAGTGAATGAGAGTGAGGGTGACTCTCGTACCAGACTTATTCGCAAAAGGTGGCTCTAAGTAAGTATAAAATGTAGGCTCGACCAAGCATTCGACGGGGATACACGTAAAGCCATTTCTTCCTCTCGGACCTTCTTCTTCCTCTTTCTTATTCTTCATTTTCCTCATCATCTTCATCTAAAAGTCTTCTAGTTGGGACTGCAAATCGTTCCTTCAACCATGCCAACCTCACAAATCGGGCCGAGCACGGTCCTAATCTCTTCATCAACTTCGCCAACTGGAATCCCCAATAAACGGCTTACCATAGTCGTCACTGAACTCTCTCATTCGACTTCACAACTCTTTTGTCTTTCCAGTGACTGAATTCCAAGAAGGACCCGCACATCATCTAATGTGATTGTCATCTCTTCAAATGGCATGTGGAACGTGTTGGTCTCGGACTGCCATCTCTCAACAATGCCGAGAGTAACACCCGGTTGCTTCCTTCATACGAGATATAACCTAAAGGTTATAAGCCACTATCTGCAATCAACTTCTTCACCCTTTCCTTCTCCGGTGTATCTGGATAGTCCGCCAAACCCAACCTTGAGAACCATGGTTGATGCGTTCGAGGAATCCTCGAGACTACAAAATAAGTTGTACAAATATTAGATAAGAAATAACCTCAAACATTTCATAACTTAACTAAGGTATAGCAATATGTACCTTGTTCCTCCAAATGTCTAGCAATACATGGTGGTGAAATGATGGTAAAAGCTCTAAAGTGGTCGGGCCACCAAGAAATGAAGTGGTCATTTCGTCTTCCGCATCTGACGATGTACTGGGGGAGTCTGCACCCTCAATGTCAACAGCATTATCCTCGGAACCTACACCATCCGTTGGTGTACGACTAATCTCAGTACCATCCCTACTCGCACCCCCAGGTGTGAGACCATCTCTATCCCCAAGAAAAGAACTTGCACCCCATGCTCCACTCCGATCTAACCGGTTGCACGTCACTCTCATTGGCTTGCTTGGCCGTTTGCGTTTGGGTTGTAGATTATTCTAATCCACTTTCTTCTTACGGTTCGATGAAGTAGGACGCTTCGTTCGGGAGGGCGCCTCAATTTGGGATGCTACGGTACTACCTTCTCCGACCTTGCCTCCCCTCTTACCCCCGCCCCTATAGTCGGAAACCTCCATGATGGACATTTTGTTCTCCCTATGCCTCAAAACGACACAAATTGTGCTCAATGTAATCTTGCTACAACGAGTAATATAACCAGGCATAAGAAATTAAACATAAAGCGAGATTTTATGAGGTTCGAAGATTTATGATCGAAACAATACAATCGATATCGGACGACATAAACCGCAATGTATATATAGGTTGTATATATAGGTTACGATTACGGGTAGCGTAACCCATGTAGTGGTATTGGCCATATGTGATCAAAGTACAAGTAAAACTCTTGGTTCAACGGTTTCGAACGTAATAGGCTCAACACGGTTTGACACAAATGTGCCATATGCACACATTTCGGCCTGCGAGGTGATGGACTCGGGAAATAATTTCTAAACCCTATAAAATCCACACCCAAATCACACGGGCCAAAATCAAGAAAAATACAACCAAAATACGCGGAATCTCATCACGATCAAAGCCCCTAACATTTTAATGAAAATAAATTACCTAATCAAGCAACAAAATGCAAACACCCCGCCGGCCAAATTCCCCTGCTCGCTCACCTATGCCAACCACAGATCCGAGCCTACCTCGTGCACCCTCCACCTCAATGCAACGATCACAGTGATCAAAACTAGCGCAAAAATTGAATGTAGGGGCGAATATGTGGGGTTCCAAAAAATGAATGGGAGAAATTAAGGTCTTTTGTTTGGTTGAAGACAAAGGCAATGTTAGAATTTTTTGAAAAAAATTGGGGCCCGTTTAGTAAAATATTTTCAAATATGGGGTACACCTTAGCAATGGGGTCCATTTAGTAATTTATGGGGTTCTTTTAGCCATTGCCTTTTATTATTGTGTTGGCACCGGCACTATACCAATTTCCATACCGCCGTACCGCATGAGGCCCCAAAGGAGTTTAAGGAGTTGAAGACTTAAGACTTGGGAAATAAGGGAATCATCACCCCATCTATGTCACCATGAAGAACACCCATCCTGTTTGTGAAGAAGAAGGACGGTACTTTAAGACTATGTATTGACTACAAACAGTGGAATAGGGTAATAGTCGGGAACAAGTATCCACTGCGGATGATTGATGATTTATTTAATCAACGAGAGGAACACAATTTTCTTTAAGATAGACCTGAGATCGGGGTATCATCGAGCTTAGGATTAGGGAGCGGGACAAGTCCATGACAACAACATTACATTACGTACGGGATATGGACAGTATCGGTTCACAGTCATGCCATTTGGGGTGACTAACGCCCCTACAATATTTATAAACCTAATACAAAGAGTTTTTAGACTAACTCTGGAATTTTTTGTGATAGTCTTCATCGACGATATTCGATATATTCTAGGGCACGAGAGGATTATGAGCAACACTCCGGAGAGACGTTGCAAACTTAAGGGAGCACCAATTGTACGCCTAATTCGAGTAAGTGTGAATTTTAGCTTTCGAGAGGTTCGATTTTTGGGGAACGTAATGAGAGCGATAGGGATAGCGATGGATCGCCAAGACTCGAGGCAATTATGGATTGGCTAGCACCGGTTAGCGACAGAGATCATGAGTTTTTGGGTTTGGCGAGTATTACCATTAGTTTGTGAAGGATTTCTTAAAAATTGCTTAGCGATTACAGTGACATAAAAGGATATAGCTTTTCGGTGGACAAAGGCACATGTAGCGGGCATTTGATAAGTTGAAGAGATTGTTGACTACTTTGCGCCGTGTTAGTATTGCCGAAGCTAAATATGGATTCTTGGTGTACACATATGCTTCTCATATGGGTTTGGGTTGCATGTTGATGCATGGCGATAGTACAAGAGCTTACGCCTCCAAATAGTTGAAGGTTCTTAGGGAGAATTACCCCACACATGATTTGGAGTTGGGCTGCAGAGAGTGTTTACACCGAAGATCGGAGAAATCACCTCTATGGAGATAGATTCACACTCTTAACTAATCACAAGAGTTTGAAGTATCTTTTCACACGAAGGAGCTGAACATGAGACAACACAAATGGTTGGAGTTTCGAAGAATTACGACTTTTCTCCGGAATGTAGCATCCCCTATCTCGATTAGGGCGATACCCTAATTAAGTCCCGGTACACCGTCATACTCAATTAAAGTAACAAATACGGTCGTCCTTTGTGGCGGCCCTGTCGCACTGAGGGTAACATGTCACCGTGCACTCCTTGCCAGGTGGGCCCATCTACTCTCCTTGCGGATGGACTAGAATGTACTTTGGGTCCCCAAGTTCCCACCAAGTGGTTTCACCCAACCGGCCCGACACTTGGTCCTCGCATGGTCTTGGCCAAATCCGTGAGTCTCCACACGTGCACCAAGGGCATTGTAACGGCCCAAAATCTCTAACCGTGTTTAAGGCCGCTGACTAATACGTAATTAAGTCGTATGTGATGTGGATTAAGGCTTGATTATGGGATTAGGCGGTCGGTGCCCTGTCTAGAAGTTATGGTCGTCACAGCAAGCTCGAGTTAACGTTCACCGAGGGCAAAGTCAAATATGCTACGATCCGGTGCATCATGAACACAACTAGGAAATCCGGGAGTAACCTCAACCCACGTCCAAGTAACGAGAATGGAATATCAAAATCAGCAAGGAAATGATAGGAATGAAATTTAAAATAGAATCAAATATTCGATAGTTTTTCACTGGGTTTTACAAACCTCAAACCGCTCTCCGACCTCCCTGGACTCCCGTATTCGACCCGATAAGCTCTTCGACACCGATCTATGGTCCACTAAGTCTCGAACTCCAATTTTATAAGTTTAGGTTGTTTGCAAGTGTTTAGACATGTATTAAGTTGAAATCACCAAAACAACCCTTAAATCCATATTTTATATGTCATTAGCACGCTAATAGGTCTACCTAGCGTGCTAGGTGAAGATTAGCGTGCTAGGGGATATGTCTAGCACGCTATTCTTCATTTTAAAAAATAGTTGGAAGCCCAAAACGATTAGCGCGCTAACCAGCCCGATTAGTGCCCTAATTGCCTTTGTGACATAATTCTCAACTCGAGAATTATGTCATTCCCTTCTCAATTAGCTACTCTAACTTGGTTTACATCCTCTCTATACATTATTAACTCCAAAATAACAACTAGAACACTCCAGAACATGAAATTAGCCCAAATTCTCTAACTTTCACGCATTCACCAAACTTCCTAATTTCATCAAAAATTTCAATTCTAGTTAAACTAGATGTAAATTCTCTATGAAAATGATCTAACAACATGTAATTTATCAAGTTTTCACCAAAAATCGAGGTTTAATCATCAAACTCAAATTTCACTAAATCATACCAAAAATGATTCATTGAAGAGTATAAAAGATGAAGATAATGATTACCTTGGTTTGATCTCTTGAATTGGTCTTTAATGTGTTAAATTCCCAAATTTGAAGTCCTTCATCTTCTTTGGTTTTCACTAATTGCATGAAAAATCGAGTGGTGTGATTAAAAACTCCACTAACTTCCTATATATGTTTGGTTAAGATCAAGTGTGCATATGTATCTCGAGGATTATCTTATGGTTCATAAACATGTTGTCCCACACCACCCGATGACTCCATTAATACACTCATTTCCTAGAATTACTCACAATGATCATCTTGATGTCCATCTTATGGCCCTCATTATTTAGTTCAAACTATATGCTTATCATTTATTTGATTTATGTACCTTACATTAAGCCTTATTAAACTATATGGTTAGTGTTTATTTATAATAATTAACCAACTTATGATCCCATTAACCTTTAGCTACCAGATACCGGTGCCCGTGTCTCGACACGCATTTCGAGGTGTGCCATAGTTTATTATTTAAATTTCAATTTAATTAGCCTATGGTTACATTACCCATTTCAATTGAATTACTTAGTCATATTACTATGAATTAGTTGAGTTCCCTAGTGTACCCGTACTTTGCCTCTCGATACCCGCATTGACATGCATTTCGAGGCGACTACCCGTCACACAACCTCGCATGATGTAACCATTCAACATATACACATGTAATGTATTAACAAATAATTTCATAAAATGCATCGCAATTAAACAATACAACACACAATTTACTAGTGTACCTAGGTCGACATGTTTCCCACCTTTCACCCGTGGCGTCCACGTGGTGTCCACGTGGATCCGAAATGGCGTCGTTAATGAAACAGGACGTTACAATTCTTTCCAACTAAATAAAATTTCATCCCAAAATCTAACATAACCGAATGTCGTACCGTGAAATAACGAGAGTATCGTTCTCGCATCGTCGACTATAGCTTCTAGGTAAGTCCATCTCGTCCCATGATGTTGCCAATGAACTAGGATCTTAGCGAGCTCCCTGTTCCTAAGAATCGAACTCTGCGGTTAACGATCTCTATCGACATCTCCTCGTAAGTCACATCGGGCGAACCTCAATCCGCCCCAAATCAATCATCGGTCTCGCCCTAACCTGGCTAGTCTCAACATTGAAATGTGAAATGTCGGATGAACCCTATCTAACTTAGCAAGTGACTCTAGGCGATATGCGACACCACCCTCTCTCTCTCGCGATCTTGAATGGTCCAATAAATCTCGACGCCGCTTTCCCCATAATATTAAACCGTTGCGACCATTCAAAGAGGAAACCTTCATATATCCATGTCGCCCTCCTCGTAGCTCGGACCTCGTGATATTGATCCGCGTATTTATTCTATCTATTATGTGCAAATTCATAATCTCGACGGATCTATTTGATCTTCTCTATATGATCAACAACTATCTCAGCCCAACGGTCCATCAGTATCTTTCGGCTCCGCGTAACACGCGGGTGATCTACATGGCCTCCCTATACAAATGTCTCAAATGGTGGCATACCAATACTCGCTTTGATAGTTTGTTATTATATGAAAACTCACACAAAGGCAAATAATCATCCCACGAACCCCCAACCGTAACATATATAAGCCCTAAGCATATCCTCCAGAAATTTGCTTACGTCGATCTGTCTGTCTGTCGGTATGAGGATGATAAGCCATACTAAACAGTTAGAAGTCACACTTGCCGAACTTGGCATACAACCTATGCTCACTCGGTGTCGTCAAAAATATTTTGAGATGTCTCTTGTGCTCCTCACCGAGTCTTGTTGTAGATCAAAATAATGTTGATAAAGACTATGACAAATATGTCCAAATGGCATGATTATGAACTCAAGTAACCCATATCTCATACTAAAAATGGTTTTCTGATGTCTTCCTCTCGAATCCTCAACCGATGATAACTCGAGTGTAGGTCAATCTTCGAGAAGAATCGACACCTGCCAACCTGTCGAACATATTGTCTATCATAGGAAGTGGGCAACGGTTCTTAATCTGTCACCCGATTCGACTTCCTATAGTCTTTGCACATCCTCATCAAACCGTCCTTCTTCTTGACAAACAACATTGGAGCTCCCTAGTGTGACATACTAGGATGAATGAAATCCTTCTCCAACAAATCATCTAACTGTCGCTAACCTCCTCCTCGCTCCGATGGCGACATCCTGCAAAGGTCTGCTAGTGATTAGGCGAGTTTCTCGTATCGCTCGATGATAAACTCAATCACCCGTGGCGGTGGAAATCCTGATAGAACATCGGAAATACATCGGTGAAGTCTCTAACTACCGGAACATCCTCAATCCTAACCTCGGTCCTAACCTCTAGCTCAACTATCGCGCAAATGCCTCTATCTCTGTCTTTGTAGCTAGTCGACCCTAGTGATAGGTAAATCGGTCATGATCCAACTAGTGAGAATTTTGGTATCCTAAGAATGCAAAACTCAACTCTCATACTAAAATAGTCTATTTGTGCATGGTAAGGTAATAACCAATCTATCCCGAGAAGAACGTCAAACTCTAGGTACTCTAACATTCGAGATCTCACGATAATTGATGTCCCTCAATCTCTATCATCACATCTCTACATATTAAGTTAGGGTATATCTTGTCCCCAACAGTTTGTCTGAGAACAAGGTGTTTGTCTATTGTCCATGCAACTAACCCTAACTCTCCAACAATTCTCCTAACAATAAATGATAAAGTACTACTAAAATCAAACATAACATGCATAAGTCTACCATAAATCCGTAACGTACTCTCAATGAGCCGTCTGGTCGCTTCGTTGTACTGGTTTTGCTATTGTGACATCCCGCCACGAGACTAGACCATACTCAACCCGATCCGACCGGATTAGAGGCCCGAACTCGATTCGAACGGGTGACGCGGCGCTCTCGACGATAGTGTACAATAAGAAATAAAATATTTTTTTTGGTTTTGCGTGTAATATTTAATAAATAATTAAATAATTATAAATACACACGTGACACAAGGCAAGGCGAGGCGTGTGTTTCACCTCGGATACGCGTTGGGAAAAAAATACATAACTTATACTTGTATCATGATCCACTATTAACTTGATTTAATTTGGCCCAAGTGGTGTATTAAATTTGATTAATATGCCTATAGTTTGATTGTAAATATATGAAAGCCAAGGGCAACTTTTAAATTTGTGAAATTAGACTTGCATGTAATTAATTCAAAAGGCCACGGGTAAAATGGGAAATGTCTTATGACATGTGTAGGTGGACCAATAGATAATAAGGTGCATGTTATGTGTCATGGAAAAAAAGACAAGTGGTAGTTTGATTTTGACTAGTAGAATCTATGGCTTAAATGTGAGCCTTTGATTCACTTAAAGATTTGTGAGTAAAGTGAGATCTAAAGACAAAGGACTATATAAAATTCATTATTCTTGTTCAATATGCAAAATAATCTCCAACACCATTAGAGAGCTCATGAGAAAATAAATTCGAGAGATCAAAGAAGTTGTAGAAAATCTTGCATTTCGTGTTGGGATTTTTGAAGATCCAAGAAGGTTGATGCTAGAGGGTACGGATCTAACTTAGTGGAGCTCATAGAACAAAAAGGGACAACTCCATTAAAGCTCTTGGTATGTTTTCTTCACCAAATCTCTACAAAAATTATGTTCCAAGTTATTTTGATTGATGAGTTTTGGTACATGTGGGTTCATAAGAGTAGATCAACCTTTGATTAGTGAAAATCCCTTGATAGGATTGTTGTGGAGATTTTCATGATTTATAAGATTTTCATGATTTATAATTTGTGTTACGTGAAGAAGATGATAAATAGTAACTTTACTTAATGGTAATTGGATACTTATTGCATGGAAATTGAGTATGAATGATTGCATGATGATGTTGGAACTCAATGAAGTTGTTTTTAAGCCAATGGATTGAGTTTGAGGTGATTTGAATATTTTTAGACTCAAGAATCGAAAGCTTTAGAGTTGCGTAAAATTCATTCTCGTACGCTTTGAGCATACTTAAAGTGGATACATTTCTAATTTGCTCGATGATGCTACGATCATACGAGTTTTGAACTTGCTTAATAGAAATAAAAATTGTTATGGATTCTCGAGTTTGCTTAATTGGATTAAGACTGTTTTGACTTAGTTTGAGTTTGCTCAAAGTTCAAATGTTAGTATTTTAAAGCATGCTTTGACATTATTATTTAGAGCATACTAAATGTTATAATTGAGCGGACTCAAAGATAGCTTGAAGCACACTTAATAAAAGTAGTTAGCTAAAATTATAATTTCTCACAAGTATTCAAATAAGATCCTAACACACCCAACTAATACAAAAAAATACCAATAACCGAGAGAACTAATGCGGGTATCGATGAGCGATTAGAAGTGAGTGGTGGCCTAAATGCGCGACGCCATGACAATGAACTTAAAAATTTAATAAAACTTTGGGGTTTTCTCGAGACATGTGCACGGGGTTTCGGGGTTTTGGGACCTCGATTATGCACTAACAATTACATATGTGGCTAGGGCTCGACGACGACTTGGCAAAGACATCGGCACGCACTACAAGGTACGAAACACGCGATCGGGCTTCGGCACACCACACGCAAGGTTTGTGAATACTTGGAATTTATAAACTTTATTACGCATTATATTATAATCGCATAAGTGAGGTGTGAATCACATCATGATTTTATGTGGCCATGCATATAGACATAAGGACTTATAGGAGCCGTATCCGAGAATTAGATGGGCGTAGCTTCAACGGTGAAGAGTCTCCCCTCCACCGATCGGGCACCTTCAAGGGATGACTATACGGTGATCTTCTACTCCAACCGGTATGGCAATTGGAGGAGGTTTCCACCCCACCTTTCCTAAGATAGATTTAGAGTATGTCAATGCTACTCGGGTTCACGTATTCGCATAACGAGACCTCCCCCGATCATCGATGTTGAACGCCGTGGCCGACGGATTTAGGCTAGGTCCTTGTATTTGGGGTCAAGGGAACCACTTTGTTCATACTAGAAAAGGATTGAATCATATTTAATTCCCGCAATTTACTTATATTATTCCTTGTCGAATTACTTTATGATGTAGATTTTATAAAACCATTCTCGTTCACTTACTTTGGGGGCCTCCAGATCCATCATCTAGTGATCGAGGGAAGGGCAAGCGCACCCCGATGAGACGACGATTTCAGATCGCCTAATCTTCACCATAGGATTGATCTCTTTTGTGTATATATATATTTTGTTTCATATACCGAACATAATATTGTTCACGTATGGTTTATGAGATACTTTTAGACATGTTCCTTGACTTAGATTTACAAGTACTAATGATATGACATGTGTTTTCCCCACTTAGGTTCCCCTTTACTTTTCGGTATTTATTTACATGTACACCAAATTTCACACACACTTGAATTTAAATTAATGGTAAAAAGAATGGATGAGCAGGTCTGGAACGTCTTTTGAGGTCGATGGTGTGACCGGACACCTCGGGAGACGGTTTAGGCCGATCGACCATGCGGTTCACGGTACGAGTGCTTTGAAAATTTTGGTATCGAGCCGAGGTTACCGAAAATGCCTATGACTTAAGGAAAACCGAAAACTCGAATAATTTGATGCACGAGAACTTAGAAAAGTGGGAAACACGAGTCGAGGACTAAGTTGGGAAGAATCGGGAGTTGTAGTTGATTGACTATATTGACGTACTATGTTAATTTTGAACATATATTATATAAATATAACAAAAATATATAATGCGTGACACTCGAATCGTTATCTACGTGCGGTTATGATGCATTATGTATCATGGATTCGAGTGGGCGAGATTCGTCAGCTCCACGAGAGACGGTGCCTTCTTCCCCTTCTATCGTCACTCACGATATCATACGTGAGATGCATGAGGTGATCGCGCATCAGCAGACGTCTTTGGAGGCCTTCAGGCAACATTTTGAGACTCTCGAGCGTCGAGAGAGAGGCGACTCCACCGATAGGAGAGGATTGATTATAGTACTAGCACGTCTAGTAGACCGAGTTAGGCGTCACGACCGTAGATTTCGCTATGCAGATACCAACGCATGTTCCAAGTAGTGCCGCAGTGACAGTGTACACGACGGGTCCATTGAGCATGTAGTAGTAGTACTTTTCTACCCGCACTCACGGAGACTCCAGTGCATAACCGGCCCCAACTAAGAGTAAAACGGCCGAGCTTGATCATTTTTGGAAGAGCTTTGACATATGTAAGACTCGAAGTTTTACGAGAGAAGAGGAGATGGGAGAAGGAGGAGCAATGGGTCCGCAATCGGGAGAAGATTCACTATTTGATTTGTACAGGGCGAGGATTGTCGCATCGAGTTATCGACCATGCACTTAGAGGGAGTTTTGATGAGTGGTGGTAGGCCGTATATGCAAGAGAGGGCCCAGTTGAGGATTGGGCGACTTTTCGAGGACTATTCTTTGGGAACTTCTTTACTCCGGCGATGAGGAGTGGGAAGAGAGAGGAGTTTCTCGCACTGAGGCATGGAGACATGCACGTATCTAAGTTCGCCGATCGGTACTCCCAACTATCATATATGGCAGGAGATTTGTTGACGCCAAATGAATTATTGCAGCGATTTGTTATGTTTCTAAGCCGTGAGATTAGCCAAAATGTAAGTGCATTGGGCGTGATTGTGTTTAAGGATCTTAAAGACCGAGCTATTGCTTTTGAGTTGACAAAAGAGTTCTAGGATAAGGACATCAAGGTGACACACCGATCGGTAGGATCCTCGAGTCTCTACTCGAAGAAGAGGTTTGGCGGTCGGGGAGACAAGAGACGAGAATACCCTAAAGGTCCCATGATGACAGTCGGGATCGACCACTTCGGCGCGAGACATTTCAATTTAAAGAATCGTTCGCATCGAGGCGAGTAGACCACCGATTCGAGGTTCGATCGAGAGCGAGGCGATTTCTCATCATACTTTGGCCGACCGTCCCAGTGATCATCCCTGCGGTCCTTGTCCCGTCTATCATCCCTCCGACCTTTATCCTAATGATCCCTCTGTCTCTTCGGCCTTCGATCCGTCTGAGAACTCTATCTAGTATGTACCTTAGTCCCGAAATTCGTCCGCCTCCCTTTGCATCAAATAAGTCTCGTATGGCAAAGCCTGGTCAAATATGTCCCGAAGAGTGGGTGCCCTGGATGATACCACTGTCGCAGCAATCCTATCGTCAACTCCTCGGGTGAAGTAGTATATCTCTAATCACTATGTCCCAGCTATGTCCATAGTGAACCGGAGTAGATACCGAAATTGCTTCATATACTTGCATCGCATTCTGGTTACCTTATCTCAAGGTTGAAAATTTCTCCCTCAATCTCAACCTCACCTTCATGGGTATATACTGGTCCTATAACAACTCTATAAACTCCGCCCATGTCGTCGGCTCTGGGTGGGTGTCTTGATAGGTGGTCCACCAAATCGTTGCTTGACCTCTCAAACATGCTCCGGATAATCGCGCTTAAATACTCTCATCGTTCCTTATCGCCTTATAAAACGCCGATAGGAAACTATCCACTTTCTGCCGCCCTCGTGGGTCACCACCTCCATAAAAGAAGCATTGGTGGATCTTCGTAAACTCTCTCAAAAGCTTTGCCTCTGGGGCCAATACAAATCCGATATAGTAGCGGTAGTAGTGGTAGTGGTCAACTTCTCTATAGTCGAGGGTAGAGGTGTACGACTCGAGTCTCTAATGGAACAACAACCTCGCTGTAGCTCTCTCTACCTCGTCTCCGCAGCTACTCTCTCAATTTGTGTATGAGGAACAACCGCGGCGACAGCTTGTCCCCGTGGTGCTTTGTAACTATAACCGGGTCTCGGTGTCAGAATGCGTGGCTATCGCAAGTGTTGTAAGTGCGGCGGCCGATCCCGTATTAATCGAGTACCTCGGCCATCCGAATCTTTTGGGCTATGAGTCGGTCCTCCACACTTGTTGTGATAGGAGGATCCCTAGCCGCATCGCTAGTAGTCCGTCTAATCTCATGAGGCGTAATCGATCGTCCGTCCATGATCTCGCATCAAGAAACGTGTTCGGATCGCTTTGATATATATACGTATATCATATATATAGAACAAAATATAACACATATATAAAATCTAACTCTACCCGCATCACATCACTTCCCAACTAAGGTTATAAGGCAATAACATTGAGTTTCTACATCTAAAGTTATTTATTTGAATTTTATGCCCTTTCATTTAAATTCCCAAGTTCCTAGAAGTCTCGCTCGATACCAACCGTGTGCGCCCCAGCCCCAAGCGCCCCGAGGTATCGTTGTGTCGTGAACTCCTCGCCCGGTGGGCCTAGCTACATGTGTCCGAAACTCGCCCGTCCACCTCATGTCTCGATTATCGTGTCCACGTGTGTGTTATCCATGTAATTAGTTAATAGCTTCATATTTTCTTGAGTTATTTCAATAAGTATTTAAAGTTCATTAAGTTCAACTATTTGTAGTTTATTCGAGTCCTAGCCATGCTAGTGATTTGTATTGTACAAGTTAATTTGATGCAAGTAAAGTATAATAAATTAGCATGATAAACATTATTCATAAGAGCATGTCCTACTCTGGAAAACCTAAAAAGTACTATTTATATAGGCGATAATACCATAAAACAGTGTATATATACAAGTACAATGTCACTTCAATCTCCTAATACCTAAAATAATACAAAATATCAAAATAGACATGTACCAGTAGGTCCTCGATGGCGAGACAATTAGATGTAGTCACATAGGATCCCCCTGCCCCTTATTAGTACTAGATCTCGCACTCAATCATCACAAAAGACAGATTACGAATCTAGTGAGTAAAATCCCAAGGAAACCCTATGAGCATTCACATAATAAAGTAAGGAATTGCAAGAAATATTGTTAAGTAAACATGCGGAATGTAAAGACAGTAAAACGTAATTGGCTCATCACATGAATAATTAACATTTAAGCTAAACAAATGTGCGCGTTCACTCTAGATGGAATAGACGGTACTTCGGTCACCATGATCCCACTAGTAGATGCACCCAATGGCCCATTATTGGTCCCATGCGATGCTAGCTAAATCCACCAAGTCACCGACACGTGCACCAAGGGCAAGCTCGGGTTGCCATTCACCAAGGGTCGGGTCATATGTGCTACAATCTAGCTCATCATGAACACACAACAAGGAAATTCGGGGAAGTAAACTCAACCCACGTCCAAGTAAAGGAATGGAGTAATAAAATAGCAAGGAATGATAAATATGGAATCAAAATCGAATCAAATACTTAGAGTTCTTCAATTGGGTTTTACAAACTTTAAATCCCTCTATCCACCTCCCCGGACTCCCGTATCGACCCGACAAGCTCCTCGACACCAAGCTACGATCCACTAAGTCCCTGAAGTCCAATATTATAAGTTTAGGTTGTCTCTTCCAAATGTTTAGAAATGTATTAAGTTGGAAATCATCCAAACAACCCTTAATAGTCGAGTACATAAAAAAATCAAACACAACAAATCAATTTAGACTTATAGTTTACCAATCAAATAACTAATTACATAATGCTCACCGAGTTATACTTCTTTCTATCAAGCTTAGAAACATCATCACCTTGGAAAAAGTCATAACCCTAGCGCGAAAAAGCAAAGTCGACCACTTTTGTTTTGTACTAGGTGGATAATATAACGTAGATTCAATCATGAGCTATGTAGAATTCCATCTTGTAACCACATCTTGCACCAATCCTTTCTTGCAATTAGCGTGCTAGGGAATCGATCTAGCGCGTTATTGTTCTTTATTTTGAAAAATAGTTGAGAGCCACATATCGAGAGCTAATTAGCGCGCTAACCACTTAATTTCCTAACCTAGTTAGCGAGCTAATTGCTCTCCGTGATTGGGAAGTATTTCCCATCTCTTCCTATTATCCGGAAATTTTCAAGTCAAAAATTCTATCCTTTCCATCCAATTAGCTAACCTAACCTGGTTTACACACTCTCCATCTATTAATGACTTCAAAACATTATCTAAACTAATCTCGAAACATCAATTAGATTAAAATCCTCGAATCCCACACATTCACTAGTTTTTTTATTCCAAATTCATTAAAAAATCCTAATTCATGCAAAACCAGGTGATAAATCCTCAATAAAATGGTCACGAAACATATAATTCATCAAGTTTTCATAAAAAAAACCAGGGATCTACTCCTCAAATTCGAATTACACCAAAAACACTCAAAATTGTATTCATTGGAAAGAGTAGAAGATGAAGAAGGAGATTTACCTTAGTTTTGATGATCAAATTGATCTCCAAATCCCGGTTTTCACTCTAAATGATCATTTCCTCCTCTGGTTTTCTCAATGTTTACATGGATTTTTAAGTTAGTGGAGATGAAAACTTCCACTCACTTACTATATATGTTGTCATGATCAAGTTTACTATGCGTATCTCAAGGATTATTTTGTGGTCTCTACTCATGTTGTAACACATAGCTTGATAACTCCAATAGCCCACTCACTATCCTAGATTCACTCATCGGGATCATCTATATGCCCATTAAGGGTCAACATTATTTAGTTCAAACTATAGGCTTATCATTATTTAATTTAAATTACATTACATTAAGCCTCTTTTAGTCAAATGGTTAGTGCTTTCATTCACCAAATTAACCAATTTGTGGTCCCACTAACCTTCGAAACTTACGCAGCATCCGGTGCCTCGCGTCCCACACACATTCCAAGGCACACCATATCCTATTGTGTTAACTCAATTGACTTAGCCAATGGTTACATTACCTATTTTATTTGACTACTTAGTCATCATATCATGAATTTGTCAAGTTTTCTAGAGTCCCGTAATTCACCTCTTGATACCCACGTTGACATGCATTTCGAGGCGACTACCCATCACACAACCTCGCACGATATAACCATAAAACATACACACATGCGATGTACAAACAATAAATTCATAAAATGCATAGCAAATAAGCAATACAACACACAATTAACTAATGTACCTAAGTCGACGTGCATCTTATCCTACCCGCGACTTTCACGTGGATCCGAGTCAAGCGTCCACGTATGAAATTATTAAATAAATAATGATGTTAATAAAATGGGTTGTTACAACTTAACACACTAAGTAACTCACAAAATCAGCGAACCATGACAAATCTTTTTGAACTTCCACTCTAAACAATTGCTCATCTGGAAAAGTGTCTTGAACCGGCTTCTTTGTATCCGCCTCTCGATGTGGTAGGCGAGAAAGATGGTCGGCTACCAGATTCTCACTTCTCTTCTTGTCCTTGATTTCAAAGTTGAACTTTTGCAATAAAATAACCCATCAAATTAACCGCGGCTTCGCATCTTTCTTGGCAAACAAGTAACGAATAGGTTTGAATGATCCGTGAACACTATGAATTTAAACCTAAAAATATATGGACGAAATTTGTCACAAGCAAACACAAGTGCCAACAAATCTTTCTCGGTGGTTGTGTAATTCTGCCGAGTGGGATCCAACGTCTTGCTTGCATAATAAATAGCCCAAAAGGTATCTCTCCTCTACCCAATAAGGCCCTTATAACAAAATCTCTGCATCACACATGAACTCAAAGTCGACTCCCAATCGGGGACAAACACAATAGGCACCAAATCAATGTTGTTTTCAAAGTGTGAAAATCAATCAAGCAATCATCATTCATATAAAAAGGAACATCTTTCTCAAGCAACCCACATAAAAGTTTCGTGATTTTTAAGAAATCTCGAATAAAGAGACGATAAAACCCGGCACGCCCTAAAAAGATCCTAATATCCTTGACATTTCTAGGCATTGGAAGCTTCTAAATTGCAACTATCTTTGCACGATCAACCTCCAACCCATTAGAAGACACCCGATGGCCCGAGAACAATACCCTCTCGGACCATAAAATGATATTATTCCCAATTCAAGATCTATTTGGTATTTTAACACCTTTTCAAAACCAAGGATAGATTCTTCAAACACAAGTCAAATAAGTCCCCAAAGACCGAGAAATCATCCATGAATACTTCCATTATATATTCCACCATGTTTGAAAAAATTGACATCATACACCGTTGAAATGTTGTCGGTGCATTACAAAGACCAAATGACATTCTTCGAAATGCAAAGGTATCATATGGACATGTGAAGGTGGTCTTCTCTTGATCCTCAAGTGATATAGCAGCTTTGATTATATCCTAATACCCATCAAGGAAGCAATAGTAGTCAAAACAAGTTATTATGTTATACGTATCTAATCAATGAAAAGCAAAGGGAAATGATCCTTTCATGTTGCCTTATTCGCTTCCGTAGTCAATGCAGACATGCCACCCCGTCATAGTTCTTGCCTCAAACATGTATTCTTTCTCATTCGAAGTACGACCATTTCTCATTTCTTTGGGACATCATGCACTGGTGAAACCCACGAGTTGTCAAAATTGCATATATGATTCCTGCATTAAGCCACTTCAGTATCTCATTCTTCACCACTTCTTTCATCACCAGATTCAAACATCGTTAATGCTCCACAGACTGCTTATGATCCTCTTCCATCAAAATTTTATGCATACAAATTGATGGGCTAATTCCTCTAGATATCCTTAATTGTCCACCCCAAAGTCGATTTATGCTCTCGTAAGACCCAAAGTAACTTTTCTTCCTCCAACTAAGTCAACAAAGATGAAATGATCACATGATATGCAGACTTTTCTCCCAAGTAAGAATATCACAAATGTTCGGGCAAGGGCTTCAATTCTAGAGTCTATTCAATAACTCGCACTTTCGGGCTCAAGTTTTAACTCGCTCAACTTCCTATTGAAACTTGAGTGGTTTTAATGCTGCCAACTCTTAAACTATCTCCTAAAGTGTACACTCACTAGTGGGGCTAGCTGTGATGCTCTGCACTAAACATCTCTCCAAGAGAACCTCCGGTGCTTACTCTCGAGATAATACAATCAACATTCATAAACTCTTTCCACCACCTCTATGATTTAACATTGTTCATTACATTTGAGAACTTCATTATGTTGTAGATGTTGAATAACACCACCTCATCATTTAATCACAATGACTACTCCCCTTCTTGCATATCAATGAGAGCTCTAGCGATTGCCGAAAATGGTCTCTCCAAAATCAAGGGAACTTCATCATCCTCATCAATGTCTAGTACTAAAAAATCGACCGAGAAGATAAATTTATCAACTTTTACAAGCACATCCTTGATCACACCTTTCGGATAAGACAATGATCAATCCGCCAACCGTAAGGTCATGTTCACATGCGTAACCTCCCCAAACCTAACTTTTTGAAAATAGTTAGGGGCATCAAATTTATACTTTCTCCAAGATCACATAACTCCCTATAAAAAAGATAAACTATAATGGTTCAAGTTATGGTGAAACTTCCGGATCCTTCAATTTCTGTGGGAGCTTTTTTATAGAATAGCACTACATTCCTCAATCAAATTCACAGCCTCAAAATCCTCAATCTGCCTTTTCATGCAATTATGTCCTTCAAGAACTTGGAGTAGTGTGGCATTTGCTCAAGAGCATTGGTAAAAGAGATATTCACTTGCAACTTTTAACATATCAAGAAACTTGTCGAATTATTTTTGATTTTTCTATTTCTTGAACTTTTGAGGATAATGTAATGGTGGAATGATAATGTGAGGGTTATCTCGAAATGTAATCATGCACAGCACTTTGTTTCCCGCCTTGGTGAACTACCCTCTCAACATCTTTTCTTTTTTTGATCGCCTTAAAACTCTCTACAATATCATAACCACTTTTCAACCACTCTACTCACTATGATCACAATGCCCACCGCTTAGACTTATCATGCTCTAACTCCTCGGGCCCATCATCATCTTTGCTTTACCTTAATCTCCAAATTCTCGTTTTTAATCCACTAGTTTTTTTTTCTCGAACCTAGAAGCTCAATCAACGTCTTACCACTCCTCAACTACACTCGCGCCGACATTTTTTCTTGGATTCATGACTCTATTACTTGGGAATCGCCCTCCTAACGAGAATTCAAAGTTGTCGCCAATTTGCAATTTGTACTCCATATTTTTGATGGACCGAGTTCTCTCATCCTCCATTCTATCAAAGTTTGCTTCATCCCATCCATATCTATTCTATTTCTTTCTCATTCTTATCATGCCTCTGGTTATGACTATTATCCATGACCCTAAAAAGTTGCTCAATTACTTTGAAAGAGGCTTATTTTTCTACTGGAATTTTTCTTTGTTGCACTTGATTTCCAAAATTCATAGTTGGTTGCAATGCATTACTAAGATTTTCATAAGATATATCTAGGTTGAAATCGATCCCTGGATAGTATCATATGGAGTTTGAGCCCTTAGCATGAAATTGTTCCCATAACATTGATTGTTCATGTAATTTACTTCTTCATACTCCGAATTTTAGGCATTTGATCTAATGGGTTGGATACCAAAGCCAATTGATTCACATGTTGTGGGACTTTGTGGTTGTTGACTTGTCTCCATTTTTGTTGAAGCTTAGCCATCCGACTAGATAAATTGGACAATTGCGCCATTATCGTCGTGTGTGAATCCACTTCACACATTACCAAGTGCCTTCTTTGATGATTATTATGCTATTGGTTGTGAAAATGAATTCATAGACATCATCTCAAGAAGCTTATATGCATCATCCTCATGTTTTGAGAGCAAAGTACCACCCGAAGTTGGATCAATGAGAGTCTTTGTATTTGGAGTCATGTTGTAGTAAAAGATTTGCAATTGAGCCCATTTCTCTAAACCATGCCCCGAGCACTTCCTCAATAACTCATTCAGATCTTTCATAAGCTTTTTCCAATGATTTCGTCTCGTCTTGCCGAAAAGAATTGATTTCCTACTTTCGTTTTGCTACTTTCACATGAGGAATTTTTTTTGAAGGAATCTCTCATTGATATCAGCTCAAGATGTGATACTTCCTTAATTAAGCTCGTGAAACCATGCATTTGCTTTCCCCGCAAGTATAAAAGGGAATAGCCGCATCTTAATGATCTCATTTGAAACATGATTGATGTGAACCGTATCGCACTTCTCTAGGAACATCTATACATGGGCCACCGAGTCTTTATTAAGCGGACCATTGAAAAGATTGTTCGCACCATATTAATCAACCTTGGCTTGAGTTCAAATAGATGGTTGTTGTCCAAAATCTGAATCACACCATTTTACATCTCTTGAACATCCGGCTTGAAATAATCCGAAGGCACCTTAGCCTTTCCTCTTCTCCTTAATTCTCTTCCTTGGTAATTGTCTTCTATTGTTGTTTCTCCTTTGTTTTTTTTTTTTTTAAAAATGTTGGAGAGTTATATTAAAATTGGGGTCGTCAAGTTCTAACTCACTATCTTCTTCACTTTGCATAAACAAGAAAAACTTAAAACAACGACCAAGAGAAGATCAAGTGTAGATGATTATTGGAATTAGATAAAAAAGAACAAGCTAAAATAATCGAGTAGAAAATCCTAAACAAAATATCCTAATCAAACTAAAATTAGATACTGGCCCAAAGAATGGCGCCAAAAACTTTATATGAGCTCCAAGTGTAAAGCTTTGCGCGTAGTAATAACAACCGTATCTAGTGATTGAGTTACGGATATCAAACCCAAGGACGGTTAAAAACTAATCTTTTGTTTGGTTTGATTTTTTAAAAGGAAATTGACAACTAATTTACTCTATCTAATTGCAAGGAATAAAAATGTGATCTTAATCTATGAGTCTAGCTATACCTACCCCGATGTTTACTTAGTGAACCCTAGCGACTCCTTTTTACCTATATACCATATATGCCCTTGATGAAAATAACCGATTTGGCCCCAACAAGTACCCGATTTCCCTGCTTATCCCCAACCCTCTCATGATTGATTTCACCCCACCCCACTCACGATCGTTCAACTCCGAGAACATATCAATTTTTCATTGCAAAAGACATAACCGAGTGTTGTAAGTGTCAACTTTTTCACATTTATTGGGTTAGAGTCAATGGAGATGTCTTTGTTTTTGTAATGTTTATTTTTGTTTCATTTTCTAGGATTTTTGCATCATCGTGATTTGAAATATGTTTGTTTGTTTAAATGGCCGAGGAAGATAATATGGAAGATGATATATCCCAAAGAGAGGTAATATTAACTTTTACTTTACTTTTTGTCGACATAGAACCATCTTTTTGGTTTTTGAAGAGGTTCGGTGGTACAGGGGCTGAAGTTGGAACCTTATGTTCGTGTAAATGGTGCCAAGTAAAAGTATGAACTTTTGGTTATGTCCCACCGAAATATACTAGTTGTTGTTCAAATTTTGAAAAAATCTAGTTAAGAGGAATGGTATTGAATGTTATTAATAAGGTTCGGTTCTTACCAACCGACTAGTATAGTTTATGCTTGACACCCGACAACCGAACCAAATTTTTTTTAATTATAAGTCGGACAACGTTAGTTTCAAAGTGAGGTAACCGAGGCTCAAATTCGGTTTGAGTGAGGTAATTGAGACTTGATGGTTAAGTCGATATGTACATTCCATTTATCAACGGGACAGACAACCTTTTTACCAACCGAAGTATTATTTTTTTTTTTACGTATTTTCATATATTTAACAAGGTTGAACTGAATGAATCTTATATTACTTTGCAAATCATTGCCATCTTTTAGTAGATATCCTAACTATTCTAGTAATTTTGTCCCGAAAAGGACATTCCGAACGAGGGAAAAAGCTATTACTTGGCTTTAAAGAGTTGCTCTTAATCTTCACTTTGTATTGTTCACCAAGAAATCGACGGTGGAGGAGGTGGTCGTAGGGGAAGGGTTTCTTTAGGTTATGAGAATGGTGGAATATATAGGGGCTTGCCCAAAATTAGGCAAAACGAGAGCTCAACAAGTGGAGAGAGAGATGCAAAGAAAAAGCAAGCAAAGTCAAAACTCCTTGCCAAGATGGGATGGAAGAAGAAGACAATTCAAGATACAAGATTGGGACAAAGAAATGTAATTGTCTTTTTGCCATTAATGTGAAAGAACTCCCTAATTCATTATGGCATGTGAATCTTGTGCGTGGCAAAGACAACCATGATACCGACATCTATTTGGAAGGTCACTCATACATTGGTTGATTGAATCCAAATGAGAAAATGGTGTTGCAACATATGACTAAGGGTAACGTGAAGCCCCGTGAGATTCTAACTACTTTGAAGGAAAGAGACAAACTGAATTCTTCAACCATTCGCCAATCTATAATGAGAGGCAACAATTACGGCGATTGGAGTCGGCGGGAAGATCACAAATGCAGCAGTTGATGCACTTAATTGAGAAATACAAGTATATGTCTTGCCATAGAAAAGGCAAAGAGAATGTGGTTAGTGACTTATTCTAGGCTCATCCGAATCCATTATGTTGTTGCGGCTTCTCGAATGTTCTCTTAATGGATTGTACTTACAAGATGAATATGTATCGTATGCCTCTTTTGGAAATTATTGAGGTTACGTCAACGAGTATTACATTCTCAGTTGGGTTTGGATTCTTATCAAATGAGAGCAATGATAGCTATAGTTGGGCATTGCATATTGTCAATGGATTGTTAGATGGATGGATGGTACCAATTGTCATTGTTACCGATAGGGAGTTGGCATATCAACAAAATTATTTTGACCAAAACTAAGAAGATGTGGGCAAAATATGAGGATCTCAAGATTTTAATTAAGAGATGGAACTCATTGATGTACGCTAAATCCGATGGGCAATTTGAATTTGCATTGCAGAAATTCAAAATGAGTATGGTAGTAAGTGTGGTTTGCTTGCTTACTTGAACGACACATGGGTGAGCCTTCACAAGGAATGTTTTATCTCTCCGCATGGATGGATAAGTTTAAGCACCTCGGTATCACAACTACTCAAAGGGTTGAATCTGCACATTCCACCTTTAAACGTCATATGGAGAACTCAACGGCTAGTTTTAAAACTTTATGGAAAATCATTCATGGCATGCTTGGCAACCAACATATGTCCATTAAGGCGTCATTTCAGCGAAGCATAATTGTTTTTCAACATGATTTCATCGATCTTATATAACAACTTTTAAGAGATTTGTATCGTAAAAAGGTCTTACAGATTAATTAAATATGAGTTCCTAACGGCACATAGGGTAGGAATTGATGAAAAGATGTGTGGTTGTCACTTACGCAAGACGTACGTGCTTCCTTGTATGCACGAGATTATAGTTCATTTATTGGATGGCTCACCGATTTTGCTTGAGGATGTCGACATGTATTGGTAGAAGTTAGCGTTATTTCCGATGATGTTGTTGGACGGTCGTAGTACGACTTTCATGCTAAGATTCAACGAGTTATTGAAAAGTTTGAATGTTGTAATGAAGAGGATGCACGCACTAGGATAATCCAATAGCTTAAAGAGATTAGTGTTCCTTCATCTACACCAGCCGTTTTTCCTCGAGAGAAGTTAAGACAAAGGGGAGGTAACTTTGTTGCAAAAGGAAAAAGGGAAAAAAGAAGCTCAAAAGGAAAAAAAAAAAAAAAAAGTAGGAGCCAAAAAGACTACAGTGGATGATGATACTTCCATAAAGAAATACTTGTCTCGGATTTGAGTATGTACTCATAGAGGAGTCTCGTTTAAGAAATAAGAAGTTTTTCGACCTTTGAGGTTTTCATCTGCAAGCATCGGTGAAATGGAAGAATTCTTCGTCTACAACATCGATTGAGATAACATCAATTGAGGTTCCATCAATTGAGGTTCCATCCATTGAGATTCATCCATCGAGATTCATCCATCATTGAGATAACATCATCCGAGTTTCCATCTTTTGAGGCTCCATCGGTTGAAATATGTCCATCGGTTCATATATGTCCATCGCTTAAGATTCGTCCATCGGTAGCGGGTCATCCAACAAAAGTTCATAGGACATGTAGTTTTTTAAGGGCACGTCTGCCTCTTATTCCGGACCATCATCTCACTATCCAAGATATGGGAGCCCCAATGTTGATGGGATATTTAATGTTGATGAAGATGGTCACTCGCGGGTTTTGGATAGTGGTAAAATGTTTAGGTTTGCACGACGAAGACGGGTGGAGGAGTGTAAGGGAACAAATAGTAGAGGAGCCGACAAACGAACCGAGATTCGTGGGTCAATATTTATGAAAATAGGACTTTGCCAAGTTACTTGTTGCAATCAAATATAAGAAAAATTAGTAATCAAGTGGAAAATTGGATGCCACTTCTTGATATGGGACTCATTATATCCATCTCATTGAATGTGATGGTTGTTCTCATATCTAATACATTGTATTTGACATTCCCTCAAAGCTCAAAAGCAAGCCACCTTCGAATTTAGCAATCGTGTAATAGTTGGAATCTCCATTATGGATGCCATTCATTTCATTGGGGTAATAATCTTATCATTGTCTATGTAATTTAGTCATTCAACTTTTTGTTGCTATTTTCACCGTTATATTAACTTTTAATTATGTTGTTGTTGTTATGTATGTTCATTATTTAACAGTAAGGTTGAAACCCGGCTCCCCATTACCACCATTATTTGCATTATGGGACACATATGTAGATAAAGGTTCACTTCAAAGGGGAGAAAGCTTCATCACCTTTGAAACCCAATCAACGAAGGATGGAGATCAATTAGAGACACCATCGTAGTTGACTTGGATGAACTATAGAACCTATTGACCTTTCTTTAGCAAATGATAGCTGTTGAAAACTTTTTGAAGTTTTTTGTTTGTGAATGTCACTTGGATTACATATGCTTACTTAGTTGAACAATGTTATGTGCTCGAGGTTCAAGTTTTTGGCTTTTTGAATGAAAACTTGAGCAATTTATGTGTTGTAGTTGTATCTGATAATGTTGTATGAACCTCGTTCCCATGGTTACTTGCAATTAATGTTCATTTCATGTATGTTATTTTTCGATATTTGTTTGGGTTGTCTAAATTTTGATATTGTAAACTGCTTTGATGGGCGTTCGGTACCACGGGGCTGAACAACACCATTCCTACTCGGTGCCCCAGGGCCGACCGAATGGAATTGAACGTGGTACCTTAGGGGCTGAACCATTCGGTTGTAAAAATTACTTGAGGGTGCACTTATAAATATGTCGGGGTGTACCTCTTATTCGGGCGGAACTAACCGAGTCCAAATTTTGGGTGAGGGTGCACTTATAAATTTGGTGGGGTGCACCTCCAATTCAGTATTATAATATCAAAGCAAATATTAAAAATGAACTTTTTAGGTTCAATGTTCGATAACCAAATGTTTACGATTTCAATCGGTTACTAGGTACCGAATTGGTTGTCTAACATAATGGTTTGAGGTGCACTAAGAGTTTCGTTGAGGCGCAACCTTGGTTCGTTCGTGAGACACACCTTAACTCATCGGTGTATGGGTATCGAGCTAGGCACTTCGCATGCGGTAACACAACACCGAGTCTACGAGCATACATGCGAAGCAAATACCAATCCAAAATCAAACTAACATCAACCCACAAATCAACACAATATCAAGTAACCATTTATGTCCGACAACAAAGAATCAAATACCATTCCATACAACAATAAAAGTATCAAATACTAAACCACACAACATAGTATCAAATACCAAATTGTACAACACATTATCAAATAGTATCAAATAGCCATCATTCAAAAAAGTTTGCAACAATGAACACAATTGCTTGTTTCCTTTCTTACCACGTCAAACATATTTTGAACCCCAGCATCACTAGTACTATCACGTTGGGATACTTGTCGTGTTGGGATGATCTAATTGTTCTTGTCCCTGCATATGTAGTGGTTGTAGTTGTAGTGGTAGTAGTGACGAGACCTTTCCCAAACAAGTACTTCATGACATTGTTTGCCATTCGCTTCACGTACTCAAAGGTAAGCTCTTTTTCGAGCAAATGGAGCCAGGCCAACGCGATATCTAGTGTTAATCGACTTGCCGCAAAAAAAATAAAGCATTAGAACAAAAGAATTTGTACGCCATATATTTAAATATAGTAATAAAATGTTCTAAGTAGTGTATAGAATTTACCTCCACCATATTTGTATTGACCACGAAATCACCAATGGAGCTATGACCACGGTATATAGGGTTCTCAACATTAATATGTGCTCGTTTAGTAAACTAGTTAAGATAAACGCTTTGCAATCCCACTCTAACACGACCTTCTCTCCTCGACTTTCGGATGCAAGCACATGATTATGGCACCTCTCCTCATCTCGGGTTGAAAGTTGTGCTTGACAATATACTTGAGGGAGGAAGGTCCTCGATTAGCTCGAATCGGCTTGTAAGAGGGTCCAAAATCCTTTGCGCGTGGCCGAATAGTCATGGGAACCTGTCTAGGTGATAAGGCTCGATCACATCCATGTACCTAATGCAACCAATGTAGAACGCGAAGACAGAACACCATTGGACCTTAACTCAAAGTAGGGGTCCCAAGTCACCTATTCGAAGTAGGCACCAAGTATATCATATTAAAATTTGTTCACAATACCAACATAACATGAGAAATTTAAAATGTAAGTCGAGCCTCGTTTGGTCGTAAGACATCTAAGCTTCTGCGAATAGTATGAATATAATCATCAACCAAGCCCTGGTGTGGTTTAGGGAGCCACCTACAAACACGAGGGAGAGTATTTGTGTACTTTGCATTTGACCACGCAAGTTTTAGATTGAAATGATCATGAATCCACCCCTACATTACGGTGAATAATATTGGATCGGTTAACAATAGTGAATTGACCTACTAGTCATAAAAATAAGTTCCAAATCATTTTACCTCAAGCAATGTCAAGTAGCCGACAATCTGAGAGACTCCAATCCGTGATGTTGTACCAAGTTCACGATATAAGTAGGCAAGAGCAACTGCACCCCAAGCATACGACCAAACATCATCTAAATTCTCGAGGTGTTTTAGAAGTGCAACGGGGACCATGATCCAATCTTGTTGGCAAACAATGTGCATGACAACATGTAAAGTAAGTAAGCATGGGTCGTGCACCATTTTCGAGTAATCAATTTTGCACGTCTTCTTTAGACACCATCGGTTGCACAACCAACATTTTCTAATGGCGAAAGTTGTTGACTTATCAAGCTCCTCCTCACCATCACCTTAGACACTCCTAGCAAACTTGTGAGCAATTTGAGGCATTCCTCGCGATCAAGGCCATCTTCCCCCTCGACAACTTTTTGAGTCACCGAAATCTTCAAGAGCATGTTCATGTCCTCCAAAGTAATCAACATTTCACCAAAATGAAGGCGAAATATGTTGGTCTCACGATGCCACCTCTAAAAAAAAGTTGATATCAAGATCCTGTAGCCCTTAGGGTAGGATTAGTCCATGAGTACACTTAACCCGCTTCGAATGATCCTCTGCAAGGCAATAATGTCGTTGTCACAACTCGCAAATCATAATCCGCTAGTTAGGCACCGTGCTTTATGCACTTCAACAATGGCCAATGTTGAAAGATCATTAAGTAAATGCATTAGTAATACAATTGGATTACTACTGATGACATAAATACAATACCGAATTAGACACAGACTTTTACCTTATTCCGCCAAATCGCCGCAACTTCATGGTCCTTGATGCTTAGTAACAAGGATCGATCATATGGCCCACCCGAGAAAGGAGTTGACAAGTCTTCTTCTCGCGCGCGACCTTCTTCTTCCCACGAACCTTCTTAGGAACATCCTTCTTATTACTAACTATCTTACCACCGATTTTTTGGCACTAACTATCTTGCCACCAATTGTCTTGCCCATCATTATGTTGGCATTGTCGACTTGGCACCGATCATGTTTGCCAATGATTTTCTTGCCACTATTGGTTTTATCACCTTTCCTACCAAAGACCCTCACCATCACCCTCACCATCGAATCCGACCATCACCCTCACCATCGACTCACCAATATTGTCACTATCTTCATTTTACCTCAAGCAATGTCCAAGATTCAAGAACCCAATCTCGAAGTCTCCACAAGTTTCTCGTCAAGTTCTCCAAAGCAAAAGTTGTTAATTCTATCTATCATACCCCAATAAAGTCCGGGGTATTTTTGTCCAACAAAATATGCTCAAAACCATAAAAAAGGTCCAAAAATACTCGACCGACGGCGGCGTCGGACTTAGTGTTGAGACTTGGAGACCATGCTCGACGGCACTTGTGGCGGAAGCCTTACTAGTGTGGGCGCCCGAGGCGCCATGCATGGGCGATGGGGCACCGTAAATAGGAGATTTGGTAATGCACTTCACGGGTTGTTGTGGAGCCATAAACATGGGTCTTGTTGTCCTACTCCTTCGGTCTTCCATTTTACTTATCATTCCATTTCATCGCCATTTGGACGTAGCATGCACAAAAATACTCTAAATAAGTATCAAAATACTATTTATTTTTCAATTTCGTTGAGTGAATACTACTAAAAATAGCTAAAATTATGCTACACATCGAGAGACGCGCGGCAAGGCAAAGTGAGGTCGACGAGAGAGGGAAGAATCTGGGTGGTCGATAGAGAGGGTGGCCGGAGCATAGTGACCGGTCAACCGAAATAGGGTGGCCTGGAGGTGGCGATTAAGGTTTGAAAATGGAGGGAGGGAGGCTGCAGAGAAAGAGAGAAGAAAAGAGAATGCTTGAAATGAGGAGGAGATAGGGAGAAAGAGGGTCTAATCGTGGGGGTAGGTCGTAGAATAGCGATAAGGTTAGCGATACGACCACGTGGCATGGTGAATGCCACACGGCTGCGTCCAATGATTAGCGACGGGGACCGTCGCTATCCCCGTTGCTAATTTGGTCAACGGGTTAGACGATTTATCTCCCATCGCAATTCCTCGCCATTTAGTGACGAAATAGCCCGTCGCTATTTCCTGTCGCTATTTACACCAATTTTTTTGTAGTTTGTGTATCTTGAGGCGTTCGAAATGACTCCTAAAGATGTAAGCCTTCACGTCACGTCACACGGTGTGACTTTCGATATGAATCGGAAAGCCATTGTAGCCTTTTTCCGTATAAAATAGGTAGGAATATTACTTTATACTATTATGTTTTAATAAGCAGGCTCAAACACTATTATTCATTATTAGCTATATTATAAATCAACCTCTTTATTATGTTTAACACAATATGTAAAGCTGTTGTAGAATAAATTTATTAAGAAATAATATATTTGTAAATAATGAACCCAATTAATATTTCTTAAGAAAATATATTTAATCAACACAAATATTAATTAAATATATTTACATTTATTAGCTAGTGTTTTGAAGTAAATTTAATCGATCAACCGTAGATAATTAGCTTTCATCTATCACATACTAGCTTTTCGATAGCAAATCTGGATTATAAATTATATTAATTAGTGTTGCCAAATAGAGCATACATTCTTAGGTTTAAACAATGAAATTCAAATTCCAATCATAATTTTCCATCCCGCAACCAAATAATTGAATTTGAATTCTTAGCAATTATAATTCCATGAAAATCAATTCTCATATGTTTAAATTCCCACACACAATAAATTCATAGGAATTGAATTACTATGAATTTAAATTCCTACCTCAAGTTCATGCGTACCAAACACACCTTGGTCATTTGGCTAGCATATGTATGGAAAAACGACATCATTACATGAGCAACCCCATTCACTTGCCTATGAACCTTAAACTCCTCAAAAAAACTTCCAACAAAAGAAGAAAATCAAAGCTTCACTAAAAAGGAAAATCTAAAACTTCCAACGAGGGAAGACAACTACTTATATAATAAGAAAATACCAATAAAAAGTATCGATTCAATATCCGCATAAGCAAATCTACGCAAGCATAAAATGAAGATGTACATAGAGTTGAAGATTCAACTTGTGTCAATGTTGAATCGATAACCGCAACGCGAAAATAACTATTCATCAATTTTCAGATCAAATCAAATATGTTTTATTTGACAAACAAAAAGGAAAGCAACATCATTAGCGAGTCACCACCGATTAAAAGAGAAAATCGGTAGTGGCTAAAAAACTAAAGTAACAAAATAAGGCAAAAAATAAGAAAGACAACTTCTTAGGGTGAGGAGGCCGCTTTAATCAAATACACATTGTTAGTTTTATATTAATAATAAAAATATTGTTAATTAATTATTAAAAATGTAACATTATTGTTGGGCTTATTTTGAGCAAGGGCTTTCAAACTTGAGCACGCCCATGTCGACCCATGGGTATGTGCACCCCGCCAATTTGCAAAGGCACCCATTTTTTAGGGTATTCTCTCCTCTAAAATTTACTTTGATGTAAAAGACTATATTGCCCCTTCATATAAACCCTTAACAATCCCATAACACACTTTTGAACAATTTGTAGGGCACCCCACCTTCTTTGTCTATCATCTTTAACTTAAACCTACATTTCTTTTTGGCGGGCGTTTATCGATTATTGCGCTTTCACACCATCGATAGTGAGGTACCACTTGATTAACACCATATAAAGGTTCAAATCAACTGTTTTTTGTATTGGGAATAGTGACATTGATGATTTGATTTTTCATTGTAGAGTTTCAAAGATTTGACTTTTTCGAATTTGTTTTCAATGTACAATGGATGAATCTACCGCGATGGTGTAAGAGGAGGTACTAACCGAGACATGTTGAACAGCTCTCGGTACCACGTACATCTTGAGACTGTTTCATCATTCATGGTTTCGAGTAACCTAAACTCGATCAAGTCGCGGACTGTAGTACCGAAACCGTGGTTTTTGGTTTTTTTTGTTAATTTCTTTGTGTATTTGTATTGAGTACTTATGGTTCACTTGTTTGTGTTGCGTGGTAATGCCGGTTTCGACTTTATTTCCGGACTACAAGGATGCTTTTACTCCTTGCAGGCCATACCCATCTAGAAAATTGGCTATTTCATGGCTTCAAATGATTGGTCGTGCGAACAAGTTTGTGTTAGTAACGAAGCACTCGATGTCGGAGGGATTAAGCGCGGGGAAGGGTTAAACTTGCATGTGAGAGGTCCGATATATTTTGGGGAATGTCACAAAGATTAGGGAAAACCAAAGCGGCAAAACTTGTTTTGACACCAAGAACTGAAGAGGAAGAGGAAACTACAAGGACTCAAACCGGTACAAAGAAATATGGGTGCCCTTTCCTTATTGACATCAAGGAAAATGCGGATTCTTTGTAGTACATCACTATCGTATGTGGGAGGCACAATCACGACCACTGCCAAAAACTTCGACGGCCACTCATTTGCAAGAAGATTAGATACGGGTGAGTAGGTGGTTGTGGTGCGATGACTAAGGGAATGTGAAGCCAATAGATATCCTCAACAGGTTGAAGCAATGGGATGTAAATAATGTTTTGACTATGCGGACAATATATAATGCACGACAAAAATTTCGAATTGAGGATACGGGTGGGAGGACTCAAATGCAACAACTATTGTACATATTGGAGAAGAATAAGTGGATGTTGTGGCATAGGAAGCATCCTAATACGAATGTCGTCACGATTTATTTTGGTCACATCCTAATTCAATCAAGTTGCTATGGTGTTTCCTGTCGGTTCTTTTGATGGATTGCGCTTACAAAACAAATAGGTATCGGATACCGTTATCGAGATTGTTGGCATCACTTCGACGCATTCGACGTTCTCGGTTGTGTTTTCTTTCATATCATCGGAAACTCATGCAAATTATGTTTGGGCACTAGAGAACTTGAGATCCATATTGACATGCGCCTAAACTTTGACGTGTTTGTTACGGATGGGGAGTTAGGCCTTATTAGTGCTATCAAAGAAGTATTTCCATCATCGTCTCACCTTCTTTGCTCTTGCACATCAACAAAATAATATTGACCAAGACTAAGAAGATGTTTGGGGATAACGAAGGCTTCGCTCGTTTTATGGATAGGTGGACGAGCGTGTTGTATTCTAAGTCGGAGGCCTTATTTGAACTTAGGATGAATGACTTGTGTTGTGAGTTCGGTCATGTGAAGGGTTTTACTTGATTACTTGGATAACACATGGGTGAAGATCTACAAGGAAAAATTTGTACGGCATGGACATATCGAATTATGCACTTTGGGGAAACAACGACACGAGAGGTTGAGTCTCGCACATTCCACTTTGAAGCTACATCTTGGCAACATCAGGCAAATTTTGAGACTTTGTGGATGTGGTTGATGGTCTTCTTAGGATCCAACATAACAACATCAATGCATCATTTGAGCTAAGTTTTAATATGATGCAACATGAATATGTTGATGGTTTGTATTGCCGGTTGCGTGGATATGTCTCTCAAATGACGCTTAAGTTAATTAGATATGAGTTGGGATGTGGAGAGATTGTTGGACATGACTCTACTCGTTATGGTTGTAAGATACGTACCACGCATGGTCTTCCTTGTGCACACTAGATAAATTTCCATAAATTTGTCGGTTCTCCCATCCCTCTCGAGGACATTCATGTATACTTGCGCGATAGTTGAGTATGGTACCGAGAGAATCCCGTGGATTGGGCCGGACACAATGTGAACGATGAGATTGAAATAGTGTTGCAAAAGTTTCATGTTTGCACCGACGAGGACAATCGCATTAGGATTATTCAAAGAGAATTAGGCAGATTAGTCGTCCTTCATCGACATCGGGATTTGTCCTACCTACAAAAATAAAGACAAATGGAAGGACACCGGGGTCTACAGTTGGAAGTTTGCTGAACAAAGGAAAGAAGAAATGATCAAAGAGGAAACACTATGAAGAAGATACTTTGGCGACAAGATTGCCAAGCGGGTTTGAGTATGTACTATTGAAAGAAGAGGCATCTAGTTCGAGGAAGAAGCAAAATAAAGGAGGGCCTAAAACACGTCGGACACGTCGGGAGACCCAAGGTGTATCTAAGGTTAGTTATTCTCGGTCGTTATCGGCCAAGAATGTCCCATACTTTACTTGCCATGTATGGTCGACAACCACGGGTTTCCGATTCGAAACTCGTGAATGAAGAAACAAACAATTCCAATACACAAAACAACAAAAACAAACCCATTTGCATCAAAATTGACTAAGAACGTACCTTGTGGCATTCGAATGGACTCCCACAAACACGAATCGAAAAATGCAATCCCTAGGTCTGACGATTCATCCAAAAAATGAAGCCGAATCCAAACACCTCCACGGTCGACAGAGATGGACAATTTTGGTGGGGAAAGATTGAGAACATAGAATGAGGAAAGATTGAGACGTTAAATCTAGTTCGTCAAGCAAACGCACTTGAGAAAGGTCGACACGGGCAATAAGAAAGGTCGACACGGGCAACAAGAATGGTCGACACGGGGCGGTAAATTATTTTCGGTAAGAAGAGAGACGAGGAAAGATTGAGAAACATAATTAATGTTCAAAGGAAGGGAAAAAGAGGTTTGGGAAAAATCAAAGAGGGACCGATTCCGATTTTGTGTTGAACGATTTTGGTGGTGTGCACAATTTTGGGTAGGGGTATTTTAGGATTTTTACCTCATTTTTTGGGTCTTTGAGTGAACCATTTGGTGCCCTTAATAACGGTGTGCCTTTGCAAATTAGTGGGATGCCCATATCGGCCCTCAATAAAAATAAGCGGCAAAACCCTAAGCTAAAATATTTTAACATGTGGGACCCACCCATCTTTTTACTTTTTTCTAATAAGAGATGTCATGGCTTTTTACTTAAAAAAACTTACGTCCATGTTGAACTCATTATCTCCCCCAACAAACTTCGTCAAACCTTACTTTTTGAAAAGTGGTCACCATTATCTCCCTGAATATGCGAGCACTTAAGTGGTAATCCCTTTTGTTTTTGTTTTTTTTATTTGTTTTTGTTGCTTTTATGGAAGTGAATATTGCGCGATAAAACAACTAACAATTACATAAAATGAATATAGCGAAAATAAAAATGCTTAGGTAGATGTGTGATGAAACCGATAAAGATAGAATAAAAAATACATAAATTCGAAAAAAAACAGGAGTATCATCAATTGACACAAAAGATATGGAAAGACGGTTGCGTTGGTTCGAACACCTCCATAGACGATCTATAAATATCTCAACTAAAAAACTCGACTTGAAAAAAATTGAAGCAATTCGACAAAATTGACATAGATCGAAGTTAACTTGTGACACATTAATTAAGAAGGATTTAAATGATTTAGAAAGCTCCCATCAATGCACTAAATCAAATCCAATGGAAGAGTTTTCAAGGTATTTCTGTTGAAATAGAACAGTTAAAGTTGGGGCATTTGACTGACCAACAATAAAATGGGGGTGGGGGTTGGTGGAATCTATTCTCTATTTCCTTCTTCACCTCCACCACCAACCGTTGTTCATTTCAAATTCTCTCCTTTCCTTCGTTTTAATAATCCATCTTTTCCCTAATTGTAACAAAAACATTAGATTCGTTCCGTTTTCGGAACCAGATTCATTTAATGGAAAGTTTGACGTTGAGTGCGCGCATTGTCGTTCGTCCAATTCGTGAATTTCGATCTCCACTTATCAATCCTTTGAGATTGAAGAGGCCCTCCAAGGATCTCTCCTTCATGGCCGCCGCTTCGATTCCACAAGCAAAGGCGTCCATCGGTCTCCACTTCAACAACACCTGCCCTTCAAAAGGTTCTACTTTTGATTCTTTACATACACTTGTTTGTTATTGAATGCATGTTTCTTTAATTTTGTATCAAATGTGCAAGTTTGGTGTGACATTGTTATTTATCTGTTTTTGAATTGGTTTCTTTTTTTCTTTTTCTTTTTTTCTAGAAACTTATTTTGTTGAGTTGATTCTGATGTGCTTTTCGATTTAAATTGAATTGGAGATTGGAGATGTGCAAATGCAATTCAACCTTTAGTGTGGAGTGTCCGGAAGGAGCGTAATCGGCGTGTTTTCAACGATAAATTCAACGACTCGATTGGAATTCGGCACTCAATCCAGTACTTTAATGTGTTATGGTTATATTCCGATTTTCAATTCGAAGGGAAAACTATTATAGAGTTGTCTAGCGATTGGTCTTTTTTAGTATAGAGATCTCCTTTTTTTTTTTTTTTTTTTTTTTTTATTTCTTCGATGCTTTGGGGACTTCTTGTTCCCAATTTTATGTACTTTGTATAGCTTGAGTAACGAAATGTCCGTTTCTTATGAAAAAAAAAAAAGTATATGAGTAACAACCCTGCTGAGATCCCAGTTCTTTTGAAAGATTGGAGGATTGATATGTTTTAATTGGGTATTGCTAGAAATTTTTGTTGTGCTGATTCTGATTGTGCTTTTTGATTTTATCTTTGTGGGCGTTTGTGCGTGCCCGCATGTAGGATGTGGTTGTCTTGGTGTTATTGTTACATTTGTTGGATCTGTTGTTAATGTCTTTGGTGGTGTGGATTGTATGGTTGGTGTTTTATAGAAGTTCTTGAGGGATGGCGGAATGCCGATGCTGTTTGCTTTGATGTGGATAGCACCGTGTGTCTTGATGAGGGGATTGATGAACTTGCGGAGTTTTGTGGAGCTGGACAGGCTGTGGCAGAGTGGACATCTAGGTTGTCTTCCATGGGATTTTTTTACAAGTAAAATATGTTCATGATTTTATTGTCATAATTGAAGATCAACTTGTTGTCTAATTGTTTGCGTGTCACTAGGGCAATGAGTGGCTCTGTTCCTTTTGAAGAGGCTTTAGCTGCTAGACTTTCTATCTTCAATCCATCTTTGTCCACAGTCCGCGAGTTCCTTGAGAAGAGACCTCCAAGGTATGCATAATATACTGCCCTTTTGTTGGTTTTTACTTTTTAGCTATAAGCATCTTTGGCATGGACTTATGCATGAAGTTATTTTCATGGAGATTCTGGACAGTTTTAGCATGCTTAAGCTTCAATTTTTTAATACATTTGTATGAAAAATTGTTAAAAAATTGGAAATGGTTGTTAGATCGTTGTTTTCTGTTGCATGGTTCCTCATGAATTTCAAACTTTTCAATTGGAAACTAGCCGCTTAGAAGTTTCTCTGTTTAAAAGGAGGGGTCGTAGAGACTGCATTTCACATTGTTTTATGTTCTCCTCCAATTCAGTTAATCATGATCACAATGAGATTTTCTCGAAATGATCATGAGTAGAGTTATCTCTCTTGATTGGTTATCAGATAAACGGATTATGCTTGAAGGAGTGTTATTACGCTTGAAGGAAATTGTTTCCTTGTTAAAGGGCAATGTAGGTGTTTGAAAAATATAGGAGGAGCGTAAAAAAAGATATTCAAGAATGGAGACTGCTGTTTTGCATATTTCGCCAGTATACTCGCATGTAAAAACTTTAGTATATTGTCGCCTTATCAGAGATTATTTGTTCAATGTGAAACATGCATTTATCTAAATTATGTGCGAACAGACCAACCAAGTAGGTAACCAAATGGTTTGGTATGTGGTTGTTACTTGTTAGTGTGAGAGGTTAAGGGTTTGATCCTCTATTGGGGCAGGTTAACAGATGTAAGTAGTTTCCTTTTTATAATAAATTAAAAAAAAAATATGTGCAAACAGAGAGTTTTCTTTTCAACCTTCTTGTTGGAGTATGTAATCCCACATCGAAAATATAATAAGAGTTGGTGTGTTATATAAGTGGAGTAGATTGGGTCATGGCACAAGCCAATTGGTTTTGTGCAAGATGGGTTCCATCCCCAATTATATACCCACATGCGCATCTTTGGCCCAACACTCTCCAAGCTCATGGATTTCTACATGGCATCAGAGCGGGATGATCATGGGCTTAGTTGGGCTAGCAGTGGAGTATAGACACGTTTGTGGGCCTAGTGCCTCTAAGGGTAGGCCTAGGCATGTTTGTACTAAGAGTAAGTCTGTGTTTGGCAAGTGACAATTGGGCTTGGCCCAATTGCACTCGAGGGGGAGTGTTGGAGTATGTAATCCCACTGTTCCCACATCGGAAATCGAAAATATAATAAGAGTTGTTGTGGTATAAAGTGGAGTAGATTGGATCCTAGCATAAGCCAATTGGTTTTGTGCAAGATGTCCAACCCCATTTATATACCCACATGCGCGTGTTTGGGCCAACACTCTCCAGGCCCATAAATTTCTACACTTCTTAATTTTGTTGTTCATATATTAAATATGTGATCATCTTCTACTTTATCATTGCTTTGCTTCATGTAGATTTGGTGTTTCTTCAGTATTATGGGCTTATGTGGCACAGTGGCTGTTATATGCTGCAAATTTATTTATGTTTTTTGGCTGGGGGCTTAGCCGCTTAGCTATCATTGGTTGTAGGTGGGAACACATTGAGCATTTGCAGTTTGTCAACGTCTAGTTCATATTTCTAAATGGGGAGATAACTATTCTTGTTTTCCTAAGATAACTTCCTTTAATATTCTTGGTTTCATCTGTACACTTGTTTTCCAAAATAAAATGTAAGAGGGTCCCTCGCAGGCTACCGCACATAGAGTCATCAGTTTTTCTACTTTGCCCCACATCAGAAATGATAGTTGGCATTTGGTAATTCAATCTCTTACTAAACCCCAACCTCTCAAGATCTCTTTTTGTCAAACACCACATGTAAACCCTTTTTTGTGCATATGTAAAAACCTTTACACAAATGAGCTAAAACTCTTGAATTTGTTCTATGAGAGCATAAACTGAGAATCTATAATTATTAGTGACTATACAGAATCTAACTAATCAAATTCAAGAACGGACTGCATTCATAAGAATTAGTACTTTAAAACACTATTAAAACTTCTTTTCTTTTTTCAGAAACTCCATCTCACCAGTTCATTATAAATTCAATTTCGAATACTAAAGCAGTTCTGCCCATTAAAATGAGAAATGAAACAAGATCGAAATCAGTACCAAACACATAGACGTCAATGTTCTTCAATCCCAAAGGCTCTCCTACCGCGCCACAACAATTTACAATTATATGTTTATTTATTTTGAATGAAGCAATCTGCAATTGTTCCTCGAAATAGTTGGTGGAGATTCAATCAGGAGAATGCTTGGTGGCATACTTTTGACGACCTTTGGATACACATCGTAATATTCACGCACAAAGTACCAATCCACGAATGAAAGGGCAAGGACAACTTTGTAGCAAATGTATGTTACAAAAGTATGCCACCCGTTCATTTTCAATCATTCAATAGTTGACTAGATTCTCTAGATTTTTTATTTTATTTTATTTTTGATAAGAAACCAACAACTTGACTCCAACGTAAATGGATTGAGAAGTGCACAACTGGAACAAAGTTTTCTTAGCTGAGGGTGGCTAGGGTCTGGCTGGCAACACTGTTGGCAGTGATATTATAGACATTGAAGCCCCTATTCTTTTGATTAAGCTGGTTTGTTCTCCCTCCTTGTTACATTGAAAGTTAACTCTTGAAGTGGCTTTCCTTGTCCCCAAGCTCATGCTGTAGTTTGCTTCTACGGACCTTGAATCTACTCCCAACTCTTTCACATGTCAATTGCTATAATGCTTTGCAAATTGTGCACAAGTTTACTGAACTTCTTTTTCCAACTGTATAAAATGTTTAATTAATTCTACGTGTTACATATTTTTGAATGATTGGAACTCTTTTGTAAATTAGTACAATAATGTAATGGGTGTATGTATGCCTTCGCTTTTGAATATTCTTTTTTGTCATATTTGGACAAACATTAGAATGGCTGCTTCACATATTTCTCCACATTTTATTGTGGAACTCATTCAATCTCAATTCGTATATATATACATTATACCTGACTAATTTTGTAGTTTCATGTCAAATTTTCTCATTATTGCAACCTCATGTAGGATATCCCCGGGTATTGATCAGCTCATAAAGAAGCTGAAAGCTAAAGGCACCAATGTGTATTTGGTTTCTGGGGGCTTTCGTCAAATGATCCAAGTACGTAGCATTTACTTCTTGATGAACCATTGTATAATGTTAACAACAAATGAGTTATGAAATAATTTGTCCATCAGCTGTGTTTTGTCCAAATATTCTATGGAAAATACTAGGAAGACCTTTTTTAGGGCACCAATGGATGGACACCATCACCGTTTGTCCATCCCGGGTGTCCCAAAACATGTCACCCTAGCATCTCCCATATTCTATTTAATTGCATGTAGAAATGAGTTGCTGGAAGTGTGCAATGCCATGTTATATTGTCGGTAAGACCTAATTGGTTATATTGAGAAGATAATTTTCTAATGAATAATGAATAAAAGGAAATTTAACAACCAAAAAAAAAAGATTGTTTTAAAAAAGTAATAATTTAAGGAGATTAGAATTACTATTTGTGGTACTAATCAATTGACCCTCCTGAAATTTGTTCATCTTATGAGAAAAAAATAAGCCAAGAAAAGGATATGAAAGAAAAGACTTTGGTAACACATAAAAAAATCTCATTATCAGTAATTGCTAATTTGAATGGAAAGTAATTCACTTTCTTTTGTTACATATATGCACATTTGCTGCATATTTGTTGGAGTCCTTTGAAAACACATCGCAATGGGAGCACACATCTGGGTTCAAAATTCAATGGACACAAACCAACTATGTAGCAAAGCTTCTATGGTTTGAAGATAGGAGAAGTTATTTTTGGGGAGCATGAGTTGTCGCTGGAAGTTTTGGAGCTTATCGGAGAAGATGTGAATCATTGTGTATATGAGCTTATAGGTTCATTATTTTGCTGATTTTTATTTGGTTGGTTCCAGTTTTCGATTGTAATATTTTGTCTCTTTTATTTTGATGCTTTTACATTTTTCTTTTCCCAACTAATTTGGGATTCGAGGCTTTCTTATTGTATTAAAAAAATGTATGCATCAAAAGTGCTTCACTCAATACTTTTCCAATTTGAATTATATCATAAGCTTTCCCTTAAAATGTATTGACTTTTAAGTTTCTATGAAGCCGGTCGCATTGCATCTTGGGATTCCAGTTCAAAATATTTTTGCAAATCAATTGTTGTTTGGAAGTTCCGGGGAATTTGTTGGGTTTGACAAGAATGAACCTACTTCAAGAAGTGGTGGAAAAGCCGTTGCAGTTCAGAATATAAGGGAGGCACGCCCTTCAGCTCAGAAACAATTTTTGTTATTTTCATGTGCACAATTCTCTTGACATACTAATTTTCTTTAGTTTTCAGGTTCATAAATACAAGGCAGTGGTCATGATTGGTGATGGTCAGACTGATCTTGAGGTATGATGACTACATACTGAATCGATTTAAACATGTTTGTCGAAAGGGTATCTATTGGTTGTGCATGGTAGGTTATATGTTACTATCCTCAACTTTTGAACAAGAGTTTCTTAACTGGATTAGTTTTCTTATTTCAACACCATGCAGGGACGTAAACCAGGCGGCGCTGATTTATTTATTTGCTATGCTGGAGTACAACTTCGAGAAGCTGTGGCAACTAAAGCAGATTGGCTGGTTTTTGATTTCCAAGATTTGATAAAATTCCTAGAGTAAGTTTCTTCATCTCCTGATTACTAGATTCTACTGGAGAACCATAATACAATTGAGATGTGATTTGATTATGACAAAGCATAGCCAGAAATATTTGAATAAAAGGGGAATGGTGAGCCGATGTTGTATCTGTTGTCCTTTGCCTTGTAATCTCAATTTGTTTTTGGAACTATCAGACAAAAATGTCTGTTTGATGTTGAAAAATTGCAGTTGATCAACGCAAAGAAAGGAGTTGCGTATCTATTCACTTTTTTTTGTTAAAACAATTCTGTTAGCTCTTTTAATTTCTATCATTTAATGGAATCACGATTTTTTTATATATAAATATGATATTATTCTACTATGTGTGTTTTCTGTCCGTTTTATATATTTTACATTAAAAAATGCTAGAATGATATTCCAAGCGACATTGGGCCCTCGACCCCGCATGTGTGTTTCACAGTTTATTAACCCGACTAAAACTAGTCCTGAAAGCCCAAGTAAAAATTATAAAGTTTCATCAAATTTTGGGGCTTTCAAAGGTTTGGCGCCGTGGCCCCTGGCAACACCTCACGTTGGTTTCGGTGCCGCCGGCGCTGTGCCCACTGCCCCCATATCCTCACAACGTAGCCATGGCACCAAGTGCGTTGTGAGTGATAGCGTTGTGGGTGCTGTCCTGACTCTGCGGCGTAACACGCACAGCTCCAGATAACGCCAGATGCGCTCCAGACAATAGTTCGACACAATTTTTCGATCAAGTGTTGGGCTTTTCGACACAGAGTCGCAGCGAACCTCCCGTGATACACTGGCGGGGTGAAACCCTCTCAAAAACAGCAGTGATAAACTATAATATACGCATAATTTTGCATCAAAATCATGGATTTAACATGCATTTGTGTAGAAATACTAAGAACACCGAAGTCTTTCAAAAATCAATTTTGAACTTGTTTTAAAATTTAATGTAGTGGTGAAACTTGTACCAAATGACTCAAATGCCATTTGAAAACACAATTCGTTTTAAGAAACTCATTTGAAATCCCAATCACACCAAAATGGCCTTGCATTTGTAGGAATTCAAGCAACTAGGGAACAAAATTAATGTATACTTACCTTGTGCTCCTTGAAAGCTTGACCATTCTTGTGCATAAATCTCTCAAATTGGGACCTTAGATCTCTGATTTTCCCAAATTTCTAGCCCTCTTTTCTTCTCTCAATGAGTTGTTTCTCCAGATTTTTTCTACTTTCTCTGGTTAAAAATGTAGGTTGTTTAAGGTAAAGACATAAAAATTAAGTTAGCCTTAATTACGAGTGTAATTTACATATACGTCATTAGACATTAAATGAAGAGCCCCACTATGAGCACCCCACCCATTACTTGAAGGCACCACATTACAAAGGGCACCAAGTGTTTACCGAAGGCACCCAACAAAATTGGGGTGAAATGCCAATAATACCCCTGTTCTTGAAATTGAGCATCCCACTCACACACTTACAGTCGCACCCCAACGCCCAACGCCCCGACGCCTAGCCCAGATCAACGCGACCATTGAATTCTTCGCCTAGAGCGGTGCGAACGGCGAGACGGAGTCGTAGGAGATTTTTAGGCGACCTTGTTTGTGTTTTGTGTGTTGTTGTTGTTGTTGTTGTTGTTGCGTTTTGACGGTGCGACAGTACTTCATTGTTGTTGCATTTTATGTGTTGTCGTGGCCTTGTTTGTATATTGTTCATTTTCTTGGTTTTTTTTTTTTTTGGAACCTCGTGGTTGTCGGCCACACGGGGCCAAAAATATGAACGAAATTTCGTTCGGGCCTAACCGAAACTTATTGATAAGTCTCTGTCACACACAAATCTTGGTCACCACATACCGAGACTTATCAATAAGTCTCGGTCACCACATACCGAGACTTAATGATAAGTCTCTGCCATCATGACAGAGACTTATTGATAAGTCTCGGACTGTATCTACTTGAGACTTATTAAAAGTTGATAAAATTCACAAAAAACGACAACAAATATCTATTCTTGTAGCTCTTCCTACCCCATTGTGTTACCTTGGTCCATTTGATACTCAAAACCACTTCGAAATGGCCGGATCTAGAAAACCCTACAATGAAAACCAAAACTCCAAACATACTCTTTGCCACACTAAAACAGTTGATTCAAAGCTTAATATGATTGAAATCGATTGTTCCACACAATCGACTGTTGTGAACGTGAAAGCATCGATGCACGACCGCCGATGGAACACTTGGTTTCGGTGGAGATGAGAGAGGGCGGAGGTGGGGTGCCCCAAAATTGGATGAAATGTGTGTTGGTGGTAGTGTGGTTTATTTATATGAAGGGGCGATTGTGTCATTTCCATTGATGTCCAATTTGGAGTAGGAAAGAACCTAAAATGGGGTGCCTTCGGTAATTGGTGGGGTGCTCATAGCGGTGCTCTAAATGAATTGAAAAATTGAAGAATCATAAATATTTGAATTGTACAAGGGTAAAATGGGTAAGAAAGCAATAAATACATTCTTAAATTCTGAAAACGACTTACAATTTTGAACAAGAAGTTTTTGCTAGAACTACTTGTATTATTGACCGGAGGGAGTACGTGGTATGCATGGAGAAGAAGAAACTTGGTTTATATGGGTTCTTGAATATAAGATCTCATCCTCTCATCATGTCACAAGTTCTAATCTCTAAGAAATTAAGTGTCCCACTTTTAATTCATCATGGACCCTCAATTACCGCTCATATATCTAGCCTAGGATTCTCCACTACTGTGTCATCTCTAGGGCCATCGATGGCCATTTTTTGCTAATTAAGACTTCAGGCTTAATTTAATCAACTTAGCCTATTTGAAAATACTTAGGCAGATCAAACTTGGGTAGCCTAACTTATGGGTCTCATTATTAATATCTTATTACCCAACTAAGTTCTCGACTACCCAACACTCAGTGCCTCGAGGTGTGCCTAACTTATTTTTTTATCAATGAATTGTAACTTAGGCTTAATTTAAATTTATAAACCCTAGCTTAATTAGGGTATTTGTTGAACATTAGGAAATCAACTAAGCTACCTAAGTGTACCCCATATACTGGCCTACCCAATACCTATGTCGATACGCATCCCGAGGCGATATATCCGTCGCACTAACACTCGGGAATATGGAATTTAACCACTCATGTGATGCAATTTGGTAATTTTATGAAAACACCGCAATGTAATTATGAAATCAATAAAAACAACGATTTATTGCCTAGACAGGTGTGCCCTATAGTCTTATTCATGACGTCCACGTAGGTCCTGAAGGTCACCGAGAGGGGGGAGAGAGTTGAATTGGTTGTGATGGCTAAATTTGACTTTTTAAAACTTTCTAATCTCTTAAGTTCACTTCAAAAGTCAAGTTAAATGAGTGCGTGTAGTAGTAAGAACGATAGCAATATGCCTGAATGATTCAAGTGAATAGAGAAACTACCTAACCTCATAAGTACATAATTGATTACATGGTTCGATCCTTCAGATCGACATCCACTAGCTAACCTCCGTGGTTAAGATTTTGAACCACCACTTATATTCTAATAAGTGAACAAACCTAAGCCCGCAAGCTTAGTGTGTCTAGCCTCAACTAGGTTTTTTACAATTGCCTTACCGTAATAAGGGTGACTTCTACAATCACCTAGCCTCAACTAGGAATTTAACTTGCCTAGATGCAAATAGGACTTTAACATGCCTATTCCCTGATAGGCTTTACCACCTCTCCTACGCACCAATAGGACTCACAACTTAGTCTCAACAATAAACCTTACAACCTTTATAATTGAGAATAATTTGCCGCTAACAATATAAGATATTCTCATCTCACAAGCTAAATGTAATCCTAAGATGAATCAATGCAAGTAAGACTTTGCCAATTAAGATGCCTTGTAAAACTGATTTTTATATGCTAACTCTCAATATTGAAACCAACAAAGAAGAGTATAAATTAAACTCAATTTGGTTCCAATGAATGGCTAATTGATGCGCTAATGAAAAATACAAGCTTAAGCTCAAGTTGTGCAATCAAAATCTCGGGTCACAAATAAATTTAGATTAAGAACAAAAACCCTTGTAAATTAACAAAAACATGAAACCACAAAACCAAATATAGATTAAGCACAAGTCGGTTTCAAGTCAATGCAATGCACTATGAAAAATCACTATTATAACTCAAGCAAGTGCACTCTATACTTTGGGTTTGTACAAAGTGGTATTTCACATACACTTCATTAATGGAACCAACAATGATAAGTATACGTTAAGCTTTATGTAGTTACTCTAGTTTTACATGCGCAATAATGATTCAAGTTTCGGCTCGATAAGTTCAAATCCATTCTAGGTCTTATTTAGACTTGATATTAAGCTAACACTCTATATGAGTATATCCAAATCAGTCACACTTGGTTCCCACATAAATTTTTAACAACAATATATAGATTAATCACAATAGTGTAAGGAAAGATGAAATCTTACAACCCAAAATGTGTAGATGATCCAAAATAGTCTGGACAGCGGGTTGAGAGCCTTAAAACACTTCCTTTGACCTTACTTGATTAGCATAAGTTCAGCCCCAACAATCCTCAAGTGAGTGTATGTGTTAGATCTTCACTTTTCTTGCAAAAACTTCATTTTTGTGCACTTTGTGTGTGTGTGTGCAGGTGAAAAAAAAAACTTGTTCTAAGTGATTTTAGTATTCTCTCCAATTCCTATTGACTGTTTTCGGCCGTTGTAGCGATCCAAGGGTCCAAAACAATCCACCAATTTAAATTAAAGGTGCAGATTGCAAGCTTTAACAAAGGCGTTAGTCAGGCAGGGAACGCGCTTCACTTTAAGATGAAGCACGCTCTATAGATAAGGGCCTGAAAACAATTTTTTTTGTTTAAACATTCTAAACCCCTTAATCTAATTACGACTCTCCTTAAACCTTTGTACCTAACCTTTACGAGTTTAGTATGTCCTAAAAAACAAGTCAAAATCATCCAAATGATTTTTCAAAGATTAAAAACATGAAATCCACATTTTATTCTAATGCTAGGGAGTTTTATGCAAATATTTCTCAAATAATCTGAAAAACCTATCTAAACTAATATCTGTGCATCCAAGATCGATTCTAACAGTTTGTACACCTTAAATTAATTTATGCCATAAAACACATTTGTATGATTTAAACCATTTTAAAACTCACGCACTTGAAAATCTTGAAATGAATGACTTTAAGGACATGACTCCATATACGCTTTCTGGTGCATTTCTTTGTCTCAATAATATCTTGAGCTTTTCAACTCTCATTTCTTCCATTACACTTGAACTTGAACTTGTAACATTTGGCTTTCTTTGAACTTGTGAGTTCTAACAAAGTTTGATATACTTAAATACTTAGACAAACTTGTTATAACAAAAAAAACAGATTCTGCATTGCCAATGAATTTTTGTGTAAAGCATTGATAATCAAGTTAAATGTACTCTTATACGTAAAGAAAAATTTATTTGATTAGATGTACGTCAATTGTAAATTTGATCAATTCGAAGAAAAAACATCTCAATGATTTCATAAACTAAAGAAAATTTTAAATTTATCTATAAATGAGAAGTATTTCAAATTCATTCAAATTCCTAAAATCCTTATAAAATAATCCTAATGAAAAAAATTACTTAAAAAATGGTAGAGGTTAGAGAGAAGGACGGGAGAGGAAGGGAAAAATGACGAAGAAGAACACACTTACAATCATAGACTTGACTTGGTTGCATGTTGCTAGAAGGAATGTTGAAGAGGTCACGGGTTGTTGGATAAGCCCGCAAAGGAGATCTTTGGAGGGAGCGGGGTGGGGGTTTAGAGAGGGTCGGTGTTAGGCTTTTTGCATGATGTGTTGGTATATGAAAGAAGAACCTTCTAATTTTTACAAAATTAGTTTTGCTTTTTAAAAAATTATTTCAAAGGACATTACTTGCCTAGGCATTGTAGGTGATGCCTTGCAATCATCATTTGTGAAGTTACCTTAAGCAATTGATAATTTGAGATTTTGAATGGAGGGTGTAGACCATAGTATATCTTTCCCATTAACATTTTGTGTTTTATGCTTTAGAAGTCTTAAGAAGAGGAAACTACTTTTCTTAGTGAAGATATTCATCAATTCAAAATTATTACGATATTGCTTTTACGGTACACGATTCGTATCTAACAATTGTACCCATTTTCCTTGTAAAACATTAGGTCTCACTAAAGTGTTAAAGTTGCCTCTGCATTCACATTATAATATTGCTCTCTATTTGTACCGTTTACCGCTTTTGCTTTGTATGTGCAACAAGTGACCGGCTTGTGGAAAGTTGCCATAGTAATTAGATTTGTTTGTTTACCACCCTTTTTATCCTTTTTTTATTTCTTATATCTCTCGATTTAACGATTGTAGTTGATGAATGACAGTGAAGGATGGATTTCTTATTGTTGCATGTATCTTGTTAACTCGTAAATCGTTTTACTTTCTCGATAAATGTCATTTGCTTTGGTACTTTTGTTCTTATCCACTGTCCTGTTGCTTTCTAATGTAAGTTTTGAAGAGATAAATATGCTTTCATTTAGATCAAAGTTTCATTAGACTTTCCTAAGTTTCTCGTATTTGGATGAAATTTCACTTGTTTTTACTTTTTGATTAAGTTTCCTCCAATGCGAGGAATTGAAATTTTAGCGAGATTGAATTTATGATTCATGGTCCGACGAATTTAATTAATCAAGCCAAATGCAGGGAATATTTTGCCTTGTTACTTTTTTGGTGGTTCTGTCTTTTTGTTAGCTATCATATTTATTTAGTCAACAAATTGATTAGAAAGGTGGCAATTTTATGACTAAATACACGATGCTTGTTTTGCAAAAGGAATGATCTCTCTTGGTGCCTTTGTGGAGGAGAGTGATGATTGATCACCCTAGTAACAAGGATATGGTGGATATAGTAAATTCTTGTATCCTAATCTGGAGTCGGTGGCAAGAAAGCTCGTAGGTATGATAATTTTTATTTTTATTTTTTTAACTTAATATTAAATATCTGTGATACTAATTTTTATACTTGTCCGAAAACTTATGAAAAAGTTAATTACGCTCTTCACATGGATATGGTGGTCTGCAGGTTTCTTGGTCGATTCTCGGGATAGTTGACATTTTCAAGTTATAGAGATTTTAGCCATATATGTATGTCTAGTAATTAATATATCATTTTATTGGTTTGGAGAGTTTACAATTTGACTCGAGGCTTGTTTGATATTACATTGCTTATTGTTAAGTGGAGAGATGTTCATGAAAATTACATATATGTGTTTATGTATGTTAGTTTGCCCAATTCATTATGCATATTGAAAAGGTGGTTTATGATGATATTGACTACCTCATGATTTTGACTCGTATATATATTGATTTAATTGTGTTTGTGTTGATTTTGTTTGTTTTGCGGTTGTAGAAAAGTGTTGAAAAGAGGAGCATATCAATTCAAAAATATCATCTTATACTTTTGCTTTGCATAGTTAGAAGTTTCTATCTTTTTAGTATACATGTTGATATCATTGTAAGTAAAAATATATTTTTGAGAATGTATTGTAATTCTCTTTTGAATTGAAAAATAATTGGAAAATATATAAATTGTTTTCATTTGTCTTTCTTTATGTTTGTTTTTATAATTAAAAATAATAATAATAATAATAATAATAATAATAATAATAATAATAATAATAATAATAATAATAATATTGCTAATTTGGAGACATTAAGTACACAAGTGTTGTCAATTTAAGGACATTAAGTGTGTAAATGTTGCTAATTTGGAGACATTAAGTGCACAAATGTTGTCAATTTAAAGACACTAAATGTGTAAGAGTTGCTAATTTGGAGACATTAAATGCACAAGTGTTGTCAATTTAAGGACACTAAGTGTTTAAGGGTTGCTAATTTGGAGACATTAAGTGCACAAATGTTGTCAATTTAAAGACACTAAATATGAATGCGTTGTCAACTTAGAGACATTAAGTGCACATGCGTTGTTAATTTAGAGACACTATGTGCACAAGCGTTGTTAATTTGGAGACACTAAGTGTACATGCGTTGTCAATTTAGAGACACTAAGTGTACATGAGTTGTCAACTTAGAGACATTAAGTGCACAAGTGTTGTCAATTTAAGGACGCTAAACTTACAAGTGTCATTAATTTAGGGATGCATATATAAATAGTGTAAATTAAAGACACATAGTACTATTTCACATTGTTTATTGACATCAAAATCTCAACACAAGTGGCAACACTTTAAGTCTAAGTGATAGAAATTAAGTCCTACACATAATGTTTTGTAGTGTTAGTACTATTTCACATTGTTTATTGACATCAAAATCTCATGTCCTATAGAAAACTAAGTCTCAAATGCCTAGTCTGTAAATGCCGAATTAAACGAATTATAACAAGTGCTTTCTTCGTATTTCCAAAACCCGATTCGTCCTCAAAGTTTAGAAAGTCACGGATATAACATGAAATACAATACACCAAATATAGATGTTTTGGTTGCGTTCAAGTCTTATTCTAATTTTATACGTGGGAAATGCTACAATTACGCATTTAGATACAAGAATAAACATGTTTCACAAAGTTGAACAATGATGTTGATGAACGCGTTGTCAAAACTTATTAAACGCATAACCAATATGTTAATAAATGCTATTATTTAAAATAAAGTTAATAAAAATTTATGATATACTGATCATACTATATATATATATATATATTTTGATAGGTCATTTTATATGAATTCTCAAGATTAATAATATATATGCTTTGATTATATTGATTAATAAGTTTTAACAACGTAGCTTTCAACAACATTTAGAATGTCTTAAAATATATATGTTCTTGTAGACACCACACATAACTTGATATACCTATTTCAAAACATATACACGTCTTATTGTATATACCTCAAAGATATTCCTGGCTTATAAGGATTGTGACCTAAATGTCTAATAATATCATTTTTTTGTTTTAAAAATGACAAAATTTGACAAAAATAAAAGAAAATATAATAAATAACAGTACAATATACCGTAGATTTTGAATAGATATAGATTTGGAATATTATTGATATAAATCGACTAGTATATCTATATTTGTTTTTTTTTTTTAAATTCTAAACCATAGAAAAGAGTTTCTCTAATAAATGATCAAGTGGATCGACTGTTGTAATTGGAATGATCGACTCAAGCTCTTTGAGATTAATCCACTACTTTCTCCTGTAGTCGCCACCGATCCAGAAAGCTCGTTTCATGTAAGTTTTTTCTCTTAAAAGAAAAAATCATGAGACATACCATTTTTTTTTAATTTAAACTATTGTAAAAACTGTTGAGGCATGTGCCCTAGGTCAATCTACAAACATTGCTTATTTTATAATTTTAGTTAATAAAATAAAAGTTTTCATTTGTTGTTTTATTATAAGTAATTGCATGTTTACCTTATAATAAGATCCAATGGTATTTGTTGAAATATCCTAAATGTCCATAGTCGGTCATTATACTGGGAACTATAATGAATTAAGACTAGTGTGAATCTTGATTGATGGTCATGTGATGATTATGCATATAGGGATACGAATCGAGATCATAAGTACTTGTTAGGGAACAAGGTACTGGACCGACCCGCTATGAGAACACCACATGGATTAAGTCATAGGTGTTACTCATGAGAAATATATCATTTAGTCCTTCGACTTGAGATTACCATAGACTTCTATATTATGATAAGCATGGTAATTTGACGCAATCAAATATTGTCTTTAACTGGACAATTATAAAGGCTGTGATTGGTTACCATGTGAATAATGTGTGAAGGTGCGTAATCGAGATATAATTTGTCCTTCTTATATAGAGAGATATCAATGGATCCCTCGATTTGTTAGATTGTTAAATGGCCAAGTCTAAGTGAATCGATATGATTAATATCACTTGGATGTTTTTTAGACTACCTAAAGATCGAGACTAGTACGATTGAATATTAAGGGTGACTTTTCATGCCTTATATTTGATCAAATGATATCGTACGACAAAAGGATATGATATATGCTATATATTAGGTTGTATCGGTTTTGATATTCATGCTACTTGGATAGTCATAATGCCTTGCTAGAGACCGCTTATGACTTGTGTACCAAAATGGTTTTGGTACACTACCAAAGTCGCATGAACCTACACTAGAACATTTTTGGTCTTTAATAAAGGTTTTAAAACCCCTATTAAAGAGAGTTTTATTAAATGTCATGTGAGAATGTGTTACGTTTTAGTTTTTAATACATGTATTACATAGAGGTTTTTTAAAACCCCTATCAATTAGGTGTTATTTAATAACACCCATCTTTAAAAGGGGTTTTAAAACCTTTATTAAAGTCCAAAACTGTTCTAGTGCTATTGGGTTGCACACAAAAAATAGCTTTGTGCAATTTCAATTGGTCCAGAGTTATGACAAAAAACCATGACGTAAAAGCTCTTACGATTTGTTATATGATAACTTATTAATAGGGGCGTTTGTGTAATTTTATTTAATTGCCTAAATACAATAGTTGTATTACGAATAGATTTTTTTAAGTGAGCTCATCTACACATATAAATAAAGGTTGAAACCCTAAAACGAAATAAGATTTTCGTTTTTGCAAACTTCGAGTTCTCTGGATTTTAGGAGAGAAAGGAAAGATGTTTTCTATTTCCTTTGGGGCTGACACTCCAAATTATGGTCATCGTTCCCATGTGGATTTCCGATAAAGGACGCGCAGCTGAACGTTTTGAAAATCGAACAATCGGAGAAGGAAATCACGAATTACAGTGTGATTTACTTTGTAGTTCTTGTTTAATGAAACTTATTTTCGATCTTGTTGGGGTTTTTTCAAAAAGTGTTTTGAATTTTCCTTGGCGTATGAACCCTAAAACCCAACAAAAACATATTGACAACGTCCAACTAATGTTATCGCATACAATTTTTTTAATTGCGTTCAAATTTTATTCTAATTTTATTTATGGGAAATGCTACAATCATGCGTTTAGCACAACAAGAATAAAGATATTTTACAACATCAAACAACATTGTTGATGAATGCGTTGTCGAAACTTATTAAACGTATAATTAATACATAAGTAATAAATATTTTTTTTAAATAAATTAAGTTAACAAAGATTTTATAATATGTTGATCATACTATGTTATTAATCTTATATTATTTGATAGGTCATTTCATATGAATTTTTAAGATTAATTATATATATATAATTTGATTATATTGATTAAGTTTTATCAATGTAACTTTAAAAACTGTATGACAAACATCGAAAATATTGCATGGCTTAAAGGAGTCATTTTTTCAGGTCTAGACGGGTTCGGGTTTGGGCCGCCCCTAGTATAAACGAGCATTTTGCATTGTTTGGCTCCGACCCGGTTTTAAACTCGCACAAGTGTGTCTTGCCCAGACTCGAATTACTTAAAATAAGAGTTGTCCAAATGTTTAAATTTATCGAGTTTTTTTTAAAATTATTTTATGTTTAAAATATTTTTGATTAATAAGTCATTGTAAATTCCTCGTAATATAATCTTCTCTGACATAATTTTAAAAAATAATTTTCAAGTTGTATTTATTATTTTAAATCACAAGACCTATTAATGTTGTTTTGTTAAAAAAACAAAACACATCATGTTGTCTCAAGCATTTTAGCTAAGTCTCAAAACTAAAATAGTACATTTCTATATAAGCTATGTAGTTTCCTTATTTCTATTGTTGTTCTTGTGAATTATATAATGAATGGAAGTATATTTTCAAAATAATAGGTATCGTTTGAAATTCGGTCGAGTACGAGCTTGGAGGGCCTTGTCAAGATTTGACTCGAATTTCAATTTGGACATCAAAGTCTTGCTTAGACTGGATCCAGATTTTAAAAAAATTATTGTCAAAACTCTTTTTTTTTTTAGACCAAACAAAATCGGGCGGGCGGGTGGACAAAACAATTATATCCCTAGGCTGGCATATAAAAAAGAATTCACAAAAAGAAAAGAAAATATAAATAACAGTAAAAGATATGTTGTAGATTTTGGATAGGTATAGATTTAGTAGATTATCATAGATATCATATAGATGTACTGATAAAATCGATAAAAAAAAAATTGAGTATCGCCTATGTCAAGTGGATCGACATTTAACTCTAACTCATTAGGATTAATTAATAACCTTCTCCATGAGACGCAGGGTACTCCTAATCAGAAATGTCTACCTCGTCGTCGTCTTGGTGGCCGCCGCCGTCTTCTTCTCATTCGCATACTTATTTCACACCCTCTACCCCCCGAGCTCCCCCAGTTGCATTGTCCACCAAATAATCACTCTCCCCACCACCACCACCACCGTCGCCAACGAAACAACAACGCAGCAACAGCCCCCGCCTCCAACGTCCCTCGAACACATTGTCTTCGGCATCGCCGGCTCTGCGAAACTATGGAACCACCGCAAGAACTACGTCAAGTTATGGTGGAGCCGCCACAAGGACGAAAACATAAGAGGCTTCGTATGGCTTGATAAGCTCTCTACCAACGTTCTCAATGAAAACAATGATCGCGATCTTCCTCCGGTGTGCATCTCAGAGAACACCCAGCGATTCCCCTACGCTCATCGCACTGGGAACCGGGCGGCAATACGTATCTCGAGGATATTGACCGAGACGGTGAGGATGGGGTTGAAGGACGTGAGGTGGGTGGTGATGGGAGACGATGATACTTGGTTCGTGCCGGAGAATCTGGTGAGGGTGTTGAGGAAGTACGATCATGAACAGTACTATTATATTGGGAGCGTATCGGAGAGTCACATACAAAATATAGCATTCTCATATGATATGGCTTTTGGTGGAGGAGGGTTCGCGATAAGCTACCCATTGGCCGTGTTGATTGCGAAGGTGCAGGACCGGTGTATCGAGAGGTATCCGGAGTTGTACGGATCCGATGATCGGATGCAAGCTTGCATGGCTGAGGTTGGAGTGCCTCTCACCAAGGAGCCCGGCTTTCACCAGGTATGTTAGTCTTTGGGTCATTAATCTTTTTATTATTTTTTTTGTTACCTACGCATACCATAAATCTCAGTAAATCGAGAGTTTAATCTATTTAGCGAGACCTCAATTAATTTGAATTCAAGAGGTTTTGTTGTTGTTATAAATGACCAACTCTCTAGGTAACCCATTTGAAATTATTTATTAATGTCAAAGAAAATCTTAAAAATAAAATATAATTCTTCTCCCATTAGGTTTATTTATGGATCAATAAAACATATGAATTGCAAGAATAACTTGAGTAATCACAACTATTTGCATCGTCTAATGATTAATCAAGTTGATATTAGCTATGAATAAATTAAGTTATTAATTTGACAATGTAGTTTTTTTTATAAGATTTGGCAATGTAGTTATTATCTACTTTAGAATGAATAACTTGAAATAATACAAAAAAAAAAAAAACTTGAAATTGGTGACAAATTGGTAATTATATCTAAAAAAAAAACTTGCATGTAATTGGATTTTTTTTATTGACTTGAGCAGAAGTCGAACCACGATCTCCCTTGTCTGATGTGAGAGACTTTGGCACTTGCATAGTTGCATGCAATTGGTTATGAATAATAATTTAGTTATACTTATACTATCTACTTTACACATGTATATGTTTTTGAAAAAACTATGCATGCAGTTCGATCTCTTTGGGAGCATATTTGGCATTTTGGTTGCTCACCCTGTAGCTCCTTTAGTAACAATGCACCACTTAGACATAATCCACCCAATCTTCCCCAAAATGAACCGAGTCCAAGCTCTCCAACACCTCTCAGCACCCTTAGACATCGACTCAGCCTCACTAATGCAACAGTCCATCTGCTACGACAAGGCCAACAACTGGACCATCTCGGTGTCTTGGGGCTACGTGGTTGAAGTCGCCCGAGGACACATTCCTCCTCGCGAGATGGAGAGGCCTTCGCGGACATTCCTCAACTGGTACAAGAGCGCCGACGCTAAAGGCTTCACCTTCAACACTCGACCTATGAGTCACCACTATTGCCAGAAGCCCTTTGTGTTCTACATGTCAAATGTGACTATGGATGATGCTTCAGAGCTTAGTGTGAGCGAACATGTCAGTAGTGGGGCTTATCCGAAGTGTGAATGGAAGATGAACAGCCCTGGTGAGGTTAAGAAGGTTTTGGTGTACAAGAGCCCAAATCCACGGATGTGGGAAAAGGTATGTTTTTGTAGTTCATTTCTTATATGTATATTCTTCAGATTCTATCAAGGGAAATTATTTTTTTGATATCACCGAAATCACACCCCGAAGTCACATTAGCCTTAAGAGCCATCCATTTATGCCTTGGGAAACACACTCGCGCCGCATATTATGCACTGAGAACTGTGTGCGCATGTATGGACAGCTCCAAGGCTGATGTAACTTCAAGGTGCGAGTTCGGTGATGTCAGGGTAATATTTCCCTTCTATATCAACTAGTGACTTTTTGATTGAAGGCAGAGGTCATGAGTTCAATTATTGGCTCGAGGTTATGTCATGCTTACAGCACCATAATTAACTGATATCATTCTTATTGATTTATATTGTTTTTCATTTTTTGTACTGTTTTATCAAAAAACATTGATATCATTCTTTTTTTTTTGTTCAGTCCCCAAGGAGAAATTGTTGCAAAGTAATGCCTTCCACAGACAAAGCAATAGTGCTGATTGCCGTGGGCACTTGTAGTGAAGACGAGATATTTGGTACGCAGAAGTTTGAAAATTTTCCCTACGGTCTGTAGAAATTCATTTTTTTGATTAATTCATTGTGTAAATCATATAACATATTAATAGTTCAATTGTGCGCTGTAACTAAGCAAAGAAAAAATAGTTCCGTTTGTGCATATTAAACTTTTTTTTTTTTTTTTTTTTTTTAAGAAAGCATATTAAACTAATAGTATACCAATCCAAGTCCATTAATTACGGATTTTGATAGTTACGCAACCTCATCAGGTCCACTAGACTTACATAAGCTCTGCGACTTCATTATGACTTGCCTAGGTTATATACGAGTTTACTATGAACGATCTAACCTTTCCATTGATCAACATCAGTAAGATTGAAATAATTTGCTCAATGTAAACTTGTAATTGGGACAAAGTCCCTATATTTTAAGGGGGCGGGGTTCCTCCTCTCATAAGGTTGTAATAAAAAAAGGTAATAGAATACCAAAGAATAATATATTTTTTTCCAGAAACCAAAGAAAATATATGTATATTACTCCCTGGTTTTGATAATTCAACACAATTAAACCCCAATTGACAAGATTCAACAACTAACTTCAATAATTACATCAACATAACCTCATGATTACTCACTGGTTTTGATATGTAAGATGTTGGGTTTTTCAACCCATTAGTGAAGGGCATTATCGTCCTTTCACCCTCCATGTAAAAGAAGAGGTTTAGCTTCATTTTTGAGATACAGAGATCGACACATTGTGAGGAGAGATTTGGGGAAAAATTGTTTGAGAGCTTTTGAAGCCCTAGTTTCACTAAAACATAAAGCCTTTAATAACGGTTAAAAACCGATACGATGTCTGTCATGTTGTAAGACGATACAAAAGCTTAAAGCCATTCCTATCGGTTCCACACCATTATTATATAGTTCAATACTTATCGATTATTCATCGATAGGAAAGCCTTTAATATTCTTTAATAATAGTAACCGTTATTAAAGGGCTTATATATATATATATATATTTTTTAAATTTGACCCTCATTCCTTGCAGCATATAACTTTTATTACAAAAATAATAATAAACAACAATTTCAGACATGAGGAACGGCGAAGTCTTGTCGACGAGATTGTGAGCAGTCATGGCGTTCTCGTGTGTCTTAAATGAGACCCACTTGATTCCTCTATCTCCAGCTTGCTTCACCACCACATAGTTTTGTGGAACCACGAGGACTTGGCCTTATTGGACTTACCCATCAAAGATGGCTAGTTGTTGCTGGTTCCCAACTATCTGAACTCTAACACTTCCCCTTGTTACATAAATCAATGAGTGGGTGTTCAAGTTGTTGGATTTTAAAAAAAGGAAGCTTGTTGGTTCAGGCGCTGAGCCAGCGTTGTGTCGCCGGCTCAGCGCCAGCAACAGAAAACGAAAAGGTGCGAGTTTTTTGAGTGTTTTTGGTCCATTTTTTGTCCGTTTCTTCGCACCAATTCCCACAAAAAACTCACCTCTTGGTGGATAGACACTATATCCTTTAGTTTTCTATAAATTAGAGGGATCTAGTACGTACTATACACATGAGATATATTGAAAGATTGAGACACATTGAAATACAAGTTTTTTGAGTCAAAGTGTGTGTTCTTGAATCCATAGCATCATTCTATCTTAAGTTCTTCAAATAGTGTTCTAGGTTGGAGTTGTGTTACACACACATCATCTAACAACCATTAGAGACTTGATTGTATCCTGAAGGCAAGTTTCGATTAATCCCATTGTGTTTACGCGGTTTCGACCGATAGGGAGAAATCTTGTCTAAAAGAGAGCGATTGTGTCTCAAGTCTTTGTTTGGTTTCCTCCATTCTCATCTTAATTTCTTTGTCCGAAGCCTTTTGTTCCAACAATTTTTTAGACAAGATTTTTTATCTCCTCTTCATCAACGACTTCTTCGACTTCGGACGGAATTCCTCAATCCAATGGGAATGGTGGTTCTTCATTGTCTTCAAAACTTAATTCGAATGGCGCGTTCGTTCCTCACTCCATACAAATCATGAACCATGATTTGACCCGCCTTGAAAGGTTCGACGGCGACAACTTCACCCGATGGCAAGAGAAAGTGATGTTCTTTCTCACATCTCTCAAGTTGGCGTACATCATTGATGTTGTACTTGAGACCCTCCCTGAACTAACTTCGGAAGACTCAAACGAAGTGGTGGATCTACGTGTCGCAAGGAAGGCGGATGACTATCTTTGCCGGGGCTACATCCTTAATGCACTCTCCGACAATGTATATGCGGCGCATCAAACCATTGAGTCGGCGAAGGAGTTGTGGACTGCACTGGACACCAAATACCGAATTGAGGAGTCTAGCAATCGTAAGTTTTTAATTTCAAATTATTTGGATTTTAAGATGACCAACGACTAGTCTCTACTTACTCAAGTTCATGACTTGCAAAAGACCGTTGGTGATCTTAAAACGGCTGGAATCTCTCTTGAAGAAGAATTCCAAGTGGGTGTAATTATTTCCAAGTTGCCTACAAATTGGAATAATTACAAGAAGAAACTCATTCATGAGGAGAAGAGTTATACTCTTGAATCCCTCCAACGCCATCTTCGAATTGAGGAAGACTGTCGAAAGAGAGAGAGGGTTGGAGATGACTTGACTTTTGAATCCGGTTCAAGGGCGAATTTAGTGGAATCTCACCTTCCAAGAAACTTAAGGTCAAGAATGATTCAAACTTAAAGGGTTCAAGGGCGAATTTAGTGGAATCTCACCTTCCAAGAAACTTAAGGTCAAGAATGATTCAAACTTAAAGGGACTTGCCAATGAAAGCATTTCAAACAAGAAAGGGAAGTGTTACTATTGTGACAAACCGGGACACTGTGCACGAGAATGTCGATCCAAGAAGAAATTCTTGAAGAAGGAAGTGGTCAAAGCAAGTCATAATATGGAGCACATGGACATGGAACTTATAGCAACGGTTTGCCAAGCCAATTCGGTTGCAAATGAAGTGGGATGGTGGCTAGATACCGGCGCAACCATACACATTTGCAAGACCGTAGTCTTTTCGAGACTTACGAAGATCTTGCCACTAGTGAAGAAGTGTGCATGGCGAACAATAATCGCACCAAGGTGGTTGGTAAAGGAACGGTGGATATCAAGCTTACTTCGGGAAAAGTTTTAAATTTAATTAATGTTTATTATGTACCCGAAATGTGTAAGAATCTTGTATCCGGTGACCTTTTTAATAAGAGAGGTTTCTGTCTTCTCTATGAGTCGGATAAGTTTATTTTGTCCAAGGGAGGTGTTCCTATTGGCAAAGGGTACTCATGTAATGGTATGATTAAGTTGAATGCAATAGCAGTGAATTATTCTTCGTATATTGTTGATTCATGTCCTTCACTTGTTGATTCATGTTCATTATGGCATGGTAGATTAAGCCATGTTAATTTTCGTTGCATTAGAAATATGCATAACTTAGGTCTAATTACTGATTTTAAAATTGATCATGATACAAAGTGTGAGATATGTGCACAAAAAAATCACAAGACAATCACACAAATCGGTTCAAAGATCTTCTCAAATTCTTGATTTGATACATAGTGATATATGTGATTTGAAAAGTCATGTTACATAAGGAGGCAACAAATATTTTCTCATTTTTATTGACGATTTTTCAAAATATTCCCATATTTATCTTTTGAAAAGCAAAGATGAGTTTTATGAAAATTTTCTTCTTTTCAAATCGGAAGTTGAAATTCAACATAACAAGAAAATTAAGGCTCTAAGATTCGATAGAGGTGGTGAGTATTGTTCCAAGGAGTTCACAAAATTTTGTGAAAATAATGAAATTATACATCAAGTAACGACACCTTATACACCACAACAAAATAGTGTAGCAAAAAGGAAGAATAGAACATTAGTAGAGATGGTTAATTCCATGCTACTAAGTTCTAACTTGCCTTTGAACTTATGGGGGAAGCCATTCTTTCGGCTTGCTTTATCCTGATAGGGTTCTATTAAAGAACACCAATGTCACCCCGTATTAGTTATGGCTCAAGCGACAACCAATTTTAAGAGACTTAAAGTTTGAAGTTGTTTAGCTTATGTAAGAAAACCAGATCCAAAAAGACCTAAATTGAGAAATAAAACTTATAAATGTGTTTTTATTGGTTATTCAAAGCATAGTGTGACATATAGATTCTTGAATTTGGAAAGTAATGATATAATTGAATCTATAGATGTACAATTCTTTGAACATTTAAACAAAACATATGCCATGCTTTTGCAACCGAATTTTAGAAATCTAGAGGAGTTGCCTCATAATTTATATAAGGAACAAAGTCGTGGGAATCTAGAAGTTTTGCCATCAAATTCTTCTAATGAACAAGAGAATCCTCCTACTAACGATGGTGAGAACGTTGAAGTAAGGAGAAGTAAAAGGCAAAAGATTGATAAATCTTTTGGCCCAAATTTTATAACCTACTTGGTTGAAAGGAAATATATGTGATATTAAGGAATAAACAAAATTTGTCCTTAATGTTGATGATGATCCCATTTCGTTTCAACAAGTAGTTTCATCAAATGATGCTTCATTTTGGAAATAAGCGATCAATGATGAGATGAATTCGATTTTGTCGAATCAAACTTGGGTACTTTCTGATCTTCCACCGGGATCAAAGGCAATTGGGTGCAAGTGGGTATTCAAATGAAAATTAAATGCCGATGGAACAATAAACAAGTTCAAAGCACGTCTAGTAGCTAAGGGTTAATACAAAAACATGACATTGATTATTTTGATACATACACACCGGTTGCAAGAATAACATCCATTTGGGTGTTGATATCTCTTGCTTCTATTCATCATTTAGTTATCAATCAAATGGATGTAAAAACGACTTTCCTAAATGGTGATCTAGATGAAGAAATATATATGGAACAACCGAAAGGTTTTGTTATGCCAGGTCAAAAGAAGAAAGTTTGCAAATTGGTAAAATTTCTCTATGGCTTGAAGCAAGCTCATATGCAATGGCATGAGAAGTTTGACACGGTTGTGCAATCATTTGGATTCAAAGTCAATGATGCTGATAAATGTATTTATAGCAAGTTTGACAATGATGTTGATGCCATCATATGTTTATATGTGGATGACATGTTAATATTTGGGACTTCAGTAGCCTTAGTTGAAGAAATTAAGCGGTTCTTGTCTACTAATTTTGACATGAAGGACTTAGGAGAAGCTGACGTAATTTTGGGAATCAAAATCTTACGATGAGATAATGGTCTTACATTATGTCAATCTCATTATATTGAAAATATTTTGAAGAAATTTGGTCATTTTGATCAAAAGTCAGTTTGTACTCCTATCGAGCCTCATCTAAAACTAGTAAGGAACACCGGTAGTGTTTATCACAACTAGAGTATTCTAGTGTGATAGGAAGTCTGATGTATGCTATGCATTGCACAAGACCGGATATAGCTTACGCGGTTTGTATGCTATGTCGGTTCACTAGTAATCCAAGCAAACAACACTGGGATGCGGTTACCAGAATTTTTATATACCTGAAGGGGACTTTGAATTATGGTCTACATTTTAATGGATACCCCCCCAGTCTTGGAAGGTTACAGTGATGCTAGTTGAAATAATGTGGAGTCAAACTCCAAATCAACTAGTGGATGGATATTTATGCTAGGAGGAGCGGCTATTTCTTGGAGCTTAAAGAAACAAACATGTATTTATGATTCAACAATGACATCAGAAATAATTGCCCTAGCAGATGCAAGCAAAGAAGTGGAATGGCTTAGGAACTTATTAATGGAGATACCATTATGGAGCAAGCCATCTCCGGATATATTAATCAATTGTGATAACAAGGCAACTCTTTATAAGGTTGCAAGTAAGACTTATAACGGAAAGTCTAGACACATAAGTCTATGACATAATCTTTTGAGACAGTTACTAAAAAATGGGGTTGTTACAGTTGATTATGTGGAATCTAACAAGAATTTAGTGGATCCATTAACAAAGGGTCTTGTTAGAGATATGGTGTCTCAGACATCAAAAGGAATGGGACTTAGGTTTGCTTAATTCGCTCGTCACTTGATGGGAAACAAACTTAATTCTTGAAAATACAGAATAAGTTCAATGTGGTACTAACAAGTCAAGTGAAGATTACGGAACACTAAAAAATTTATATTATAAAAGATCTCTTCCTAGTTCTAGTGTTGGTTCTGCATGATGGAGGTTGACAATTGAGTCTTAATAAGTCGAATAGAGTGACTCGCATATTCACTTAAATAGACTTACCTAAATGGGTGTAGAAGTGTGGCCGCTTCTTATGAGCTTAACCGACTCTAGAGCACTCAAGAAAAACATGATTTGCACAAAGCCATAATGTGCAATCAACGAACAGTCTTACTTACATGAAATTGGTATGTGTGACATTTTCAGTTTTTGTCTCAAGGGTTCTTGGTTAAAGATACGTTCACCATAGTACCCAATGAAACTTTGAAGTGTTTACACTAAGTGAGAACTTCAAGTCCAAAATACACTTCTCATTTATGTATTGATTTCGGAATGATGCTATATATGTTTTTGGTCGTGTTATTTCCTAAGTATAATTTTCAATTTATATGTCCATATAATTTAAAAATGGGAGGAAATTGTTGGATTTTTTTTAAAAAGGAAGTTTGCTTTGGTTCTCAGTGCGTGAGCTTGCCAACTCAAGCTTATTTGCCTTCTTGGCGCCAAGCTCCAACTCAAGAACATAAAATGAAAAGGTACGAGTTTTAAAGTGTTTTTGGTCCGTTTTTGGTCTTTTTCTTCGCACCAATTCGCACTAAAAACTCACCTCTTGGTGGATTGACACTACATCCCTTAGTTTTCTATAAATTAGAGGGATCTAGTACCTACTATACACATTGAGATACATTGAAAGATTGAGACACATTGAAACACAAGTTTTTTTGGTCAAAGTGTGTGTTCTTGAATCCATAACATCATTCTATTTTATGTTCTTCAAAGAGTGTTCTAGGTTGGAGTTATGTTATACACACATAATCCAACAACCATTAAAGACTTGATTGTATCCTGAAGGCAAGTTTCGATTAATCCCATTGTGTATACAAGGTTTCGACCGGTAGGGAGAAATCTTGTCTAAAAGAGAGCGATTACGCGCCTCAAGTCTTTGTTTGGTTTCCTCAATTCTCATCTTAATTTCTCTATCCGAAGCCTTTTGTTCCAACATAATTTCCAGTGCGACACATAGATGGCGTTCTGCATTGTCAGACAATCAACAATCAAAACATATCAAGTTAGTTTGGCTTGAGGTTTCAAAGTGAAGCTCTAAAGCATATACTATATTGGTTGGTTTGCTATGTTAATTACTTACCCTGTGAAGAACTCCCCTTGTAGCACTCAATCCCAATAACCTTAGAATAGGCTAATCATTGTTGGTGACATGTTGATCCTCCCTGCTTGTGGGTTGTACGGAATTGCTCTCGACGACTTTCCGATGTTCTCCCTCAACCTCATCGTGCACAATGTCTCCTCCAATCCATTTTGCACCACATTTCTGATTTAGACGTAGTTGCTCTGTCATAAAAATGCTTTATAATAAGAAGATTCAACAAATTTTTTTGAAGCCAAAATTCAACAAGTATCGGAAAGTCATCTTTTTCGAAGTCAAGATGCAACAAGTATGAAACAATACTCACCACGAATGCTGTCACAGTAATCACTCCTAGAAAGAATACATAAGTCAATGAATTGATCCATTGTGAATATATGAAAGAAAAACAACATTTGTAATAGCAATTCATTTATACCACTACAAAAAATGCATCGATTAGCGACGGGAAATAGCGACGGGCTATTTGCGAGGGGAGTTTTGGTTGACCTGTTGACCCAATTAGCGACGGGGGTCGGGAAAATTCTCGCTCAATGTGGAATTTCTCCGCCCACGTGGCAGTGGAGCCTACACTCTTTCTCTCCTACCACCAAACCCTAATCTTCCACATTTATAAACTCTTCAATCTCCTTCTCTCCTCTCTCCCCCACCTCTCTCCCTCTCCTCCTCCGCCCGAATACCAAGTCCTCACCCTCTTCTAGGTTAGGCTGGTTCGGTAACGCCTCCCCGGTAGAGTCTGTGGTATGGTCCACATAGACGGAGAACGACGAGGAGGACTTCCTCGCCGCGTTCATGGCTCGATCGCCGCGTTAGGCAACTCCTCGCCGGTGGAGTCAGTGGTGGGTAAAAGCTCTGTTTTGGTTTGAATATTGGTTTGGTTTTTGTGTATGTTGGTTTGGTAGGGCTTATTTTGGGTGGGTTTTGCAGGGGAGTGGTCGACGCATTCGACGCTGTGCGCGGTAGGGAGCTGTCCGAACGGGCCTTCGTAGGTGTCGACTCCACCGACGTTGCCGCTTCCTCGCCACTGCCTCTCCCGCCTCAGCCGCATCCTCCCCGCCTTCCTCCACCACCTCTGCCACGCCCTCTCCCTCCTCCGCCACCGCCCTTCCCTCTCCTCCTCCACCGCCTCCTGCTCCTCTCTTTCTCCTCCTCCTCCGCCTCCTGCTCCTCCCTCGCCTCCTCACTGGTCGATGATATCATAACTATCTTCATTTTAAAAATAATATTTTTTTTTAAAAAAATTTTTTGTTAATCTGTTCAAATATAGGGACGGGATTTAGCGACGGGGTCCCGTCGCTATCCTGTCGCTATTTCTGACACCCGTCGCTATACCGAAATAGTGACAAGTAGGTTAGCGATGGGAATTCCCATCGCTAACATGGTATAACGAAGAGAAATACTAGATTAGCGACGGGTAAACCCGTCGCTAATCTGGTATCCTTTTGTAGTGCACAAATATCTCCACTTTCGGTAATAAAAATAATAATAATTAATCATAAAAAGTTATTTCCAAGTACTCCACCTTCATAACTTCAAACTCCATCACTGGAACCTTCATTTAGCTTGGATCAATTAAATGGTGAATAAATCTAGGAGTCCCAAAAGTAAGTGAATCCATGTCTTCAGAAGCCACAACATAAACCTAAGGACAATAATAAACAACACCACTTAGTAATTGAATCATCCCTTGAAAAAAGCTACAAGTAACAAGAGATACACACCACTCCACTTTTGTAAAGTGTAGTACATTCTGCCTCTGCTTTAGAAGGAGCCTATAAATCCAAGAGGGAAAAAAAGTAAGCAAAAAGAAAGATAAACAAGATTGTTTATCATGGAACACTTAAATACAAAAAGAAAAGTGAAAATGATTATACTCAAACATGCAGAAAAACAAAAATCATAATGCAATCAGCTTCATAAAAACATAAAGTAGTTCATTTAAGATAACTTTACCTCTATTACAGACACTTCTTTGAGTCTTAGAAGTATTTTGCAGTCTTCATTGTGTTGCTTTGTATGTTACTAGCATTATATGACAACAACTATATTGTCTTCCTTAAAACATAGACATGGAGGGAGATTGTATGTTACTAGTTTTACAAGCCAACAACTATGCCGATTCCCGAAGTCATGGAAAGGATTAAATCCATCAGCTATAAGATTGAGCCTAAGATTTCAAGGCTCAGAAGCAAATTCTATTGGGTTTTGGGTTTCATATGCAGCGAAAAATTCAAAACAAGATTTTGAAAAATCCCAACAGGTTCGAAAATAAGTTCCATCAAACTTGATCTACAAAAGTAAACCATACATTAATCCACAATTTCCTTCTCTCGATTGATCGATCTCTAAGACGTTCAAGCGCTCGTCCTTTTTCAAAAATTCACACACGAACGGTGACCACAATTTGGAGTGCTAGCCTCATGAGAGATAGAAAACGTTTTTTCTTTCTATCCTAAAATCCAGAGAACTCGAAGTTTGCAAAAAGAAAAATCTTATTTTGTTTTAGATTCTCAACCTCTATTTATATGTGTAGATAAACTCTCACTTAAAATCTTATTCATAATACAACTATTATATTTAGGCAATTTAAGTAAATTACACATACGCCCCTATTAATAAGTTATCATATAACAAATTGTAAAGGCTTTTATATCATGAATTTTATCATATAAAATTCATTACTCTAGACTAATTGAAATTGCGCAAAGCCATTCTTTGTGTCCGACCCAATAGGTTCATGCGACGTTAGTAGTAAACCAAAATCATTTTTGTACACAAATCATAAGCGGTCTATAGCAAGACATTATGACTACCCAAGTTGCATGAATATCAAAATTGATACAACCTAATGAATAACATATATTATATCCTTTTGTCGTGCGATATCCTTTGATAAAATACAAGGCATGAAAAGTCACCCTTAATGTTCAATTGTACTAGTCTCCATATTCAGGTAGACTGAAAACATCTAAATGACATTGATCATATCAATTCACTTGGACCTGACCATTTAACAGTCTGACACATCGATGGATCTACTGATATATCTCTATATGAGAGGGACAAATTCTATCTTTATTACACACCTTCACATATTATTTGTATGGTAACCAATCACAATCTTTATAATCGTTCCGTTAAAGATAACGTTTGATTGTGTCAAATTACCATGCTCATAATATTGAAGTCTATGGTAATCTCAAGTCGAATGACTAATAATATACCTATCATGAGTAACACCTATGACTTAATGCATATGATATTCTCATAGCGGGTCCATCCAATACCTTGTTCTTATAACAAGCACTCATGATCTCGATTCATATCCTTGTACGCATGATCATCACATGACTATCAATAAAATTCACACTATCTTTAATTCATTATGGTTCCCAGTATAATGATCAACTAGGGATATTTAGGATATTTCAACAAATGCCCTTGGATCTTACTATGAGGTAAACATACAATCACTTATAATACAACAACAAATGAAAACCTAAATTTTATCAACTAAAATTATAAGATAAACAATGTTTATAGATTGAGGTAGGGCATATGCCCCAATATCTCCCACTTGCACTAGGGCCAATCATTCATGTATCTAATACCTAATGACCTAACATGACCATCATGTTTCGCTTGTGGAAAAGCATTCTTCAAAGGATCTGCAACATTGTCTTATGTAAGAACTCTACAAATTCTCACGTCTCCCTTCTCAATAATTTCTCGAATGAGATGAAAATGTCTAATTATATGTTTGGATCGATGGTATGATCTTGGTTCTTTGGCTTGTGCTATTGCCCCGTTGTTGTGACAATACAAGCAAACGGGGTTAGCTATACTGGGAAGCACATCAAGTTCAGAGATGAACTTTTTGATCTAAACTGCTTCTTTAGTTACATCAGACGCTGCAATATATTCAACTTCCATTGTAGAATTTGCCACAATGTCATGCTTCGAATCTTCTAGCTCATTGCGTCTCCATTCAAAGTAAGCACATATCTAGACTGCGATGCGAAGTCATCTATATAAGTTTGAAAACTTGCATCTGTGTAACCATTTATGACAAGCTCGTCTTCCAAACTTCCATAGACTAAGAACACTTCTTTAGTCCTTCTCAAGTACTTAAGAATGTTCTTTACTGCTATCAAGTGACTCTTACCGGGATCAGCTTGATATATGCTTATTACGCTCAAAGCATATGATACGTTAGGTCGAGTGCATAACATGACATACATAAGAGATCCAATAGCTGATGCATATGGAATCGTATTTATGCGTTCTCGCTCATCATTAGTCTTAAGACATTGAGTATTGCTGAGACTTATGCCATAAGATATTGGCAATGACTCTTTTTCGAGTCTTGCATACTGAACCTATTCAGTACCTTATCAATATAAGCACTCTGACTTAGACCGATTAGCCTTTTAGACCTATTTTTACACATCTTAATCCCAATGATGTAAGCTACATTTCCTGAGTCCTTCATTGAGAAACACTTCCCTAACCAAGATTTGACACTCTGCAAGGTTGGGATGTCATTTCTAATGATTAATATATCATCAGCATGTAGTACTAAGAAAACAACCACGCTTCCACTGACCTTCTTATATACACAAGGTTCATCTTCATTTTTAATGAAACCAAATTCCTTAACTGCTTCATCGAAACGAAGATTCCAACTCTAAGAAGCTTGCTTTTACCCATAAATGGATTTTTGAAGCTAGCACATTTTCCTAGAACTCTCAGGATGAACAAACCCTTCAGGATGTATCATATACACGTCCTCAAGTAACTTGCCATTTATAATAGCTGTTTTGACATCCATTTGCCATATTTTATAATCATAATATGTTGTTGTGGCAATTAGAATTCTAATGGATTTAAGCATGGCTACAGGAGAAAAAGGTCTCATCATAATCAATACCTTGAGTCTACCTTAAACTCTTTTGCTACTAGGCGTGCTTTATAAGTATGCACATTTTCATCCATGTCAATTTTCTTCTTGAAAACCCATTAACATCCAATGGTCTTACCACCTTCAGGTAAATCAACTAGGTTCCAAACTTGGTTATCATACATGGACTGCATCTCAGAATTCATGACACTAAGCCATTTATCTGCCTCAGGGCTAAATACAACCTCCTGATAAGTAGTAGACTCATTTTGATCCATAAGCAACACCTCATTACTATCAGTAATAAGAAATCCAAATCTCTCAGGCTGATGTCTTACCCTATCTGACCTACGTGGCCTTGTGATGCTTGTGGAGGTTCAACTAGTTTAAGACTTTATTGATCTCCCACAGGCGGTTGAGTGTTTATTTGTGGTGCTTGAACTTCTTCAAGACTTACTTTATTCCTATTGTTGTCTTTTGAAATAAACTCTTTTTCCATAAAGACACCATTTTGAGCAACAAATACTTTATTCTCAGTGAGATTATAAAAGTATTATCCTCTAGTTTCTTTAAGATAACCAACAAATACACAATTGGTAGATTTGGCTAATGATTTTATTAAGATTTGTCGTCGTACAAAAACCTCACAGTTTCAAATCTTAAGGAAAGACAAACTTAGTCTTTTTCTAAACTATATCTCATATGGTGTTTTATTAACTGCTTTATAAGGAACACGATTCAGTGTAAACGCATCAGTTTCTAAAGCATAACCCTAAAAAGAAATATAAAGATCTGCATGACTCATCGTAGATCGAATTATATCCAATAAAGTTCGATTTTTCCTATCAGAAACATAATTCCATTATGGAGTTGCTGCAGGAGTTAACTATGAGATAATCCCATAGTTTCTAAGATGATCATCAAACTCTTGGCTCAAATATTCACCACCTCAATCTGATCAAAATGCTTTAATAGTTTTACTAAAGTTGATTTTGCACTTCATTCGGAATGTTTGAAACATCTTAAAAGATTCACCTTTATGTTTCAAGAGATACACGTAACCATATCTGCTAAAATCATCAGTGAAAGTAATGAAGTACTGATAACCACCTCTAGCCATTATGTTTATAGGACTGCATACATCAGTATGTATTAGAACCAATAAATCATTCTTCCTTTCACTGTGTCTAGTAAAGGGACTCTTTGTCATCTTACCTAGTAAACAAGATACAAATGTTTCATATGATTAGAAATCAAATGATTCTAAAAGTCCATCTTTATGGAGTTTAGAAATGCATTTCATTTATGTGGCCAAGACGACAATGTCAAAGGTAGGTTTGACTCAAATGATTTGACTTGAATCTCTTTGTGTTTATGTTAAGAATATAAGTATCTATGGACCTTTCCATGTTTAGAATATAAAGATCATCACACAAATCTGCATTCGCATAAGAAAACGTCTTTATAAGTAATAGAGCATTTCTTATTCGTAATAATGAAATTGAAACCATCCAAATCCAAACATGAAACTAAAATGATGTTTATGCTCAAGGCAGGGACATAATAACAATTATTTAAAACTAAAACAAGTTCACTAGGTAAAATTAACTCATAGCATCCTACAACCAACGCAACAACCTTTGCTCCATTTCCAACTCGTAGGATGACTTTTTCTATCTTTAGCTTTCTAATTTTGGTGAGATCCTGCACATTAATACAAATGTGAGATCCGTATCTGGTATCCAATACCCAGGAATCACTAGTAGGGAAATTAGTTTCAATAACGTAAATGCCTCAACCAGTAGTCGCACTACTCTTCTTTTTCTTTAGATCTTCAAGATATAGCTTGCAATTTCTGAACCAATGTCCAAGTGCATGGTAGAAATGACAATTTCTTTCTTTTTCCTTTTCCTTCCGGGACTGTGAAATAGAAGCAGCCTTAAGTTTGACTTGTTCCACAGGTTTTGTGACAATCACAACAACTTTGACAACTTTAGCGTTGCCTTTGCCCTTTTTCTTCAGTGTCTTTCCTTTTTGAACCATCTACACATTAGTAATGAGTTTCTTAACATTTCGCTCAGCGGTTTTAAGCATCAAATGTGACTCAGAGATAGATTTCCCCATGTTATTCATGTTATAGTTCATCATAAATTATGAATAACTATTAGGCAATGAATTCAGAATCAAATATATAGCCAACTCTTGGCTTATGATAAATCTTAGTCTTTCAAGATGGTCAATATAGCCCTTCATTTTTAGAACATGAGGACTAACAGATGCACCCTCAACCATTTCTCAAGAATGAAGGTTCTTGACTGTCTTAAACCTTTCTTGCTTAGCCTGCTGTTGGAATATTTCCTTCAGCATTGTAATCATGTCATAAGCTTCCATGTGTTCCATATGCTTTTGGAGTTCAGGAACCAAGGTTGCTAACATAATGTATGCAACATCAGTTGAGTCATTGACATGCTTAATATGTCCATCCTTCATGGCTCTTAAAGCATTGGCTGGTGGTTCCTCAGGAATAAGATCATCCAGGACATACAACTTGGGTTCATTCTTAAAAGAATTCTCATGTTTATGAACCAGTCAAGAAAGTTTGTCCTAGACAACTTATCCTTCTGAAGGATGGATCGCAGTGACAAAGGATTAGTGTGATTTGAAGAGGCCATAGATCTACAACAAAGATGATGCAAAATTTCATTTTAGTATAGAGGAATAGACTCCCACTAAATTAACAACCCTCCTTAAAACACTATGTTAGTTAAAGGGACTAAAAGCCATGTTTCACCAAATTCCAAGACAACTAAGGCATGACACTTTAAATTACATTATTTAGGTAGGTACCAATTACCAATTACATCATATGTAACTTTTAGTTATTTTTTTAATGAGATTATGACATCTTATGTCATAGCATGTTTTATCTCATCTTGTGCCTAAAGCCCAAAACCGTTTTGATAGCTTTATCAAGTCTAACCATTTCAAAAAATAAAGTAACCGTTACTCAACTTGTCTCACCAAAATAACATAATACAATTTGCGGAGGTAGACCCATATTGATGTGATCGAAGCCTTGACAAGTGTTTGAGAATGGATGACACTTGACTTAAAATTCGAGAAGAGGAATATTTTAAATTTGTTTTAGTGATCATAAATTAAACAAGATAAATATCATATATTATAATACATGTACAATCACTAAACAAGCTAATAAATTTTACTAATATTGACAATCATACAAATTTTCTTGCGTTACGAACAGTTATCGGCGGTCTAGGTTAGCAGGTTTTTTTTAGACAACGAATTCTAGTTTTGAAAATTGAAAATCGCCTAAAATATATCATTATTTTAGTCAATCCAATTGACCAAAATTGCCCCTTATTTTGATTTTGAAAATATTAATTAAAATATTTTTAATTAACTCGAGCCTACCTCTAACTTAATATCTTATCATAATCCAATTAGAATTTGTTATATATCTTACATATCTTATAGGATTTGTAATTCTTATCCGATTACAAGTTTATCTCCTATCTAATAGGAATATACTAACAAATAATTATAATGAGATATATGATCGAAATCAATTTTGATTCTTATTCATATGAAACAATCAATTTAATCAAGAGGCAAAATATTACTTATGCATTCAACACCAAAATCATATTAAATTAATCATATTAAAATAATCATAATTTCTATCATGGAGATATACATAATTATTGAACAAAAAAGAAATATGTATTTAACACCAAAATCACATTAACCTAAATATGACTTTTACCATGTGAACATACAAAATTCGCATCGTTTAGTATTAAAACATATGTTAATCAAAATATTCTAAACATGAACTCTATTATTGAATTAAATCATACGTATCTATCAATATACATGAATTAACAACATGCTTTAAAACCAATTCTTGATAACAATTATCACATAACTTCTATGTACATTATATATATTAATCAAGATCACTTTTTCACATATATATCATTTATACATAAGAGAAAACATGCAAACATTTAATAGAACCGAGCATATGGCTTTGATACCACTGTTGGGTTTTGGGGTTCATACGCAGAGGAAAATTCAAGTCTTTTATGAAAAACCCCAACAGATCGAAAATAAGTTCCATTAAACTTGATTTATAAGAGTAAACCATACTTAATCCGTGATTTCTTTCTTTGATAGATCGATCTCCAAGTCGTTTAAACGCGTGTCCTCTATCGAAAATCCACATACGAATGGTAATCACAATTTAGAGTGCTAACCCCAAGAAAGATCGAAAACATTTTTTCTTTCTCTCCCAAAATCTAGAGAACTTAAAATTTGCAAAAATGAAAATCTTATTTTGTTTTAGGGTTTCAACCTCTATTTATATGTGTAGATAAGCCCTCACTTGAAATCCTATTTGTAATATAACTATTGTATTTAGGTAGTTCAAGCAAATTACACATATGCCCCTATTAATAAGTTATCATATAACAAATTGTAAGGGCTTTTATGTCTTGAATTTTATCATATAAAACTAATTACTTTGGACCAATAGAAATTGTACAAAGCCATTCTTTGTGTGCGACCCAATAGGTTCATGCGACGTTGGTAGTGAACCAAAACTATTTTGGTACACAAGTCATAAGCGGTCTCTAGCAAGGCATTATGACTACCCAAGTAGCATGAATATCAAAATCGATACAACCTAATGAATAACATATATTATATCATTTTGTCGTGCAATATCCTTTGATAAAACATAAGACATGGAAAGTCACCCTTAATGGTCAATCGTACTAGTCTCGTTCTTCAGGTAGACTGAAAACATCCAAATGACATTGATTATTTCAATTCATTTGGACTTAGCCATTTAACAGTCTGACATATCAAGGGATCTACTGATATCTTGCTCTATACGAGAGGGCAAAATTCTATCTTGATTACACATCTTCATATATTATTTACATGGTAACACATCACAATCTTTATAATCATCTGGTTAAAGACAACATTTGATTCGTATCCCACACGCATGATCATCACATGACCATCAATCAAGATTCACACTAACCTTAATTCATTATAGTTCCCAGTATAATGACCGACTAGGGACATTTATGATATTTCAACAAATACCCATGGATCTTACGATAAGGTAAACATGCAATAACTTATAATAAAACAACAAATGAAAACCTCAATTTTATTAACTAAAATTGTAAGATAAAAAGTGTTTGTAGATTGACCTAGGGCATGTGTCCCTACAAATTCAGGCCACTTGAGGATTACAAAATCCCACGCTGGAGAATCTACTTGATGTTGCATCATCCTATCACGACACAAATAGGAAGAATGCCATAGCAAATTCCTTATGATTTCTAATGACTTGTACATTTTTTTAAACCTTGGTATGATAGGAAGTATCTCAAAACCTTAGGAGGAATCTTGTCTTGGTCTCCTTGTTGTTTCTACTTGATTTTCATCTAGATGAGTTGCATTTTGACAAGCATCTATAACATCATTTTCGTTTTAGAATAAGCAACAGTCCTTGACACAAGCATCAATCATTTCATAATGAAGATCATGCTATTTGAGCATCTCATTTACCTTCCACAAAGACATGGGAATGGTATTATCCTGCAGTAATATACCTATCAAAATCTCAAATAGTTCATTAAAACCATTATTAGATAAACCATGTGGAGCTTTATATTGATACAGAGCCACGGTTGCTGAAAATCTTATATACTTTATGCAGCCAAAGTAAAGAGGAGGGATTTTGTCATTTTTCAAATAATACTTCATTATCAACTTGAGCACTATCATCTTTTTCTTGTTCTTCATTGAAATTAATATTGACGTCTTGTTCTTTATCCCATGCAACTTGATCTCCTGAGTTCTAAGTAATTTTATCCCCTTGGTTCCACTCAACTTGATTTGTAAAATCTTCCGCGACTCTCATGGTGCTCCCATCCATCGCTTGAATTTGAATTCTTAACATCATCACTAGGTGCATGGGAACTACCTTTCTCTCCATGAAAACACCACGTAGTATTTGTGGGATTAATCATAACCGCAAGTATAACTGTTCAATTGTAGTAATAATGGGATCAACAAAGGTTGATTACATATTTTGTTCATCTGAGAAAGGTGTATATGGACACAAATGCTTAGTCAAGTTTACTATATGTTAAGAAGTTCTCTTTTTGTTTGAGTTAAACTAAATCTAATCTAATCTATAAAAGCAATGTAAATTTGTTTGTATTCTTATATTGAGAAAACTCTTAGTTCACAACTTCACCTAGGTAATGAATATTATGCTTCCCATATCTTAGTTCCTTCATCTTTCTTATGTGTGTGTCCAATGTATAATTATAATAAATAAATTTCCTTAATATTCACTTCAACTAACTATCGTGGCGAAAGATCCTAATATGTTAATTAGAGTGTGAATAACGTAAGTCTCAGAAAGCATTAAATATCAAGTCTTTAGACTCATAAACAATTAAGTTTACTATCCATGTCTCGCTAATCAACAACTATCTATTGATGTTATATGTTTTACAGTTGTGTTGTTCATATCCAGCATAAAAGCTACAAGGCCATGGTAACTTCTAAAACCCCTAATTAATGAACATGTGATCAAGATGTTCAAATCATTAAGTGTTACGACCCATTTTCCAAATGGACCGCCACGGGGGCCGATGCGAGCCCACAACCTGGCCTACCAGCGCCAACTGTGTCCCACATGCCAACTCATCCTCTATTTAATCATTATTAACCTCAAATGAAAATAATTTACTGTTTAAATTGTTATTGAACTCAAGTCATCTGTTAAAATCATTTTAAACCCAAATAAATTACAGCGGAAGTCTTTAGCATGACAAATATATATATATATATATATATATATATATATATATATATATATATATATATATATCAGTAAAGTCATGCAACTAACTCTGATACCTAGTGTGGAGAACCCATATATCATCATAGATAAAAAATGTACCTCAATGTAACACAATATCAATAGTATAGAGTCCTAGTGTATTACTCACAAGCCCAAATCCCAGAATAGAACAAAATAGGTATATACAAACGTACAAGCCTGGTTATACGTCTCTGTATTTCGGTAGCTTGCCCTTGCCCCTGTTCGTACTAGGATCTGCACTCAAGCCATCAGAAAAAGACAGATAACGAGTCCAGAGTGAGTATTCCCAAGGAAATTAAGTGAGCAATACTGAAAATAAATACAAGAATTTAAAGAAAACTATTAAATAAACATGTGAAAATATAATACATACAACTATGCTCACCGTATGCATATGTAACTGTAAAAGCTCAAAGTGTGTGTTCCTAGCCCCTAGGTCAGACTAGCGCTATACTTCGGACTCCCAACAAACTATTGCCGGTGAGTAGCACTCAAGCAAGGCTAGTATCTGGATCCGCTAGGTGGTCGACGTGGAACCTACGACGCACCCACACGTGCCCGTCACTCTCTCGGGTAGCCATATTCACCGAGATGGCACACATGCTATGGCTTAGTGGACGTACACATAGAATTGGCATGGAGGTAGAGCCTCAACGTCAGTCCATTATAACCATACCAGGAATAGAGTAATGAAAGAAAGAAAATGAATTCAAAAGCTAAAGTAAATACTGCTTAAGAAATTTCAGTTGGGATACTACATACCTCACACCGCACTCCGTGTACTGTCACTAACCCCCGGTCTGGCTCCGCCTAGTCCCGGATATCCTAAATTATAGCCCGTACTAACCTATTTCCATGTATATGTGATATTTAGTCATTTGTATGCGTGTTAAGTCATTTCACACAAATTATGTCAAAACAAGGGTCTATTAGCGTGTTAGATGCCCAGACAGTTATACGTTCTTAGCCCAGACGAACATTAGCGCGCTAATCGCGTTACGGAGCGCGCTCATTGTCATTAAGGCGCGCAATCTACCGCCAATTTTTTAGGTTTTCCACAACCCCACCAACCCAACAACAGCAACAACACCAATAACACAACTTCAAAGCACTAGAAACCTATCTCAACAACAACTCAACAACCTCCAAAAACATCACCAACACCTCTAATATTAAGATCAAAAGATAGAGGAAGTGGAGGTTTAGGTGATTCTCACCTTGGTTTTGATGTTTCACCCTTCCAAGCTCCTTAAATCTCTGAGAGAAATCACCAAACCCTTGTGCCTTCACTGAAATTCTCGGATGAAATGGAGAGGAGAGAGAAAAGGTGGTGAAACTAAAGTAAAATATGACTTTTTAAAGTCTTAATGTGATCTCCCACATTTGTGCATCAGTAGGCCATCAAATGGCTTTTATTTGGCCCATTTATCATCTTCTCATGACTCCAATTGGGACACCATTAACTCACTTGCTCTTGTTCTTAGCACAAAAAGTCCATTTTTGGGTGTTCCGACGTCCGATTTCGCATCCCGAAACGCGACATACGCGTCCTACCATGTCCCCTACCACCAAATATACATTCCATATTGATTATTTAACCAATTTTACTCATTTTGTGTGTATTATTTCCCCCGGCCTCGTGTTAAATCGGTTAAACACCACGGTACCGCGTTGACACGCATATCGAGGCGACTACTTAACACACAGTCTCGCACGTCAAATGCACACATTGCGATGCCATTTACACTAGTTCAATATAAACATTGCAAATTAACAATTCAACATACAAAAATCACTATTTACCTAGCTCCAGGTACGCACAAGCCTAACTGCGGGTCCCAGACGCGTCTGAGCTGTCAGCCGCGTCTAGCAACCACGTCAGAAATAACGGTGAATTAAATTCAGGCCATTACATTAAGCATAGAATCAAACACAAATTCTAATCATTGCACATCTAAAACATTATAATCAATTCATAACTTTGCATATAATTCATACCATATGATCCATTGATCCTTAAGATAAATAGAATACTCACTCATCATTGAAATCATCATCATACAATTCATAAACATCATTGAAATCCGAGATTAAACTAAATAATACCTTTAATTAAATCAATGAAACAAAGATTGAATTGCAAATATGAGTCTTCAATGTTTTCTCCTTCAAAAGCTTTTCTCAATACTCAAAACTAATGTAAACTATGATAATCTATTGTAAAAGTATGCTAATATATGGTGGTTGATTGTGATTGATGAGTTTACCATGTTCTAATACTTATTTATACTCATAAGCCTCCTAAAAATACAATTATAAACCATAAATAACAATCCCAAACGAAATGGAAGTCTAAAACTTTCTATTTTTAGTATTGACGCTATTTGTAAGTGATCCACGTCGCATCTGTTAAGTGATCGCGCCACTATAGCGCTATGTCTTCTCTGCATTTTTCCTTCTCAGTGCATTTGATGCCGCCTGTATTGCATCTCGACACTATCTGTGTTGGACCACATCACTATGACCGCGTCACCTCTACCGCATATTTTCCTCTGATCTCCATGTTGTCCTTACGCTGTCTTTGTAATCCTCATGTTGTCACTTGTATGCATAGCGTTAACTCCATTTTTGTGCTTTTTTCTTCTCTTTTCTTCAAGATTCCATTCCTTTGTCTCTTATATACCTTATAGACCTGAAAACACATAAATATCATGAATTAGAGCTCATTCCAGGATATTTAGACTTATTATGCAACTAAACTGACCCTATATATAAGTCTAATTAAGTGCTTATCAGGGATCCTGCCCATTTATGATTAAATGGTCATAAACGGAATCATAATTAAGACGTCTCATGTTCCGACACTCTCCACACGGACACCTAATCTTTTTGGGGTACACTTCATTTACTTGAACCCAATTCGCAAATGCCCTTGCTTCATCTTTGTATTCTTTTGAAACACTGATCATTTAAGATATTTTTATGAATAATTAGCACACATGATTTATTAATAAAATATAAATATGTCTAACAAAGACTAAAAACTTATTGACTCGAAATGTTTGACCCAATCTTTATCCATCTCGACCATGAGATCTTCACGCTGAGAAAGTTAAACAACTTCACTACTCATTTGAGCCCCTTTTCTCATTCATATAGATTATTGTTATTTTTCATTCATATCAAATTATTGTACTCGACTGAATTTTGACAGCAATTACCTCCATCCCTCCAAATATAAATGCATTTTTAATTGATCATAATGCATAACTTCACCAAATTATTGATTTATTAGGCATGAAAATCAATAAAAGTGGTATATTTGAAGAGAATTTGGAGAAAAGCAATTCAAAATAAACTGAGCACAAAACCTTATAAAATGAATTTCAAATAACAATTAATTCATCCTCAAAACTATCCAAAATAGACAATCCAACAATTATAATTATTAGACAACTTGTCATAGTTATCGCATGACAAGTGCAAATAAATCATATTCGTTGAACACTAAATTACTACATTTTTGTCTTAACGATAGAAGACAACTAACAAGCAAACCATAGAAGACACTACAAAAAAACTTTTCGACTTATATAGGCAAACCATCCAAACAGACCATTAACAAGCTTGAGCATTCAATAACTCAATCTAGATATATAGTTAGGCCAAAAAACTTATGAAACATGCACACACGCAAAAAAAAGTTTTATTTTCTTTTCAGATGAGTTGAGATTGAAGTTCTTGGTAGAATTTTTGTGATGTACTATAGTAGTATACAATCATGTATACAAGTCAACGCAAACTTCTTCCAATGTGTATTATATCTCAAACAAGTTTTAAAAACTTATTAGCTCTTAATGAAAATTTTAAACTTAATTCATCAAAAATGCACTTCAAACAACTTATAAAAACTGAATTAAACAATTAATTAATTAAATAGTACAACAAATCAACATGAGTTTTAAGGAAGATTGATAAAAGACAACAATACAAACAAACATATGCATATATGTGCCCACCTTAATTTGACACTACCCCTCCTAAATCAAGCCCTTCTCATTGTCTTTTGTTCATTTTCAAGCAAAAATATAGTTAAGTGTTTCTTCTTGTAATTTCATGTCTTATACTCCAAGTTTTCACCAAAATCTTTAAATATAACTTTGAAAATCAAAGCTCTTGATTGTGCAAATGAACAAGTTTGTATCATTGTATGTCTCCATGCAAATGAGCAACTTTATACCAGCTCTTTCCATAGAGCTAAAAAGAAAAAATAACATACACATAATTGGTCAAAAAACAAACATAAATTGCACTTAATCACTAGATTTACCACCTAATTTGTAAAATCATACAGTGCAATGACAATATATCTGAAATCAGAGTAAGATTTTTTAGGTGATTAAATGGTACATGATTCTCTAACCAAAAGAAGGCAAAATAATATAGTGGGAACTATGCCTATGTACATGCATGTGCAAGAAAATTGATAGACATGACATAACATATCATAACACTACCTTTTATATAAAAAGATGAGTAAGCATCTGAGTTTAGTTATTGGTCATGTGTGCATGCTTGCAACTAACCTTCTAAACATGACATAATATACAAGCAAGCTTGTATGGCCTTGCTTGTATGGCCCATGAAACATCTTACTAAAATAATATATACTCATGATTGACCTTTCACCAAGTAATTAAGAAAAAAAGCTCAATATATAATCCCTCCCTACCGATTCCACCCTTTACCAAACTCAAAACACATCTTTTTTTTTTTTTTATATAACTTTAGGTGTTCTAATCGTAATTATGTTCTCTCCCTACTCAGGCTCGACTTTTTCCATAAAGTCAGTCTAGCACTCTTCAACTCTATGATCTCACAACTCGAGGAAGTTGAGGACACTTTAGTAATTTCACCACATATAATAGGGATCCTAGTGTGACGGCCCCTCTCCTAATCTAGGGCACCGCCCGACCTAATCCCGTAATTAAGCCCTAATCATATCCACGCAGGACTTAACTACGTATTAGTCAGCCTTTACAACCTAGACGCCTCTTTTATCGTGTTCAGGATAAGTAATACACTAGTCCTACCCGTTTATGAAATTTATAGTTAATTAAAACTTTTTATTAAATTAATTAATTAGCGGAAGTCTTATTCATTATGCAGAAGCAATTAGTAACTTATGCGGAAGCCATTTATAAAATCCTAAGTGTGGAAAACCAGGAAATGACACATATATAAAGTCCTCAAAATGCAGTGAAACAGTAAAATAGTCTAAGTCAAGTCGGGGAAACTAACGCTCAACCCAATATACAACCCCAAATAGTATCTGGAAAGACATATATAACATATACAATCAAAATACCAAAAGAAGACCTACAATCGATGCGGTGACGCGCCGCGGCTCAGGGATAATCGCCGATCTTCTTTTTGCCCTGCCTGCTGGTAGACGGCTCTGCACCCACCGTCATAAAAAGGACGGTGAGTACAAGAATAAAATAGTAATCCCCGATGACAAGTTTAATTTGCATTTCCAAATATTCAAATGGTATTTAAAAGCATATAAATGGGAAAACTGGAAAATAAACCATATGCGAGTAAATACCGAGAGTTAAACAAGTGATACTGACACTAGGCTAAGTAGTGGTGATTTAGGTCCGGTTGGCGATGAAACATGTCACTCCGACTCAATAATCATATAGCACAAGGGACTCTAACCCAAGTGTTACCAGGGACTCAAACCCTGATGTGTAGACCACCTCAGGGACTCTAACCCCGAGTGTCATACAGTGTCAAGTAACATGTGCCAACATTCCCAGGGACTCTAACCCCGTGAGTCGCTGGCACCTCGATGGAGTACGGGACCTAAATGCGAAAACTACCTTTTAAATTTCAAGAAATACCAAGTATGGATTGTCAAGGCATAGGCACATCTACACACCTAAACAAATAAGGAATACAAGTCCTCTTAAACATTTATAAGATATTCACTAGCCTAATAGCATTCTATTTATCATTCAATTCACATTTAAAACAACAAGAATAGACATAGCATGGGATAGAATCAATGAATCAAATCAAATGAATGGATATCATGCAAACTAGACTCATCAAGTGAGCATAGACACAAAAAGAACACATGATATAAGAATACAAAGGCAAAATAGTCAAAAGGACTATGCAAGGACAAAAATTAATAGAAATGAAATGCCAAGTAAAGTTGCCATTGGGTATACTCACAACAACAATGTAAAGTCCTAGCTTTACTGGCCTCCTGATACTCCAAATCTTGTATTCGCTCTCCCGTACCCTTTTCCTAGGTTCCTGAGTTTGGTGTCTCATTAGTTCAAGTATAGTGGGTTTAAGCTCAATTTAGTGGTGTTTATTGTATATTCAAATTGGTTGAATAGACTTTAAATCAATCTTCCTAAATCAGCCCCTAAAGACTAAATTAAGTTTCAATTTCAGTCCTACATTTTAAAGCAGTTTTTACGCATGAAATTGTCAAAATATCGAAATTATCCATCAATACAAATATTGTTGGTCTCTCTCTTAGCTTTCCAGAAAGGTTTAGTTTGCAAAATTCTGATTTAAAATGAAAGAGATATCATGATTTTACTAAACATAGGTCTAATTAGAATTTAATCCGACCAGCGGATTTAGAAAATCTATTTCTCCTAATATATAGTTCTTAAATACGTGATTTTTGGTAAAAAGGCGAAAAATATATCCAAATACAACATACTAAAAGATCAGCGCATTTTAATAAGTGGTTAGGGAGTTATGCCCTTAATAACTTTAGTTTCAAAACTTTAGTTTTTAATTCCAGCACCTATTGGTAGAGCATATTTGGACATAAAAACATTTGAATCAAAATACCTTCATCTGAGAAAAGTCATTCCCCTTTAAATAAGCTTTCAAATGCCGCTGGTCTGGATCAATTTGGATTTAAAATGGGTAGATTATGACCAAATTACCCAGGTTGATTCCTAATACAACATGCAGAATTCTAGTTTTGGTGTTGCAACTTCAAAAATTCATATCTTTATGATTTCAAAACCAAATTAAGAACTTCGATATAACTAGATTATCAGCTTGAAATGAGGAATCCAAATATATAAATTAATTGCAAATAATCAATCATCTACAATCTGAAATTAGCCTAAAACCAGAACTTGTTCTAATTTCAACTAAAAATATGTTTACCTAGTTGATTTAGCACCCTAGTTTGAGAATTTCTCGCCAACTCTCATGGATTCCTTCAAAACCTTGATGATTCACTCATCTCCAGCAATTCATTCTTCTTATCCACCAAAAATGAATGAGTGATTTGGTTTGCATGTTCTTTGATCACTAATAATATATATTAAGGTGATGTTCCTTCCTAGCCCTTAATCTTCATGGATTTATGTATCCCTAGGAATATCTAATGGTCCACCTTTGTCATATATCCCACTAACTCCCACTATCTCAACCTCAAGTGACACCATTTCATTACTCACATAGTTCCTAGATGTGCCAATGTGTATCTCTAGACCAATCCTATGCTTTCCATTTAATTTACTCAACTATAGGCCTTTAATTTGATTTACATTAACAAACACAACCATAGGCTTATAAGTAATTCCTTATTTCATATTAGTATTAAATAAGACTTACTAAAATGCAAACTACCTGGTTCCCCGGCTAGCACGCTACTCGAGGCATGTCCCCGCTCTCGTCTCGACGCCTACAACTGTACAAATCGACTTAGTAAGTCTACACAATACATAACACTAGGCACACATCAATAAAAAAATACGATATACATCGGCCACGTGCCTCAGTCGGTGCACATATCACGGTGTAAGTCCCACGTCAAGGGTCGATGATCCTTCGATTAAGGAATTAAAACGGGGTTTAGAGATTTGGGCCGTGATACCTAAGTCCTAAGCTTTCAACAAATTTCTTATCAAGAATCCCAAAAAAAAAATGAAATCATAAATACATCGTACTAATTGTTGTCTAAGTTCACGTCCTCCAAGTAATTTTTATTTCAAAAATGGCCAGCTTGCGTGACAACATAAAGTTGGACTTGGAAGATGCATTAAACGTGGGCTTTGAATCAACCCAAGCCCCTAGTTTGCAATTGATCGATATTTGAAGTTAAACTTCGAACACACACACGTACACATAAACAATAATGGGCAGTCCATTATGTAAGAATTGGATTTCTAGAGCAAACACTTAATGGGAATATAAAGGATCATCAAATGCATAACAAAACAATTACAACAAAGCTATTGAGTACACACATGGATATAACAAGTTGTTGATAAACTTATGGTAAGCTCAATGACTAAGAGCTGTCATTGTATTTTTTTGTTTTTTTATGACCACGGGTATTTCCACCCTTTGGGTATGACTAATCCCATGGGTCAAGTTAGTCCTACCAAACCCATTGACCGGGAGAGTCCACCAAGAAATGATCGATGTAAGGACTCGAACACGCGACCTCCTCCTCTTGAAGAAACTCACATGTCAAGTTCTTACCACTGCACCACCCCTACTGGGTGGTAGCTGTCATTGTATTGAATCTCATAAAACTTAAATGTAAAAAGATCCTACTTACAAATCCAGACTAATAGGCACCACTTATTCAGCTCAAGAAGCCACTAATAATACTAGCTAGTACTCCTTAATATGGATTAGTATAAAAGCAAACATAATCCAAGCAAAAACACAAGGGAACAACTAATAATAAATCATATCTTCACTGATTTCTTGAATGTCCTGAAAGTTGACTTGAAAAAAAAACTAATTTGTAATACAAGCGTCCATCTAATAACTACAATAATGTCAAGCTGAAAACACCATCAATGAAACCCAATAAAACCTTAATATGTGAAAACACACATTTGAATATCAATCAATAAACACAATAACTAATCTAATCAAATTAGAAGCTCTACAATGCAAAAACAACAAAAAATCTGAAAACACCATCAATGAACATACAGCGGAGATCGTTAGCAGAGATGGCACAACGAAATCAATAAAAACTTCTCACATAACGATAGAGAGAGTGAAAATAATTAAAATTTTGGGTTTGTATACCTCATTCACTTCTCGAATCAAAGAAAACTTCACGATTGAAACTTCGAACCAAAATCTTAGTGTAATATTTAGGGGTTTTAGCGAGCAATAGAGCAGGAGAAGAGTTTGATGGAGATCAAGAGAGACGAGTCGTGATAGAGCAGAAAAAAGTTGAAGAGCGAGATAGTATAGACAAGAGAAGTTGTCAGTCAAACCAGAACTTCAGAGGGGTCGTCTCTATCATTGAGACTACTTCGCATTCCTCGCTCTTCACCTTCTTTGAGATCCTCTTATTCGATTGGTGGTTTTAAGATTTTTAGGGTTTTTGATCTATGCTCGCAAGAGAGAAATCGCGCTAAGGAGGTGTACGATCGATAAAAGTCGATAATGACCCGAGTCCCTAATTTATATAGTAACCATAGATAACCGTAATCGTCATCTAGACCTTACCTTTTCTAATGGATTTTACACACTGTTATCTATTACTCTGATATCAAAGACATTAATGTTGTAGTGTTTTATGTATTCAAGTGCTTGATTGGAAGGTCAAACGGATTCTGTTAGAGACAAAACTCGAAGGGGGAGTTCATGGTGCCGATCTCCACATCATCATTGGTAGAGATCGAGTTGGCAGTTCTGAATTAATATAGTTCTCAAGGATCTCACTTTGCCCTTTTTAGGTGATTTCTTCCCATTTTTTAATTTTTAGTGTTTCTTACCAAGATATGCTTATTGTCTTGATGCTTTATTGATGTTCATACCTCTAACTAGTGTTAGAGATCGAAGACTTGTGTATTCCTATTTTACATAGTGGAAAACTTTCATATATAGGTGTTAGTCACCACGTGGTTTTAATTCTCACTTTGAGAGAGTTTCCAAGTTAAAAATCTTGTGTGTTGTGGTTTGGCTCTCGCATTTCCATTGTTCTTTATTTATTAGATTGCTCATATTGTGGTTGTGGTTCTTATTTGGCAAGACAAGATAGGGGTAGTTTATTTGTTAGTGTAGGTCCACCCCATCAAAATGGTCTCAGAGCGTGGTTGAATTAAGTTCCATGTTACTTTTGTTTAGTAATGGATGACCAAGTATTCAATCCAAGCAAAATGATTAGCTTAAATGGCTCTAATTACCATGCATGGAGAAAGAAGATGGAGGACACACTCTATATGAATGAGTATTATCAACAGGTGTTTGAGACTGAAAAACCCAAAAATATATTAGATAAGGAATGGACTATCTTTCACTGACAAATGTATGGACTTATTTGACAATGAGTTGATGATAATGTCTCGAGCCATATAGAAGAGGAGATCAATGCACATGTCATATTGACTAAACTTGAAAAGTTGTATGCTTGAAAAAGGGGAACATGAAGATGATTTTTGTTAAGACCTATCTCAATAAGCCCTGAATTAATCATAATTACCCAAATTAGATCTCTAATCCCTTTCAAAATTATTTCAACCTCAAAATATAATTTATTTCCTTAATCAAGACTTAAATTAAAATATAATTAAGTGGAGCAAATTAGGAAATCATACCCTTATATATTCATATTGTATAGAAACTTTATCAGAGTTTCCCTTATAATATGGATTGCCAAAAAACCCCACCTAATAGACAACAGCTTGGGAAGAAAGAGTACAAGGAATCATATCTACATGCAGTTCACAATATATCATCAAAATTAATTTCAAACACCAAATCAAGTGTCTTCCACACGTTCATGCTTACAATTCCGAAATTTGAAGTTACTAGCTCCACAAACTACATAATCATCAAAATGAATCATAAACTAGATTGAACTCTCTTAAGCCATCTCATGAATATCCTCTAATTATTTTAGAACCATTTCCAAAGCTGAATGCATCCCACGTTCAACCCAAAACCCAAGAATATAAATATAACCAATTTACAACAACAAAATTAACTTAAAACGAAAGTTCTTATCGTCTTGTTTATTCTTTCTTGTCTTCATGTAGAACCTGATATCATAAATAACAACTTGAAAATATCAAGTAAGTAAACTCCTACATTGATCTGTACTCTTGCAAATGTTAGTCTGAATACATGGTGACATGTAATTGCATTTTCAAATAAACAACATATATATTACAATGTGAAACCCCTTTATTTTTTTTAAGGTTCATAAACAGGTTGGCCGACTTAAAAATGAACCTAAAATAATAATAAAAGTACAATGCATGTTGCCCAAAATCAACATTATCCACTTATAGATTTACTCGCATCTGGTCTATTTTACCTCAACGGGATACCTTGCTTCAACTAGATTTACTCACAGCTAGTCTATTTCACCTAGGCAGGATATCTCATCGAGACCGAACCTGACAATGTGACTCATACGCAATGTATGCATGACCAAGAATAATGCGAAACACAATGCGGACTGAATTTACCAATGGAAGTACAAGAATAAATCATAAAATAGTAGAGGTGACTATATGGTTTACTTATATTTTAACCAACTCAAAGTTAGTTGCAAAGCCTCACACAACATTTCCTAACTTTCACGTACTTCAATAAATCCTTTATAAATCATAAATTTAATATTTTAGAGTTAGAACTTAATACTTCAAAACCATTACTATGTTACAATGGAATTAAAATCCATTTTCAAAACATAAATGGAATTCAAACTACTATAAACTCTGACAACTCATTTTAAAATTCCTAAATAACATTTACACCTCTTTTTCATGTCTTTGAACTCCATATAAGGTTCTAGTCCATTCATTTTACTATACACTATGTTATTCCTTCATTACACACTATACAATGTAATTCAACTCAATTGGATCACCAACTCAATACATTTCACGAATTAAACATGTACTTCAACTCCAAAAAGTTTTTCATTTCATTCATCAACAACAAAGTCATTCATCAACTAACTCAACTCCATACACCTCAAACATCAATTTCAAACTTCAGACTTGAATTAAAAATGTAATTAATTAATTAATTATACCTATTTTTTCATAATCTTATTTCAATTCATTCTTTCCTTCTCCGAGTGTAATGACATCGTTCAAGCTAGGGCTCGGCCTCACCATACAATCTGGTAGACTTTGAGCAGCCTAAATACTCTAGGGAAAGGCAGGGCTATACCATGCTGTGTAGGGCATGGCTTGTCATGCCTTGGGCATGACAGCCAGGGGAGGGTCTTGGCATCAATAAAACAAGAACAACAACACACCAAATTGCATCATTGTCTTCAACATCTCCTCTTTATTTCCCCCTTCGATAATTGAGCTAATAACAACAATAATACAACCACAACAGTAGTAGCCCTGCTCTTTCATCCAATAAACTAACAACCACAACACAGCAACCACATCCCCTATATCGTCACCCTAAATCTTCTTAGTCCCCAAACCAAAATCACAATGTAAAAAATACAACAACTGAAACCTCATCTACCTCCCCCTTGCTGCCTACCTTGTTATCATCATTCCTCCATCAATTCCCTGATTTCCCCTTTCAACTGATACCTAACAACAATGACAATAACATCATCGACATTCATTATTCACTTATTACTGAATTGATTGAACTAAATATAAATTTTAAGCTCAAAACCCATCTTATCCAACTGTTTAATCCACTTATGTTCTTCAATGCCTCTGTTCATCATCGTCATTGTCGAGATAGACAGAGGGTGATAAGTCACCAATTGTGCAATATTATAGTATGATATTACTATGAATTCCAAGTCTTTTATCTACATTTATACTATAAAACATTTGTTTTTGTATTTTCAGGGTAAATATAGGCTATTAGACAAAAATAAGTGATTTCCCACAAAAATCTTGTTAGAAGCTACATATAGGCTTAACACCTTCACAAGCCTTCAAGTATACTGAAATCGCCAAGGAATCACTGGACAAAAGTTGATCGAATCAGAGGAAACTTATTGGAGACATTGCGTATCAAGCTTTGTGAACACCCAGGAGAAAAACCGAGCTTAAATTTCAAGAAGAAGCCCAACACCTTCACAACACCTTGGGTTGTAAACACACAAGCCAAGGCAAAAGCTGACTTCATGCAATTTGGATCCATTCTCAACCTTGACCACCACCTATCGATATATAACTTGAGGCAAGGTTTCACTCCAACGTCACTCTCATTTTACACTACCACCAATCCTGACTTTCACGCAAACTAAAGCAAAAGCCTCATGTGGTACTTAACATTTGATTTGCTAGTTTTTGAGCAAATAATAACTTTTATTTTCACTCATGCCCTTCAGACACGCACTTGAAACCTAATTATGACAAAAATTGTGGATACACCTCAAGATACTCCAATTGCCTGAGACAACGATATAGTATCTGATAAGTCAATAATTAGACAATGTTTATAGTATATTTTAGGATGATTTTAGATGTAAAAGGCTATATTACACTGGGTTTTCTCTTATTTTTGCGATTTCATTATATTTAGAATATGTGAAGAAATGGAAGAAAAAGCAAAGAAAATAAAGAATATAATCATTTAGAGAAAGTGGGCAACGAATTAAGAGCGAATCAAGAATGAACTAGGAATCACTACAACGAATCAATAGTGAATCAACTTGTATAGATGAATCACCAGTTGAATCAGTGAAGGACATAAGCATATTTCCACAGATTTTTCCAGCGAATGAAGCTTGATAGAGGATTCGTTAGTCATTCACTAGAGTCGATTTCGAGGATTTTGGAGCAAATCAAGGAATTTCATTTTGATTGGATATCACTACTTAGATACTATATATATGAAACTTAGACTTCGAAATTAAGTGCCCTTGAGTATCCTAGATCATATTTCATTACCCTTGGAGCCATATTTATTGTTTCCATATCTATTAGTTTTATTAAGGTTTAGTTTATATTTATGGTTCATTGCTTTTGGAGACGATTTAAAGATTCAAAGTATTCAATAAGAGATATTTATTAATGTCTTTTATTTACTTTATAGTAATGCTTATTATGAACATGAGTGAGTAGTTTATTAATCTAAACAAAGTTCGAATATGAACTTAATCCATTTTGTAATGTAGTCATAATGAAGATTGATTTATACTTAATACTTTAAAATTAATCTTATTCTTCCATTCAGTTATTTAATAGGTTGTTATTTGTGGATTACAATCATGAAGCTTTGTATTGCATGAATAGTCTAGAATGTGTATTGTGATATTTGGATTCTATATCTAATTTAAAGTAGTAACTAGGATTGTTTAATATGTCAATTATCACTAGATGTCCTAAGTGAATTAAGATTTAAGTTTAATATTGAAGTGCTTTTCGAAGCTGTTAGGCTTAGTAGTTCGAAGTTTTCATGAAATTTAATGTTATTTTATTGTCTAATTAATTTCTTTGAGCTTTCAAAGGGTTAATTTAATAAAATTAAGATGTGGCTTTTTCATTGATATAAGATAAACTGATGGTTTGATAAGGGCTATCTACTTACTTATGATTCAAGTTTAATGATTTGAGTATATGTTATAAAATAATGAAAGTACGATTATGACTATGATTTGAATAATATGTTTGGACACAAAATGACTAATTTTTCATAGTTCTGGATATTTGTTTAAATATTTATTTTCTATTGAATCGAATTGAATTGAATTGATTTTAATTTAATTTAGTAAATTTGATTTGTGTTAGTTAAGTTAGTTTAATTAATTGTTATAGTTTGATTAAGTAATTTTAATTCCCGTTTTAATTAAATTGATTAAATCAAAGTAAAAATAATAAAACCCTTCGAAAACTTTTTTCCTAAAGAAGTTTGCAAAATCCATGTGGAGATGATCCCACTTATCACTACTAAAAATAATAAGGATATAGGAAAAACTTATTGTACACGCTTGACACGTGTCACTATATCAACTCACTTTGACTTTACGACGAAATATCATATAATATACACACGCTAGGCATTCACCAATGAAAAATAACATTGACCTAATGATTTCCCTTTTTCACTTTTCACAGTCCTAATCCACAATACGTGTTGTGATTAAGACCCACTAATCTCATAATTAACTCCTCATACATATTTATTGAAATTCAGGGATTTCACAGTATGAATGGTATTGCCTCTACTTACACTAGTACCAATGCGATCATGATTCAGATCGGAGGAATAATAGGGCCACGAGAATGGCATGTACCATAGGTGAACTCGCATCTTGAGCAGTCGACATTGTCGATGAATATGGTGATAACGCAATATTCGTGTGATGACCCAAAACACCTACCCTAGGGGCAATTTGGTAATTTGCCATTAGTTTTATCTGGTTGTTGTAAAATTATGTGTATTATGCTATTTTTAAAGCAAATTACCAATCTAAAGCCAAAGTTAGAGCTACTAACTTAATCAAATATAAAATGAACCTAAACTAAGCCTATGGGCATTATTGTAAACTTGCAAAACCTTACACTAATTAAATGATGTATATAAACCTCATTATGAAACCACAAACCCTTTTGTTCAAGCACATAAAACTTTAAGGAGAAAGGGATATGAGAGGTAGATGGGGTCAATCATGGTGCCCTAGGTATTGAAGCTTCACTTTTAGGTACGGACGTCTTCCTTATATTCTATTCTCTTATTTTGGTGAGGAATTAGAGGAGAGAGAATCCAAAAATGCGGCGAAGCATCGACAACATCACTAAGGAGGTGGGGGCGCCACTAGGCTACCCCCATAACCATCATTAAAAGAAAAGAGAAATAGTGGTGTTTTGACCACCCCCCCCACTAATGTCACTTAGTCGAGGGCTGGCAAGGGCGTCCATGGCCAGTGACCAGAGATGGGAGTGATTCCTTGGTAGATGCACACTAGGGGCTTGCTGGACCCTACTTCCCAAACCAAAAGCCAAGCAGTCCTTGGCTTTGGTCAACCAAGGTTTGACTAGCTTTTGGACCCCTGGTCTAGGGCTGACAAACCTTGGGGAGTCAACAAGGGCGTTTTGGCCTCTTTACGTGAATGGCAGAGGCGAATCCGCCCCTGCCCTCAAAATGGAGCACACTAGTGCTCTTTGGGGGACCCAACGGCGAGTCCCATCCCCCGATAATGACGCATTAGGACCTCAAAGTGGGCCTTGGGCAATGCGAAACTCACAGGGTCTATTGATGTGGACCCCAAAGACAAATTTATTGAAAATTAAACAACTTTAAATTGTAAATTATATTGACGTGGAATGTTTAATAATTGTTTAGATTCGCTATGGGGTCCCCAAAGAACTAAAAATGAGGGAGGATCGAGTAGGAGTCTTACTACGAGTCTAGGTAAGTGGGGAGCTTCTCACGCATTAAATATGGCTCGATACTAGATAATTAGAAATCACATTTTAAAGGAAAGACTTGGGTTATGGGTTTCATTGTATTGGTTTGAATCTCGATATCTATGAAATGTGATGCACTTGTTTTCCCCATTTATGTTATTCATTGCCCTAGGATGTTTGTGAAGTCCCCACCGAGGGCTTAATTATTAAGCAAATCTATCTAAATGCCCAGGATGTTTATGGTACCACCGAGGGCCTTACTAGTTAACACACCAGGAGGTTTTGTGGAATTTGCCTACAAGGGCATTACTTGTCTAATTGAATGGATAAATGTATCATTTAAGTACATGAGTTGGTGTTCCTCCTCTTGTAACTTGGTGAAAGAGAGACATATCAGTGGCGGCATGTGTCAACATCTGTACCATGAACTGGCGGTGTAACCGGCCTGAACCGTACCCTGAGGTGTCTTTTCACACAATTGACCTCAAAAGATGTTCCAGACCCGCTCGTCCATTCTTTTTACTATTGAAATTAATTTTTCTTCCAAGTTATAAAAATTTCAAAAATCATTAAGTTCCTTTTTCAACAATTAAGTTAAATTCAAGTGTGTGTGGAATTCAATGAACATATAATAAAATACTGGAAAGTAAATGGGAACCAAAGTGGGGAAAACACCTATCATATCATCAGTACCACAATCCAAAGTGGAGGAACATGTCCAAAAGTATCCCATAATCCATACATGAACAAAAATGTAAGTTCAGTATATAAAACAAAATAGATACACAAAAGGGATCACTCGTATAGTGAAGATCGGGGCGGTCTGAAGTCGTCGTCTCACTGGTGCGCCTTGCCCTTCCCTAGATCACTGGAGGATGGATCCGAGTTCCAAAAGACCCATAATAAGTGAACAACATGGTTTTATAAAAGTTATAGCATAATGTAATTCGACAAGTAATAATATAAGTAAATCACAGGAATTAAACATAATTCAATCATTTTTTAGTATGAACAGGCAGTTCCCAAGAATCCCATATACATGGACCTAGTCTGAATCCCATAAGACCGATAGTGTTCAACATCGACGATCGGGGGAGGTCCCGACATGTGACTTCGTGAACCCGAGTGACATCGACATACTTTAACCCTGTTGTAGGAAACGCCGGAGGGCGAAAAAATCCTCCAACTGCCATACTGTCTGGAGGGTAGAAGATCGCTGTATAGTTATACCTAAAAGTTACCTGACTGGCTGGATGGGGAGACTATTCGCCATCAAAGGCGCCCCATCTAATACTCATAGACAACTCTTAATGGTCTAAGTTTCTAGATGCAAGGCTACATGTAATTATGATGCAATGCACATCTAACTATGCAATTTCTAGTATGATGCGTCATAAAGTTTATAAATTCCTAATGTTCACAAACCTCATGTGTGGCATGTCGAAGCTCGACCGCACATCTCGTACTCGACACTAGTTCTCTCAGTTCTTGGTATCGTCTTTTATTAGTTTAGGTGTGTTAGGATCGTATTTGAATACTTGAGAGTAATTATAGTTTAGCTAACTGCTTTTATTGAGGTTTCTTCAAACTATCTTTGAGTATGCTCAATTATAACATTTAGTATGCTCTAAATAATAATACTCATCATGCTTTAAAATACTAACATTTGAACTTTGAGCAAACTCAAACTAAGTCAAACAATCTTAATCCAAATAAGCAAGCTCGAAAATCCATAACAGTCTTATTTCTATTGAGCAAGCTCAAAACTTATAACAGTCTTAATATCATCGAGTACATTATAAATTTATCCTCTTTTGAGTCTACTCAAACTGCTCATAATAAGTTTTATGCAATTCTAAAGATTTTGATTCTTGAGTCTAAGAATACTCGAATCACCTCAAACTCAAATCACTTGGCTTAAAAACAACTCCATTGAGTTCTAACATCATCATGTATGCATTTATACTCAAATTCCATGCAATAAATATCCAATCTTCATTAAATAAAGTTACTATTCATCTTCTTCTTCACATCACACAACTCAACAACCATAAAAATCTTCAAAATGATCCCAACAAGACATTGTCATTAATTAAGAGTCAATCTACTCTTATGAACCCACATGTTCCAAAATTCATCAATAACAACAGCTCAAAACATAATTTTTGTAGAGATTTAGTGAAGAAAACATAGCAAGAACTTTAATGGAGTTGTCTCTTTTCATTCTATGAGCTCCAACTAAGTTAGATTCATACTCTCTAGCATCAACTTTCTTAGATCTTCAAAAACTCCAACAACAAATGCAAGATTTTCTACAACTTCCTTGATCTCCTAATTTTCTCGCAAACTCTCTAATAGTGTTAGAGTTTATTTTGCATATTGAACAAGAGACCATGAAACTTATATAGTCCTTGACTTTAAATCTCACCTACTCACAAATCTTTAGGTGAATTAAAGACTCTTATTTAAGCCATCACATTCCACTGAGTCAAAAGCAAACTACCACTTGTCCCTTTTTACATGATAGCTAACATGCACCTTATTTTTTATTGGTCCACCTACAAATGTCATAAGACATTTCCCATTTTGTCCATGCCCTTTTAAATCAATTACATGCAAGTCTAATTCTATAAATTTAAAAGTTGCATTTGAATTTCATTATATTAACAATCAAACCATAGACATATTAATCAATTTTACTACACCACTTAGGTCAAATTAAATCAAGTTAGTAATAGATCATGATACTAGCCTAAGTCATGTATTTCCCGCCTTATACGTATCTTGAGGCAAAACCCACACCTTGCCTTGTCTTGTGTCACGTGTGTATTTATAATTATTTAATTATTTATTAATATTACATACACACCAAAAATAAAATTTTATTACTTATGGTACACTATCATCGAGCACGACTGCATCACCTAGTCAAATCGGGTTCGGGCATTCGATCCGATTAGATCTAGCTAAGTCCGGTTTGGTCGGTGATGGGATGTCGCAACTTGGGATGAACCTACTTTTTTTGATGCAACTAGTTGTGGGGGCGCAACGGCCATTGCGTCCACTAGTGGCTTGCACCAAACCAAAAGTGAGGGATTCGACTACCGGATTCCTACCAATATCTTGCATGGAAAAACAACTTATATTTATTATTATTATAATTTCTTTATGGTATATCTTTTCTGGGCCCCTTTGCATGAATTATTTGAATTCACTAATGATTTGCGAATCTCTTTCTTATAATGGTTTAATGAATCTTGGAACTTGCCTTAAAAGTTATGAATGGAAGGTTTCTCGCTCGTTCGTGGATACGAACCATACTTCCATGCTTCTATTTTGAAATAAAAACCTTACTTCCATGCTTCTATTTGAAATGAGAGCCTTACTTCCATGTTTTTGCTTGAATATAAACATGACTTCCATGCTTCTATATAGTGTGGGAACTTTTTTGCATGCTTATGTATGGATTTGAAATCATGCTTCCATGTTTCTACTTAATGCTTGTGATTTGGTTTCAATTTCATGTTAGATCTTGCATAAGTATCAAGTAGTACTTAAGTATTTGATGTTTGAGCGTAGTTTTTCTCTTATTGAGCTATGTTTTCCCTTTGAGCTCACCCACTTACATTTCAAGGTCTTCCACCTCCATTTTAGATCGCGACAAAGGAAAGGTCACGTCGTAAAGCCTTTTCTAGCGTATGTGGGTCTTGCTTGCTACTACTAATATATTTAACTTTTGTCTTTGCAAAACTTTGAATTGCGTTGTAACTTAAAACATGTCATTTGGGTAGTTCGGAACCCTCCTTATCTAGCTTTGACTATTTGGAAGCTTTATAGTGGTTTTAGAAGTTTTTTGATAATTTGGAATTTTGGACGGATTGAACCTATTTAGAGTTTTAAACACCTATCTTATGGATTTTATGATTTATGGAATTTTGGATTGTTTTTACTTCCTCATTTATTATTCCATATTGTTAGTATGTTACTCAGCAGGTTGAAATAGGCATGCCAGACCGTACTTGGGCCCAGTTCAGGTATGGAGCTTGGGTAACTGTTTGGGCCAGGTGACCTGACCCTAGTTCAGGTGAGTTTCGTCACAATTCATATGTCCCCTCTATAGTCTAAAAATCCCCTTTAACCGACGAACGAATGTTGTGACCTGCTAAGACTTCTCCTCAAACCTCTCGACTCACATATCGTAGGTCCGAAGCTCCAATCTCTCTACCGGGCCCCGACTGATTGATCATTGTAGTTTGTAAATGAAATTTTGAGTCTTGATAATCTCTATAGCTACTGATATTTAATATTGTAAAATTCAACAAATAACACATACATTTCAAGTTTTAATTATCCCCAACTCACCTCACTTCCCAACTAAGACTCTAAATTAAGATTATAGGGTTTCCACACTAGGTTCATTAGTGTCCTAACTATAAAGTCGTATTCACATTTTAGTCGAGTTGTGAGCTAATCAAGAGTTAAGGCAAAAATCTTTGCTCTAATACCAACTCTGATGATCCCCAACTCTCAAAACCTGGGTTTTGCCTGGTAGTAAACCTATGTATGTGGGTTCAAATCAACCCTAGTCAGCCTCTTCATCGAGCTAAACATCGTTTAGTTTACTAGAGTTATTATCAAGATTCAGTTGGGTTTTGAAGTTTAAAATGTAGTGAAAATTTAAAATTTTATTTTCAAAACCCTAACAAGATCTAATTCGAATTCCATTGAAGTGATTAAGAAAAAGAACCGTGCCTCAATCACTAGTTTACTTCTTTGTGTTGATCGATGCTTAAGACGATGCCAGATATGAACGTCCTCTATAAAAAAATCCACAGACGAATGACGACCGAGATTTCAAGTGGTAGGTCGAGAGAGAACATGAAAATAATTTGATGTTCTCCCTAAAAACTCAAGAACGAGTGAGAAACCGAACTTGTTTTCTAAAAAAAATTAGATTCTGACACGTGTCGAATTCATCGAAATATAATCTCGATGAGATTACCAAGTATCAAAAGTACTACAGTAGTGGTAAGCACAAGGTCGATCCACAAAGACCAAGGGTTTCCAACTTAGGCTAGAAAACAAGAAAGTGAATTGGTGGATTTAAGAATATTATTTTCAAGAGTTCACCAAAAATAGGGAATTAAAACACCTTATAAAGAAATCAATCAAAGTAAAATAACTTAGACCCTCGATATCTCAAACTTCCTCAATCGTCATTTTCAAACTCTATGGTCATCTATCTATGTAAAGTATGCAATTCAAAGGTATTCTAGGGTAGTGATAAAACTAAGCACACACCCGGTTCCTCGTTTTCTTCTAATCGATAGCTAAGGTACGTCCGTTGACTACTCCTCTAGTAAAATGTATAACCCTTGACTCATGCGCCTTGGGTTTAACATGATGACCGCAATGGGTTTTATGAAAACACTAAACCTAGAAAACCAGATCACTAATGCATCCTATTTAACATAGGTCCTTAAGGCACTTGACCGGTCTCGAAAGGGTCGAATCAATTGATATGGTCAATTTCCATTTATGTGAGTCTTCTTGCATAGCTACGGATGTGTATGACTTGACACGTGTTGAGCGTGTACAATAGTTTCCCGTATTTTACTATTATTTGTAGTAGTGGTAAATGAGATATCGTCTCCACATGAATTTTTCAAATCTTAAAGGAAAGTATTTTTTTCTTGTTTTTATTAACTTATTTAATATCATTAAACGGGAATTAAAATACTAAATAACTAAAATCTATAACTACTAACTTAATTAACCAAATTAACTAACTTAATTCAAATAATTCAATGCAAAATAAATTAAATAATACTCACATTCAATATAATATAAATATCTTAAACAAACCCCTCTTGAAGAATGTAATATACGTGGATTACATTCAAACACTAGAACAAACCTCACTACATACTATAGTTATAATTGTAACACAAGGAATCTTGGAATCGTTAAATCCTAATTCATAGTAAGTTGATAGCATTTAGCCAACCACCAATTTTTCTAAACTCATTGAAAAAGCCACATTCTTATCATTGTAAATATACATATTGGATAAAATGCAAAACCATAGAAATACGATAGCATTAATACTCAATGAAATCATGTCTGATCTAAGCTAATATCAACCGAAGTAGCATAATAAACAATTTAGAAGACAATTACCTATAACATCAACTCGGGAAAAGCCCTATAGATTAATCCTAGTACTATTATAATTGTTGTCAATAACTATAGACATAGATTCATAATCAAAATACCACAATATGCATTTGCAACTATGCATGCAATATTAATCTTCATTAGTTGTAATACGCAAAAGCAACTTATTAAATCTGTGATTGACGTAGATTAAAAGCATTATGTACATGACTTCTTAATTATAATTATCTAGTAATCTAAAGTATATACATGTCTAGGGTTTGTTTAGATTGATAGACAACTCACTCATGTTGGAAATAAACAATGCGAATATATGATAAAAAGACATAAAAAATAAATATATAAATACCTTTTAAAATAAATTAAAGCTCCAATGTAGCTTCAAACATCAAGTAAAGCTAATAAAAACTCGAGAAATAGGTTTGAAAGAGAGTTTAAAGAGAAAATGAGAGAGTTATTTCGAAGCTCTTTGGCCTTATTCATAGTCTCCCTAAGTATACATATCTTATATAAACTCAAATTATTCATATTAATCTAAAAAATTGTAATCAACCTCACCGATTTGTCAGCGGTTCCTAGGTTGTACGTAAATCGCTGAGTCAATCACTGGATTTGGCTCCCTGTGCTCCAGCGATTCAATTGGCAATTTCTATTATATTCTTCAATTCACTGTAGATTCACTGGACTTTCCTGCGGCCAATGTAGGTAGCGATTCCTAATGTAAATACAAATCGCTGGACTTCTTCTCCAGTTAACTGTTTTGGTTTTCTTCCTCTTTCTTCCATTTCTTCATTTTTCTATTTAAATCCTAAAATCAAAAAAATAAGAGAATACCTAGTATAATATAAACATTTATATATAAAATCAACCTAAATTACACTATAATATTTGTCTAATTATTAGACTAGTCAAATACCCCTAAACTCAGCACTTTGCTGTCCCGAGCAAAGAAATACTCTCAATCGTATTCTCTTTTCATTCTTTAGAAACTGATTTCAATCTAATTCATCTTAACTATAAATAATATAAATTTTAAAAATAGAAGTGATTTTCAAATGAAAACATATCATCGACAAGTAAATGAAAGTTATGATAGAATAAAATGTCTTAAACAAAATAAAACATCCCTTAATGATAATTCAACCACCCAATGTGACACTCTTTGGAACTTAAAATTCATTACTAAGGCCAGTACACAATAGAGGTTTTCTCAATCTCCACTGATAAGCATCACGCTTATGATAACTAGTATAAAATCTCAAAACACAAAAATCACTAGATTAATTTTAAGTTTAAAAAATACTTTATAATAGTACCATAATCAAAATCAATAGGAATTTCGCCAAGATACAAATGAATATATTATTTAAAATATGTTAGATTAAGAAATATTTTATTCAACTCTAGCTTTAAGAACCAAGTTAAATATTTTCTTTGAAGAGTTTAAGAACATCCATCTTTTTCTCCTCTCATTTTCTTTTCTACTTCATTCAAATTATTTCTTCCTATTATATTTCTTTTGCTTTTGATTTTGAGTCCCTGCTCCATTTCCTATTTACATTCTTACATTTTTCCCACTATAGATTCCCTGCTCCATTTCGAACTCTTTATATATTTATATTTATAAACTCTTATTAACACTACTCACTATCCACTAAAGTTGAATAAAACCTTCTTTCTAACTTATAGAAATTCATTGGTTTCTAACTCATTTATTCTTTCAATTGTGGCATAATAACTTTCTATATCTATACTATAAAAATACTTAATTAATAGCTTTTGTATCATGAGATTCTTAGAATTCTGTCTTATTCATCTTGCACTATTATTTCGATTTTCTACCAATTTTCATGACTAACGTAAGGTATTCAATATATTGTATACATCAACTACTAAATTTAATCAAAAAGAGCATAAAATATGATTCCTTCTATCATGAAATTCACTTGGGTAATAAAAATATCTTTTCCATTCTAAAATCTATTCATTATATTCATTATCATTTTTTCCTAACTAAAAATTAAGTAAAATGAAATTCATACTTGAATTCGAAAATGTTTTGAAAAATTTCGTCAACTTACTTGAATATCGGATTTGAAGTTTGAACTTTTCGGATCAATTCTAAACTTATTTTCTAACTTTCTTGTCTTTCCATGCTTTCTTTGCTATCATTGTCATATTTCACCTAAAATAACTCCAAACTCATTCCAAACCTTGTCTTCAAGATTTTTAAATAAAGTCAAATTTTTCAATAAAACAAATATACCACGTGAAGTATATACGAATTGGTATAATCATACATTGGATAATCAATATAAGAATAAACTTAATTTAGAATTGGCGTAAGACAAAGTCCATAAAAATAATATGAATAAACATCACCATTATATATATATATATATATTAAATGTATCAAATCTCACATCAAAGCACTTAGTAAAATGTATCACATTGTATACCACCACCATAAACACAAAGTATCACCAATACCGGAGTTACATAGGATACCTTACACAATATTACTCATAGACAAAGAATAGAAATTGAATAAGGAAATCAATGTCGTCGTCCGGAAGTCGCATCGTCATCATCCTCCAATGGATCAATCCTCTGGGACTGATAACTCGCAGCGGGGTCGTAGAGGTGGTATTCCTGACCTTGCAGTATTGGAATATTAAGATTACAACTAAATGGTAGCCTCATATGTGTAGATGGTACATGAACCTTTATGCCTCCTTGACTTCTATGTACTATACATTGTTTGTTTCATCTGTGGATGCTCCTTGCTAAGGCCCTCTGATTGTCAAACACCCATTCTTGATTACACAGAGTTGTCATTTGATTGCGTAGAATTGCACCAATGAAGGCCAGCTCCAACTTTTCCATGTATAGTCTGTTATAAATCCTAAGAGGGTGCTCCATATTCGGGTCATGTCTAGCTTCCGACATATCTTTTAAAGTTCTACTCGTGTCATGAATGATTTTCTTGTTTATTTGTCGTGTCTCTCTTCTGGCTATCTCAGCCTTCTTCATTTCATCCTCGGTGTCTTTATAACTATTTACTCTTCCATATGTCTTTTTAACTTCGTCCGTAATGGTTTTCTTCGGTAAGACAACCATATCAAGTCCGACCATGTTCACCTGATTCGTACGACAAAAAGTTGTAATTATCAAAAGGAAATGCAGTCCATCATTCTTTTTTGTGGTGATGGCACTCTAAATTGACTCATAAATAATTTTTTCAACATACAAGTATCATAATCCCATGACAATGTGATAAAGTAGGGCGACCTTGTAGTTCACTATCTCGTAATACTGCAGGCTCAACTTTAAGCTAGCATTAATGAAATTACGCCAGGCTTTAGTGATTTTTCAAAAGAATTTGGTGGTTATGTGCTTCAGGTACACCTCCATATAAGAAATGAATCCATCACTGTGGATGGCCTTTAAACATCCCCTAATTGTCTCGGTGGGGTAGTGTTACTTAATGGCATATTCAGGCTTAGGGTACTCATCATTTTGTTCTTGGTGAAAATTCGGTAAACCAAAATACCGATTTATTCTTTCATCGCAATAATCCATTATCCTTCCTCAAACTCGTGATTTGGTCTTACTCTCACTTCCATATGCATTTGCGTAAAACTCTCGCACCAAGACATCACATCCCTTCTAACTAGGGACATCCTCTAGGTCTAAGTGGTTATAGTCCCTAGCCAATAATCCCCAGTTCCTAATCTCGATGATATCTGATATCCTTGGCTTGTATTTCAATTCGTTCTTCACATTAAATCCCTTATCTGGGATCAACTTCCTGTCCTGCACTAAATCATTCTTAAATTTTTCATAGGCCTTCTCATTAACAAAGTTCTCATTCCTAAGTACATAATTTTTCTCCCTCATAGGTATCTCCTCTTATAATTCTACCACTTCCTCCCCTCCTCCACAAAGTCATCCTCAGTAATATACCTAAATGATGAAACTGGGGTAGGTTCCTCTTTTTGGTCTAATTTTAGGTGTGTTAAAAGAGATTGATGCAGGTTGGATTTGAGAAACTTTTGGTTTGGTCTTTGTTTTCTTTACTAACTTTCCATTCCCTTTGAACCTCTACCTTTTCTACCTCTGGCCATTTGGATAAGTACAAGTTAAAAAATGAACCTGTAAAACCATTTAAAACCAAGATTGTTGAAAAAGCATTCAGTAAAATTCAGCTTATCTATTTAAAAGGACAAATTCATCGGGAAAGTCATTTATAAATTGAGAATTTGAAATTTATATGAAAATTGTCGATAAAACATAATTAAGAAAAATAGTCATTCCTATGTAATTGAAATTAGTCGATAAATATGCACAAAACCTCCCAAACTCATTTGAAACTTAGTCTCAAATTAGCTTGCGTATAAAATTCGATCCATTCACCGTATATGAAAAATAGTTTCAAAATTCGATAGCGATAAACAAATCATCACATCACTCCTATACTAGTATTGTAATAGAAAATATTCGATACTAAAACCATTTTAGAGTAAAATTCTTGAAATTAAGTTTTTTAACCTAATAACAATCCAAAATTGGTGAAAAACCTAAAGTTTCAATCAATAGAAGGTTAGGGTTTTTGTTGATTACATTCTTGAAAGTGAATATTTCAAGATTGGAATTCAAAACTCTTCTCTAGAACCCTCATCCAAGCTCCAATTTGAACTATTTTGCTGAAGCCCTAGGTGGCTCTACACTCTTAAAACGCACCAAATCTTTGGGTTGAATGTGTGAAGATGAGGTGAGAATCACTTAAATATACTAAAATCAAGCTTTAGAAGGTTGAATCTAGTCGAAAACTGATCTCTTGATCGAAATGATGCAATGGTTTGTAGGTGTGAAATGTTTAATTGTGGTAATTTGTGGTTTCTATTTTCAAAAACTTGAATTCGTTCTCAGCAAATCAGGGTTTAAGTGGATTCACTGAGAAATTACTGGCAAAATTGCTAAAAATGAGCCTTATTGGCTTAACGATTTGTTTAGTGAATTCTAGATATAAGTTTGAAATGGTGAGAAATCATAGACTCAAAATTTCAATGAAAACTCTGCACACTGCTGCCAATTTTCTCAGCGATTTCCAGTACAAACTTGAATTGTTGGGAAATCGTTAGCCTATTTTTACTGTTTTCAAAATAAATTGAATTTCCCATTTAATTATCACATATATATATATATATATATAAAAAAGGTAGAATTATTCAAAACTTTCAAAACTTAACTATGATATGTACTAAATAATATATTTCGTTACTATAAATAGCTAATTAACATAAAACTAATGCATAAAAACCATATGATACAGATATAAATTGGCTCGATCAACTCCCCTTACATGAAATTATTCTGGAATTAAATTCCTAAGATATCCCCATTACAAGAGTCAAAAGTATAGAGAATATAAAAATGACTAATTAATTCTAATACTGAAACTGAAAGTAAAGATAGAATATGGGCTGCCTCCCATAGAGCACTTTTATTTACTGTCGTTGGCTCGACTTACCACGCACTTCTAAACTTGTTCTATAATCTTAAGTGTAGGATTATCTACTCTAGTGCCATTTCATAAAGTTATTGCTCGACCATGCACCCTAAAAATGATTGTCTTGTTCAGAGTATCCATGACAGCTTGCAAAGTGGCTGAGAAAGGTCGTCCTAATATTAATAGAGGATCTTCATTGATTAAGTGTGGCATAACCAAAAAGTCTGTGGGAATAATATATTTGTCAATTTGAACTGGTACATTAGTAACAACACCTATTAGTTTTACTAAATAACCGTTTGGTAGAGTAATTTTTCAGAAGCAAGTACATCCAATTCTAGTTGAGTATGAAGAAAGAAGTGAATTGACATGTAGTTTGCTCTAGAACTTGTATCACAAATAGCTTTTAAATACCAAGCCCATTTAACTTTTATGTTTATATATATATATATCTCCTAGATCATCGAGCTTGACAATTGATGGATTCTTCTTTTTCTTCTTCTTACTCTTTGTACATTTAAATTCCTCCATATTATTATCGTTCTCAACATTGTTCAATTGCTTAACCGTCCATTCTCGAGTTATTGTCTTTTCATTTGAAGTACTTGCAGCTTGCTTATTCTTAGTCATAATCTTTTTATCTTCCATTTTTACTGCATTAATAACATATACTTTAGCTTAATGATGATTTAAGTATAAAGATTTAATTTCATTAGTTTGTTCACTATCAAATTCATTAGAATTTGCATAGACATCTTCATCATTGAAATGGAAAGTGACAATCTTGTTTTCAAATTCCATAGACATTGTTCCATCACATATATCTGACTTTGTTTTAGTTGTTGTAAGAAAAGGTCTTCCTAAAAGTATAGGTGGAGACTTAGATGATATTGCGTCTCCCATTTCCATGATATAGATGTCAGCTGGAAATACTAAGTCTTATACTTTTACTAAGACATTTTCTAGTAAACCATAAGGTATAATCACTTCGTTGTAAGCTAAGGTAAGATTAATAGGTGTATTAGTCAACGAACATATTCTCAATGGCTCATATAGTTTAAGTGACATAACATTTGTTGATGCTCCAAGATCACATATAGCAAAATCTATTAAAGAAGTCCCTATTGTAATAGGAACTCCAAACACTCCTGGATCGAAAATATTTCTTAGGTATTTTCTTTTTAATTAAAGTAGACACTTTTTGTCCTAAGTTTTCTTTAGATTCTTTTAAAAATTTATCCTTTGATTTAAAGAATTCTTTCAAAACTTCAACATAATGAAAATTGCATAATCGATTCAATCAATGATTTGTTTATTTCTATTTTCTTAAATGCTTAAAGAATGTCTTCATTGTTTTCTTCCTCCCCAACGTTGGCTAATCGTTATGGAACGGTAGAATATGAAAACATATCTTTGTTTAAATCATTAGAAATCTTATCATTTGTATACTTATCAATTAATTCAAACTTTTGTAAAGATTTTTCATATGCTTCAACTCTGGCTAAATACCATGGGTATAGCCTTTCAGGAAAATGTGCATATTTCAATTGTTCAACCATCCATTCTCTAGTAGGGATGACAATAACCATTATTTCTTCTTTAATAGTCTTATGAGCTTTCTTTTTATTATTCTGTTTAAGTGTCTTTCCGTTGTAGGTGTGTCTTTCTTATCACTAAATAAAGCATTAACTTGTGCTTGATTAGTAGGGGCAATATTAGCTTGAGTAGGTGCTCTAGCTTGATCACTCAGTTGAGTACTTAACCTATTTATTTATAAATTCATTTGACTTAACTAATTTTTCAGTTCATTAATAATAGTATCAGTCTTAATTTGATTTTGAGAAATTTGTGAGAAGTTTTGATGACTTTGGTTCATAAAATTAGCAGGATTTGCTCTAAATTTGGATTTATAGGTTGAGCATCTTGTTGAGGTTGCAGGTTAGGTGCATATTGCATCTGATCTATTGGTCTATCAATATTATAATTTTGATTTTGAGGACCATAACTGAGATTTAGACTTAGTCTTACAGGATAATAAGTATTGTTATGATATTGATTTCTTGGCAGACCAGAAAATTGATTCATCATTGTATTAACCTTTTCAGTATTTTCTTCATGGAGAGTAGGACATGCATCTGTAGGATGTGTAACCTCATTACATAATCCACAAGCCTTAACTTGATTAGATCCATCATTAACTAACAATTTAACCATCTTAGATAGTTCATCAATTTTATCATGAGACACATTATTTTTCTCATTATCCACTTCATAGAGTTTCTTTCTTTAAGATTCAGCCTTTTCACCATATTGGTTAGATTGTTTTGCCATTTTATTAATAAACTTCATTTGCTAAAGTAGGTTTTGTCTCAAATAAAGATCCACCACATACTGTGTCTAATAACTTTTTTTCAAAGTGATTGAGTCCTTTATAAAAATATTCCAGTAAAACTCTTTGAGTGTATCCATGTTGTGGACAAGAAGAAATTAGTCTTTGGAATCTATCTCAAAATTCATTAATGTTTTCACCATTTTTCATCTTTGCAACTGTAATTTGCTTTCTAGATGGACTATTTTTTCTAGTAGGCATATTCATCTAGGAAAGCTTCTAACATTTAAGTCCATGTAGTTATTGAATCTTGTAGGAGATAGAACAACCAATCTTGTGCTTAATCTTTCAATGCAAAAGGAAAAGCCTTAAGTTTGACTTGTTCAAAAGTACCTTATTTCGGTTTCATCCTATTAACTTTATGTAGATACTCCCTTATGAACTTATGTGCTTCATTGTATTTACCATAGAAGTTAGGTAAGGCACTAATAAATCTAGATCTAAGTTCAAATTCAGGAAATACATCGGGGTATGCTATGCACACATGATCATATGCTGTAACATTTTGATTTGCTTATCTAAATGTGAGTTATCTATTATTATTGATAACTATGTTACCATTATTATTATTAATTATATTTTCATTAATATCATTATTGTTATCGTCATCCTATTAGCTAAAATTCCCCTAAGTTGTTGTTTTAAACTATGATTAAAAGTTCGATCTATTTCAGGATCAAACAGATGTAGAGACCCTATTGAATTAACATGACGAAGTATGTAGACCATACAACGTCTAAAATCCTTAAAAAATATTTATAAATCCTCGGCATACATCATCTAAAATCCTTGAAAATTATATATAAATCCTTGGCAACGACACCAAAAATTGATATGTGTCGAGCGTGTACAATAGTTTCCCATATTTTACTATTATTTGTAGTAGTGGTAAATAGGATATCGTCTCCACATAAGTTTTTCAAATCTCAAATGAAAGTATTTTTTTCTTGTTTTTATTAACTTAGTAAATCTAATTAAATGGGAATTAAAATACTAAATAACTAAAATCTATAACTGCTAACTTAATTAACCAAATTAACTAACTTAATTCAAACAATTCAATAACAACAACAACATAGCTCTTGTACAAATAAATCAATACTCAAATTCAATGTAACATACATATCTTAAACAAACATCGAAACAAACCCCTACTAAATAATGCAATATACTAGGATCGCATTCAAATACTAGAATATAACATTACTTCATACTATAGTTATAATTGTAACAAATGAAATCTTGGAATCATTAAATCCTAATTCATAATAGGTTAATAGCCTTTAGCTAGTCATCGATTTTTCTAAATTCAATTAAATAACCACATTCTTATCATTGTAAATCTACCATTGGATAAAACGCAAAACCATAGAAATACGATAGCATCAACACTCACTGAAAATCATGCATAATCTAAGCTAATATTATCCGAAGCCGTATAATAAACAACTTAGAAGACAATTACCTAGAACATCCACTTGTGAAAAACCCTATAGATTAATCCTAGTTACTACTTCTATAATTGTTGTCAATAACTATAGATATAGATTCAGAATCAAAATACTACAATACACATTTGTAACTTTGCATGCAATATTAATCTTCATTAGTTGTAATATGTAGAAACAACTTATTAAATCTGTGATTGACGTGTATGAATAGATTTAAAGCATTAAGTACATGATTCCTTAATTATAACTATCTAGCAATCCAAAGTATATACATGTCTAGGGTTTGTTTAGATTAATAGACTAATCACTCATGCTGGAAATAAACAATGCAAATATATAATAAAAAGACATAAATAATAAATATATAAATACCTCTTAAAATAAATCAAAGCTCCAATGTAGCTTCAAACGTCAACTAAAACTAATAAAACTTAAGAAATAGGTTTTGAGAGAGAGTTTAAAGTGGCAAGGAGAAAGCTATTTCGAAGCTCTCTGGCCTTATTTATAGTCTCCCTGAGTATACATATCCTAGATAAACTCAAATTCTTCATATTAATCTAAAAAACCCGTAACCGACCTCACCGATTTGTCGTCGATTCCTAGGTTGTACATATATCGCTGATTAATCACTAGATTTGGCTCTCTGTGGTCCACTGATTCAGCTGACACTTTCTAGTATATTATTCAATTTGCAGTGGATTCGCTGGACTTTCCTGTTGCCAATTTAGGTGGCGATTCATAGTGTAAATACAAATCGCTGGCTAATCGTTGGACTTCTTCTCCAATTGACTGTTTTGCTATTCTTCGTATTTTTCTTTCATTTCTTCATTTTTCTATTTAAATCTTAAAATCATAAAAACAAGAGAATACCTAGTGTAATATCATCATTTATATAAAAAATCAACCTAAATTACACTATAAAACATGTCTAATTATTGACTTGTCAAATACCCCAAACTCAGCACTTTGCTGTCTCAAGTAAAGAAATACTCTCAATCATATTCTCTTTTCATTCTTTAGAAATTGATTTCAATCTAATTTATCTTAACTATAAATTATATAAATTTTAAAAATAGAAGTGATTTTCAAATGAAAACATATCACCCACAAGTAAATGAAATGAGGAAGTTATGCCCAAAACACTAACGCTGGGTCAAAATGGACTTCACCAAAGCTTTGCCAATACTAGTATTTCTTTCTTGATATTCACATGATCCCTATTTCACTTCATATTCGCACATCTAGTCTCAAAAACTTGAAATAAACAAAAGTAAGAATTTGTCTCTATAAAATGGAGAGTTAGAGTCCAAAATCAAGTAGAATACTAGCCTAACTAACGCAAAATCATAGACTTAACAAACACCCACAAACTTAGAGCTTTGCGCATCTCAAGCAAATGAGTGAATGAAAACTCAACATACCACTAACAAATAGACTCCTAACTACTACAATGAATAACTTTAATAATCCTACACCCGTTACAAAGTTAAGTGGAGTATCCTTTTGTTCAAATGCCACTGAATTGACCATCCCTTAAAAAAGGCTCAGAGTTACGATTTGTCTAGAAATGGAGTCCAAACATCAATGAAAACCCCAATTCAAAGAACTAGACTTGGTCAAGATAAAGGTTGTTTACTACTAAGAGTTTTTTAGGGCCTATACAATCAAGCACACAAGTTTATAATTCCTGAAAAAATAAATTAGCGTTTCAATACTTAAAAGGATACCATAGGAGAGAAATGCAACCGCGTGCTCTACTAATGTAGATTTAGCAAAATTAGGTGTCAATAGGTTTTTCAAGTAGGTTGTAATGGGGTCGGGGTAGTGTGCCAAGAAAAAGGTATGAGGGAATGAAAAGTGTTTGAAAAGTTCAAATCAAAATCACTTTAACCATTGAGAGCTGATACACATAAGGAGTTCACATAAATACACATAACACTCTCAATTTGTATTCCTCCCATTTTTTCAACCACCAATTCTTCAATTTGGCTCTTTTGTATTAAATTTTTATCTCAAAACTCTAAAATTCTTTTCATTGAATTCAAAGATTAATTATTTTTTCTATTCTTTGAAGTCGCTGGGAGTTTATTTTTCTCAGAAACACCCCAAACTTGGGGTTTTATACATTTCACTTCATATTTGGCTCTTTCTCATTTTTGCTACGGTTAACCGAACGTTTCAACTAGGTATAAGGATGTAAGGCTAATGGCTAGGGGTTTAATAATAGGTAGTTAAGAAAATAAGGTTAGATTTGGCTCAAATTGGCTAACTAGCGGTAAAATGATGGGTAGGCTTAAGGCTAATGGTTCAATCCAAAAATAGCCTACATCTTTGTGACTGCCCCTTCTCTAATCTAGGGCACCGCCCTGCCTAATCCTGTCACTAAGCCCTAATCTCCGCCACAGAGGACTTAACAACATATTAGTAAGCCTTTAGTTCTATTCTCCTCAATACACATTTCCACGATAAACAACACCCAACTCCTATTATTATAAAAATTTTTAGAGTAAATTTATACTTTTAAACAAATATTAAAATAATGGAAGTCTTAATGATTTACTAGAAACAATTAAATACCAACCTTACGTGTGGAAAACAGGATAACAAGATCACAAGAATATATATACATATCAAAATTGTGATTACTAGGGTAATAATCATGTATCAGGTTGGGGAACTAACACTCAACCCAGACATATATACAATGAATCAATTTAAGTAATAATATCATGACCAACACAATTCACTAAACGAGTAGAATCAAACAAAGTTCATGATACCAGATTACATGGCACATACTAAGCAAAATAGACCATATAACAATGATATATATTGGAAATGAAATATAGAAAAGAACCTCAACTGATTTACTTACAAGTAACGCAATGTTTCCTAGCTAAAACAGCCACCTGACACCTAAATCGCGTAACCTGGACTCTCGAGACTCTTTTCGAAGCTCCTGGTATCACTGTACAAGGTGCTTAGGTGGTTTAATGTGGTTTTTGGCGAAGTTAAATAAATTTAAAGTGTTTTAAGGAGTCATAGAAATTTGGCTGTTTAGAAATTCTAGAACGCTAGGGATTGTGTCTAGCGCGCTATTCATAGTCGTTAGTTAGCGCGCTACTTGCGTGTAGCGCGCTAGTGAGCACACCTTGCGCTATGCGCCGGAAACCCAAAAACTCTGCACTCGGATTTTTTGGGTTTCCTCCTCCTAATGGCTATTCCAAAGCCTTGGATCCATGTTCACCTCTACCAGGGATCCAATACATCCTCAACAAAAACAAAAACAACTCATACTTCATATATAATTCATCAAACCATCACTTTATGCATGCATTTCAATAAAAACAAATTAGGAACTTCTTAATAGCTAGATTATCAGCTCGAAATGAGGAATTTAAAAATGCTAATAGATTTTAAAAACAAAGACATCTTCAAATCAGAATTTGAGAAAATCAGCTTCATTAAATAAAACCAAATTTTAAGCAAAACTTTATAAATTCAAAATCTGGACTTAGGAATTCAATTAGGGTGTTTTATCTACCCAAAAATAGTTTGTAATCCTCATCCAACGCTCTTCAAAAACCTAATGGTTTATCCCTAACAAATCTTGAATTTGAATGCAATGAGGATTAGAAACACTAACTAAAATTCATGAACTATATGTGATGTTGATGATGATACTTTGAGTTGTAAATTTCACACCTTTGACTTCCCAAATCCCAACAAATTCAGAGATCTTTCCGGCCCCAAATCTTTTGTTTTGTTCATTCATGAGATGAATAATTGTGCACAAGTGTTGCTTATATAAGTATTTGGATGGAATTCAACATAGCCTTTCATTATTTGATCCATTGGCCATCTCTATGATCATCTTATGACAATCATTTGCTTCTAACCTCCACTAAAACAATCATGCACAATTCTCATTTGGATGAATGGTAACACATATCTCGAGGTATATTTATGTGTATTGTTTTATTTTCTTAACTTAGGCCACATTAAACTATAAATTCAACTATAGACACATATTTGATTTACTATAAACAATAGGATAACACATTTTCTTATTTGATCTCTTTTAAACAAACTAAGACTCATCATATCACACTCTACCCCGATCCTATACTGACACGCATCTCATGGTACATCTCAGCTCGTGTCTTGACGCCTATCCCTAACGAGTAGAAATGACTAAGTAGTCTACACATATACAATACAATAGGAAAAAATCACACAAAACAAAAATATACCTCGACCACATGACTCGATCAGTACATGAATCTCGATATGGGTCCCACGTCATAGGTCGGTGATCCTGATTAAAAAATAAATTATGATTAGAAATTTGGGTTGTGACAATCTTTCCCCAAAAGGTGTGTCAATCATGGGATTTCGCCTCGAGCGGGTGACACCCTAGTTCTAGCACCCTAAAAACTTGACCTTTACCACTTTCACAGTTATGACCACCTGCCCTATTTGGTATCTGTAACCAAAGGCACACAATAAATTTTCGGGCAACTCTAGACTAGACTTAACTCAATGGTTCTAAATGTGAACTAAACATGTACAAACACATATGTAGTCACACAAATCACTGTAAACTACTCCTATGAACATACTATCCTAAACAATATACTATATGGCATATCATAGCAAGATGATAAATGATGTGAAATGGTAAAATAGAAATGAGTAGAATAAGGTGAGAACACAACCATACCATACCAATCATACCTATGTAATGCACATGAAAATTAAAATTGTTATACCTGATGTCTTATGCATATTCCATATAATCAAAAAAAAATTAATCCCAAACCAATCCATAATACCTAAATACTTGGAAACACCCCCAAACTTATTCTAAACCTTGTCCCTAAGGTTTGAAACAAGATTGCGAATGACAAGACAAAGAGGTGAGAAAAGAAAGTGAAATAGAACATGATAAATAAGAAAGTGAAATGATAAGTAGCAAATATGAGAAATGACATGTCAAATTATTACAAATTAAGTACTGAACTCTAGTTCTCAATAATATAGTAAAATCAAAATATAAAAATGCTCTCGCACATTCAGAAAAAGTGCTCGACTCTGAGCATCATCATCTCTATCAGATCTAGCAGCACCCTCATCAAAAGAATGATTCAAAGGACTCTTATCTGCCCCTTAGTCAACCACCCCATCTACAGTAATGAAGTGCAGGGTTTCCAAAATTGAACTATGTAGTTCGTAGGTCTTAAACGATTGCTACGATGGTACCTATCAACACGACGCTTGTACTGCTGCGCTTCACAAAATTGACTTCGCTGCAGCTCTGGTATTGTAGAAACATGGCTCTGTCCATCATGCTCGGACATCCTATGAAAGTAGTCGTCATGCATCGCCCTCATCATCTGAATCAAGGTCTCTATATTAGCACTGGCTAGTGGTGCAAAAGGCTCAAGCATGGGGCGAACCGGTGGAGCTGGCACATATTAGTCATCAACAACTAAGTTTACTGCATCGTGCTGCTCAGCCTATCTTTCAATCTCATGTACCATTTCTCGTCTCATGTAGCATCCTCTATCTTGATTAGGGCGATACATGACCCGAAACCTTAATTAAGCCTCAGCACACCAGTCAGACTTAACTAGAACCAGAAGCCTACCTTCAATACCTAATAAACACAATTTGTATATCTCGAATATCGAAATTATAAAAATAAACTTAACGAAATTAAAATTTTTTCGATAACAAAATAGATATAAAAAATAGATAAAAGCACCGGATTAAAGTTCGGATTAAAACCATAACCCAACCCTGTTTTATCCAAAGCATTAATTCAGAACAAAATATACAACAAAAGAAAGTTCCATTACATCGTAGAGAAGGTCCAAACGCTTAATCCTTCTCTTTTCTTTTCCGTGAAACGCCGAAAGAGGTACCTGAAATATTAGTTGGGATGAACGTTCCAACTTGCTCAGTAAGTGGTGTTCACATACTCATCATTTATCTACTAGTAAACGATAAATCAATGCAATAACAATATGATCAACTTAAATAACTAAAGAGTGTGTCATAATTGTTATAAACAATATATAAGCAGATGCAAGATTATTTGGTTTCATAGCTCATGTATACACAAATATGTAGTTGCTCAACACGGGGTGGCCGATTACCCATTCCAATAGAGTTCACTAGTCAATGTTATGGCCGTAACAAGATTATATGTTTCTTACATTATCTTGGTTTTGATCCTAAACCACCAAACGTTGTGTAGATATACCAGTGACCCGTCCCAGCTATGCGCTTAGCGAGCTTCAGCGTCAATTGGCCTATCGTGATATAAGGACAATTTCCATCAAGGCTGTTTGCATGCGCATGTATGGTTTAGTATACCAGACACTATACAATAACATCGTGGCACAAGCATGGTAGTTCCAAACTCATTACTAAGCAAGACGTAATTTATTGGAATCTCCCCAAAGATAGTTTGTCCTCGCAGTATTAGTGCGTACAACAAGTCATGAACCAAATCAATATATATACATAGCTCTGATATCCCAGTCCATAATCTAAATGCACTAAAGATACTAAATTACGTAGAATAAATGATAAATAAATGAATCTTACTTACCTGAGTTGCTATTTTCTAATTGTTTACTGATCTTTCGTTCCTTCGATATGTGTTCACTAGATAAATATATACAATTAAAGTCGAAATGCATTAATTTAGGTTTTAGATTGGTCCTAGTACCTTCCTAGTACTCTAATCAAAGACTTGTCCAAAGACCCTAACTTGATCTCCGTTTTATTTGTTTTTTGTATATTTGGGCTAGCAGCACCATAGGTGATGTCGTGGCCTTAGGGTTTAAATACTATAAGAGAATGCCCAAAAATCGGACTTATATTCATCAATATAACATTTCCATTACAATTTACAACATTATTTTAAAGAGAATCATCATAAATAACACTTTACTAACATCAACGCATAAACGTCGTGACTAAAGATTCATGACAGCAAAGAATCTCTTAATTAATCACTAAACTAAGGTCAAAGTGATTAAAAACAATACCAACTGAACTTATTTAACTCCTATAAGTACAAACTTGTCAAGTACGAATCACAAAAAATTTCAGTGATTTGTTCTCTTCAACAAGGCTCCCTTAAATCACTAGATCAATTTCAAATTTTCGAAGCTACCCATTGATTTCTCTTTTATCCAGTAGCTGCTTCTATGTTGTTCAAGACAACTTCAAGTCTTCTATACCTATTAACTTGAAGCCTCGGTTGCACCCATACTAACTCATCTCCTTGACTTAATAAACTTGATCTTCCTTATTATGTGTATCCCATATCTCAAGGCTGATCTTTTGTCTCCTAAGTTACCAACCTACTCCCACTCATTATATGTACCCTCCTGGCAAAGTTCAATTGAAAATAAGATTTGGTATCCTCAAGATATGTATTCTTATATAACAACACACCAATCCTCTCTATATGGATGCCTCCTAGCATACCACATGTGACTAGGGATGCAAATGGGGACCTACTAAAAAACTTATCACCCATACACATACCCATCTAGAGAAGAATTCTCATACCCATCCCTATACCCATCAGATCCCCGTGGGTATGGGGAATCTCCATGGGTAAAATGTTTTACCAATTTTATTCTCCATTGGGGATCCCCGTGGGGATTTTCATGGGAATTTTTGCAAGGACGGGGAATTTCCGTGGGGAGTTTTTTTTTCCCATTCCATTCCCCATTGGGGATCCCCGTGGGGAATCTAAAAAAAGAATTGTAACAAATAAGGTGTCAAATATACATACATAACAACACAATTGTTCCAATTCCAACAAAAATAAATCAACATATCAATCGATAAAATTTCTAACTACTAAGTGCTTACACTTATAATTAAGTTTCTACAAAATCATTGGCATATGCAAAACGAATAGTTCAAATTCAAAATATTCCTTAAAGTCACTATTTCTATAAACCACGAAGTCATCTACTTTTTTCAGTGCTTTTGATCCTAAAATTCTAAAATATAAATATAGTTGCAAACAATTCAAAAAAAAATATAGTTATTAATTAACCAAATAAATTAAAATTATCAATCTCATTAAAACATTTTTTGTTATATGTATAAGTGTTTCAGAGTGGAAACTATGTAATATTATGTAATATTTATATATAAATATCATATTGCATATATATAAATAAATATCATATGGTGTATAAATTGATATATGAGGATCCCTATGGGTAGATGGGTATCCCCGTGAGGATTCTCGTAGGGATTACCCATTTGGATTCCTCATGGGGTTCCCCGTGGATATATTTTATTACCCATACCCATATGGGTATGAAATTTCGTACCTATCTCCATCCCCATCCCCATTTAAAATCTCCATACCCGTACCGTTATGATAAATCTCCATCACCCTTGGGTATTTCCCTAATCATTTGCATCCCTACATGTGACCAACACCCCACCATCCAACACATCCTACTTATACTTTTCATCTCTCGCATCACGTACATTATGTATCTCGAGGGGATTCCAAAGGTTTATCAATTATATGTTACATTTATATAGATACCTATATATTTCCACGCCGATAAATTTTAGGCACACGCTAACGAGTACGCTCAAACGTGCACACTAACTTCACGACCCACGCATGTTACTATGCGCATCAACAATTTATTAATTTAATTTTAAAACTATAGGACTTATATTATTTACATTAATTTTCCTATAATATTTTAATTTGATTTATACACCAAACAAACACAATGCATCACGCCAACACATGTGCATGCTAATTAAGAAAAGTCGGGTGTAACAATGAGTCTAACTTGAGTTAATTAAGATTCAAATTAGCACTAATTACCCTGTCGAGGATACCGGTCGTTATATCTCGTCTGTAGCTTGGTCTGTCATGCGGTTTGACTCTTAGTGGCATATGCTTCATTGACCTCGTCTGTAGCTTGGCCTGTCGAGGATACCGGTCGTTATATCTCGTCTGTAGCTTGCAACTCAGCCGCGTCTTCTCATTCATCCTCATAATCCTCGTAACCACTTGGAGTCTCCAAGTTCGTGATATAATGGTCTATGATAGGAGAGGCAGGTGCAATAGTGCAGGACAGCCCAACGAAGCTCAACCGCATGCTTTGGTAAAAAGCTGTAATGAAAAAAGGATACGATAAAATAGTGGTGGTGGATTCCATGGCTTCAACAATATTGTCATGAATAAGTTGGCCAACATTAATCCTTCCTATGGTTACAATATGAGCAAGAAGAGCGGCTGTAGGAAGGGGAATCTCCTGTTCCTATTAGGTGGGTAGAAGGGAGGGTCAAAAAATAATTCCAAGCTCGATAAACTTTCCTAAGATCCTGTGACAGCCCTAAATTTCGAAGCAAACCAGGCACCGCAACGTTGTCGAACACGTCACTAGGTCATGCCTTGTCACTTACACACTTGTCCATGACGACTCGCGAACTAACCATCTAATAGTTTGACTTAGTCAATTTCGATGTTTAATCATTATTTTGTCGAAATATACTAAGTTATAGATTTTTACAAATTAATTTTTTTGCTTTAATTCATTTAAGTTATTCTAATATCGAAAGCCTTAATAATATGCAAATATGTAATGTAAATGAATTTCACATTGATTAACAAATCTACGGGGTGGAAACCTGGCAAAATGATACCGTGTATATCAATAAAGGTGACCAAAAGGTATAATAGTCTCAATATACATGTATCCGATAATAAGTCTCCCGAAATTATCTCAAAATAGTATATACATAAATACAAATACCTACGAGTGAAGCTAGTGGGGGCGCTCTAGATTAGAGGTAGTCGCTAAACACCGCCTTCCCCTCGCTCATCGTAGGATCTGGAATTTGCCACCAAACAGCAACGAATTTCGGGTGAGTAAATCTCAGAGAAACTCCATTAGTATTCATAGTAAATCCAAAAATACGGTTACAATTCATGCAAATAAAGTAAATAAATGAAATTGTAAAGCATGAATATAAGTCGTTGAGATAATCAAGAATATAGAATACGAATGTGGTGTATAGTTGTCGAGCTTTGGGACGCAAATACTAAATCGAGAAGGCCCTGGTGGTGAGGTAATCCCCACCTCCTCTTCACGGTCGAAACAAGAATATCTGTTGGTCGGAAGGTAGTCTTCCACCAAATGCCTCGAATGAGAGGAACTCTATGATGTAGGTAAGCCTCATGTCAACCCACTCTCGAGATCATGGTCTCGCGAGAGGAATCTCATGTAAAGTCTAAGGTATAACCAACACCCTAGCAAGGGGTCATACAGTCCCTTCGACCATACACTGACATACACAGAAATAGAGTAAGTATGCAAGCCAAACTAGCGAAAAGTAATAGTGAAATAAGTAAATTACAAGGGAAATAAATAAATTTTAAGCTAACTTTCAAATGGCTTTATTTACCTTGATGCTCATGAAATAGCTCTGAAATGACCCGCTTACGCCTCGAACTGTCAACTAGACACCCGACTAGTCTCCTAATTCCTTGATGTCCAATTTTATCATTTTAAAATAATATAATATCACATTTAATGATTTTATAATATAAAACTAAAAATTAGAATTTGATTCCAAAATTTAATTATAGCATCTTTTTCGAGTTACACCGGTGTGCTAAACGCTTGAAAAATCTCAAACCTATTTTTCTATATTTTTTCCAATTTTTCATATTTTCTCTAATTTTTTTTATTTTTTTCATAATTCTTCACCTTTTTTTCCTATTTTTTGTAGTTTATTTTTATTTAAAATTTAATTTAAATTATTTTTAAAATATAAATTATTACTTAATAGGGGCTTTGGCCTAGGTTGGGTCAGGTCCGACCCAACTGGGTCGGTCTATCCCAACCAGGTCCAGCCCAAGTTGGCCCACCCTAATCGAGTTGGGTTTAGGTCAGCCTGGCCCAAACTCCCCTAAATCGTCTATCTCCAAAGACGATTTGGAGATGTGAAGATTGATTTTTTTTTCATTTCTTTCTTTCTTTTTATTTTCTCTTTTCAACAACCACAACTACATCAACATCAACATCAACATCAACACCAATAACACAACACCAACAACACCATTAAAGCCTCAATTTCTCCACGAAAATTAACAACAACAACAACCGCTCGCCTCGTGTAGGAAGATCGTCGCAAGAGCCGCCAAGACGAGGAAGCACTGCGAGAGAGATGAAAGACCGAGTTAAGAAGGTAGTGATGAATAGTGGAGAAGAAGCTCAAATGATATAGAGGGTAAGAAGAATCGGTTAGAGAGGGAGAGGAGGAGAGGTTTTTTTTTATTTATAAATAAGAGAATAGAGAGAAAAGTGATGTATGGGTGATGTGATGGTGATGTGATAGGTCATGTGACGGGTGATGTGATGGGTGATATAATATTTAAACCCCTGACTACCCTATACACTCGCGTTATACGAACCTCGCAACGTCTTACACTCTTGTCGCACCGCAGACACAACGCAACCAATTGAAATTTAACACTAGCGCGACGTGAATATTAACTAATAATAAATAAATTAACATATGTCATAAAAAATAACCAAAATTTGCGATTTCCACGTGGGTCTGAGCTTAGTGCCCTAATTTGTAATTAGCCATTTAATCGAGATTAATTAAAGCGAGACGTTACAATATTCCTAACTAAATGGAATTTCGTCCTGAAATTCAAGCTTAAGTTAAATATTTACCTTGGAACAACTAGGGGTATCGCTCATGTATAGTAGACTCTCTCTACAGGTGAGACCCTTGTTGTTATGATACTGCCACTGAACAAGTACAAGTGATATTTCCTTCTTCATGAGAGTCGGTACTTTGTGATCCACTCTCTCAATGAGGTGCTCCTCGTACGTCACATCTGGTCTAACCTCGATCCATTTGTTATTGACAATCGGTCTTGGTCTTGATCTGGCTAACCTGAAGATAGAAATGTGGAAAACGTCATGAACCCCTGCCAACTGGCTCGACAATCTCAACTGATAAGCGACCTCCTCATCTCGTCGGACTATCTAAAACGACCAAACGATCAATCTCTGTGCAAGTTTCCCCTTGATCCCAAATCTTTGGTGACACTTTAAGGGAGAAACCTTCAAGTAAATCCATTCATCCACTTCACAACTCAGCCCTTCGTGAGACTGTTAAGTTTAGGGGTTCATACGCAACGAAAAATCCAAAACAACAAATAAGTTCCATTAAACTAGATCTACAAAAGAGAACCATATCTTAATTCATGATTTCCTTCTCTAATTGTTCGATCTCCAAGACGTTCAAGCGTGTCCTCTATCGAAAATCCACACATGAACACTGACCACAATTTGGAGTGCTAACCCTAAGAGAGATAGAAAACGTTTTTCTTTCTTTCCCAAAATCCAAAGAACGCAAAAATTAGTAAAAACAAAATCTTATATCATTATTAGGGTTTCAACCTTTATTTATGTGTAGATAAGCTCACTTAAAAAAATTATTTGTAATAGAATTATTGTGTTTAGGCAATTCAAACAAATTACACAAATGCCCCTATTAATAAGTTACCACATAACAAATCGTAAGGGCTTTTATGTCTTGAATTTCATCATATAAAATTCATTACTTTAGACCCATTGAAATTGCGCAAAGCCATTCTATGTTTGAGACCTAATATGTTTATGCGATGTTGGTAGTAAACCAAAACCATTTTGGTATACAAGTCATAAGCAGTCTCTAGCAATGCATTATGACTACTCGAATAGCATGAATATCAAAATACAACCTAATGAATAACATATATCATATATTTTTGTCGTGCGGTATCCTTTGATTAAATATAAGGCATGATAAGTTACCCTTAATCTTCAATCGTACTAGTCTCGATCTTTAGGTAGACTGAAAAAATCCAAGTGACATTGATCATATCAATTCACTTGGACTTGGCCATTTAATAGTCTAACATATCGAGGGATCTACTGATATCTCTCTATATGATAGGGAAAAATTTATCTTGATTACACACCTTCAAATATTATTTACATGGCAACCAATCATAAGCTTTATAATTGTCCGGTTAAAAACAAAGTTTGATTGTGTCAAATTACCATACTCATAATATTGAAGTCTAAGGTAATCTCAAGTCGAATGATTACATGATATAGCTATCATGAGTAACACCTATGACTTAATCCATGTGGTGTTCTCATAGCGGGTTGGTCCAGTACCTTGTTCCTTAACAAGTACTCAAGATCTCGATTCGTATCCCTATATGCATGATCATCACATGACCATCAATCAAGATTCACACTAGTCTTAATTTATTATAGTTCCCAGAATAATGACCGATTAGGGACATTTAGGATATTTCAACAAATACCCATAGATCTTATTATAAGGTAAACAAGCAATCACTTATAATAAAATAATAAACGAAAATCTCTATTTTATTAGCTAAAATTATAAGATAAACAATGTTTGTAGATTGACCTAGGGCACATTCCCTAACATCTCCTACTTGCACTAGGGCCAATCATTCATATATCTAATACCTAATGACCTAACATGACCATCATGTTTTGCTTGTAGAAGAGCCTTCGTCAAATGATATGCAACATTTTCTTCTGTAGGAACTCTGCAAATCTTTACGTCTCATCTCTCAATGATTTCTTGAATGAGATGAAAACGTCTTAGTATATGTTTGGATCGATGGTGTGATCTTGGTTCCTTGGCCTGTGCTATCGCCCCGTTATTATCACAATACAAGAAAATGGGGTTAGCTATACTAGGAACCAAACAAAGTTCAGAGATGAACTTTTTATCCAAACTGCATCCTTAGTTGCATCAGACGCTACAATATACTCAACTTTTGTTGTAGAATTTGCCATAGTTTCTTGTTTTGAACTTTTTCAGCTCACTGCGCCTCCATTCAAAGTAAACATAAATCAAGACTACGATTTAAAGCCATCTATATCAGTTTGAAAACTTGCATATGTGTAACCATTTACAGCAAGCTCGTCTTTCAAACTTCCATAGACCAAGAACACTTCTTTAGTACTTTTAAAGTACTTAAGAATGTTCTTTACTAATATCAAGTGACTATAACTGGGATCAGACTGATACCTGAGTGTTGCGCTCAAAGCATATGATACATCAGGTCAAGTGCATAACATGATATACATAATAGATATATTAGCTGATGCATATTGAATCATATTCATGCGTTCTCGCTCATCATTAGTCTTAGGACATTGAGTCTTGTTGAGACTTATACCATGAGATATTGGCAACGACCCTCTTTTAAAGTCTTACATACTGAACCTATTCATTACTTTATCAATATAAGCACTCCGACTTAGACCAATTAGCCTTTTAGATCTATCCCTATAGATCTTAATCCCAAGGATGTAAGCTGCATCTCCTAAGTCTTTCATTGAGAAACACTTCCCTAACCAAGACTTGACACTCTGCAAGGTTGAGATGTCATTTCCAATGAGTAATATATCATCAACATATAGAACCAAGAAAACAACCATGCTCCCACTGACCTTCTTGTACACACAAGGCCCATATTCATTTTTAAAGAAACCAAATTCCTTAATTGCTTCATCAAAATGAAGATTCCATGTCTGCGAAGCTTGCACTAATCCATAAATAGATCTTTGAGGCTTGTACACCTTCCAAGAACTCTTAGGATGAACAAACCCTTCAGGGTGTATCATATACATGTCCTCAAGTAACTTCCATATAGAAAAGTTGTTTTGACATCCATTTGCCATATCTCATAGACATAATATGCGGCTATAAAAATTAGAATTATAATGGATTTAAACAAGCCTACAGGTGAAAAAGTCTCATTATAATCGACACCTTGAGTTTGTCTAAAACCTTTTGCTACTAGCCGTGCTTTATAAGTATGCACATTTCCATCCATGTCTGCTTTCTTCTTGAAAACCCATTTACATCCAATTGTCTTACCACCTCCAAGTAAGTCAACCAGGTTCTAAACTTGTTTATCATACATAGATTGCATATTTGAATTCATGTCACTAAGCCATTTATCTGCCTCAAGGCTAGGCAAAGTCTCCTAATAATTAGTAGGCTCATTTTAACCCGTAAGAAACACCTTACTGTTATCATTGATTAGGAATCTAAATCTTTTAGGGTGATGTCTTACCCTATCAGACCTACATGGGCCTTGTGATACCTGTGGAGGTTCAACAAGGTTAAGACTTTGTTGATTCTTTACTGGCGATTGAGTGTTTATTTGTGGTTCTCAAACTTCTTTAAGACTTACTTTATTCTTATTGTTGTCTTTTTAAATAAACTCTTTTTCCATAAAGACACCATTCCGAGCAACAAACACTTTGTTCTCAATGGTATTATAAAAGTAATATCCTTTAGGTTTTTACGATAACTAACATATACACACTTGGTAGATTTGGCTAAGGATTTTTTTGAGATTTTTCATCATACAAAAACCACATAGCTCAAAATCTTAAGGAAAGACAAACTTGGTCTTTTCCTAAATCACATCTCATATGGTTTTTTATCAACTGCTTTAGAAGGAACACAATTCATTAGTAACCACTACGAAAAGGAAATAAGAAGATCTGCATGACTCATCATAGATCGAACCTTATCTAATAAAGTCTCGACTTCTCATCTTAGAAACACCATTCCATTGTGGAGTTGTTTGTAGGACTTAACGTGAGATGATCTACATGTCATAAAATAGTGTTTATTTGTGGTTCTCAAACTTCTTTAAGACTTACTTTATTCTTATTGTTGTCTTTTTAAATAAACTCTTTTTCCCATAAAGACACCATTCCGAGCAACAAACACTTTGTTCTCAATGGTATTATAAAAGTAATATCCTTTAGGTTTTTACGATAACTAACATATACACACTTGGTAGATTTGGCTGAGAAGGATTTTTTGAGATTTTTCATCATACAAAAACCACATAGCTCAAAATCTTAAGGAAAGACAAACTTGGTCTTTTCCTAAATCACATCTCATATGGTTTTTTATCAACTGCTTTAGAAGGAACACAATTCAGTGTAACCACTACAGTTTCTAAGGCATACCCTTAAAAGGAAATAAGAAGATCTGCATGACTCATCATAGATCGAACCTTATCTAATAAAGTCTGACTTCTCCTCTTAGAAACACCATTCCATTGTGGAGTTGCTGTAGGACTTAACTGTGAGATGATCCCACAGTTTCCAAGATGATCATCAAACTCTTGGATCAAATATTCACCACCTCGATCTGATCGAAGTGCTTTAATAGTTTTACCGAGTTGATTTTGCACTTCATTCGGAAATGTTCGAAACATCTCAAAAGATTCACCTTTATGTTTCATGAGATACACGTAACCATATTTACTGAAATCATCGGTGAAAGTAATGAAGTACTAATAACCACCTCTAGCCATTATGTTTGTAGGACCGCATAAGTCAGTATGTATTAGACCTAATAAATCAATTGTCTTTTCACTATTTCCAGTAAAGGGACTCTGATAAGTCAATATTTATGTGTTCAATACTTTATTTTAGTATATTTTATTATTTTAAGTCTCTAAAATATATATTTAATTATATTTTTTGGCCGTTTTCAGGTGAAACGGAGTGTGTAGTTGAATTCGTGGTAGAAAAATACTCAAAATAGAGTATTTACATGCAGTGATCGAACACTAGACAGTTTGCCTCGAGTTACGCGTTGCGCGATAGGTAGAATAGGTGATCAGCAGCCTCACCATGCCACGTGGCAGCCCTCAATTGGCTCTCCACTAAGTCAAACACGTCACTCCATTGGTTTTACACCAATCAGTCCACGCCACGTCATGCACCAGCATAGCAGCACGCTCCAAAAATCAACAAATTACGCACAACAGCTCCCATGCTTTAGAACCATCCATCACGCCTCAGGATACGAATGATGCAGTCGTCCCATGCACTATTTTCATTGACCGAACCAAACGAAGCGCTCTCCTCGTGAATACATGGCTCGACCACAACCTCCCAAACACGTCAATGCAACGGTTTGGACCAATGGGAGAGCGCCACGTCAGCTGCTCTGCACCAAACAACCAATATGGCTGCGACATGTGGACATAACGTGATTTCAAGCCTAAAAATAGCCATACGATGCTCCTCGGCGCACGATTCACCTCCCCAACACCCAAAATTAAGTTTCTCTCACCTCTTGGGACTAATTTTGAGTATTTTTATATATTATGAACTTAGGTTTTATTTAGGGAGGATCGACTATTATTGTTTTGTTATCGACATTCTAGGACGACCATGTTCACGTAATCAACTTCGCGCCTAGGTCGGAGGGGAAACAAGTCGAGATTATAGATTTATGACATATTATGTGAGATCTTTTATTTTATTATTTAATTTAGTTTAAATTCTCCTATTTCATTATTGTTGCCTTTAAGGATTATGGTTTAGATCTAGGGTATGTATACGGCAGATGCACGTGTTTAGGTGGACAACCTATAGTTATTTGGACCATTAGTATCAGTTTAATTATGCTTTTTGACCAATAAAGTGACGAACACTCACCCGTTTGTCGTAAAACCTTTTCGGGTCTTGAGTGTGCAACAATTGAATCTAGGTTAAACCAAGAGCGAATGCGATTCGGTTATTTAGGATTAGTGTTCCCGCAGATATAGAAAAAGCATATGATAGGGTCCCTAGAGATGTTCTTTGGTGGGTTCTAGAAAGAAAAAGAGTGCATGCTAGATACATAGACACTATTAAGGATATGTATGATGGAGTAGTAACGAGTAGATAGACATTTGGAGGAGCTACAAAAGAGTTTCCCATTACGATATGACTATATCAAGGATCGGCTTTAAGCCCATATCTATTTACTTTAGTTATAGATGAACTAACTAGACATATTCAAGAGGATATATCATGGTGTATGCTATTTGCAGATGATATTGTCTTAGTGGACGAAACTAAGGATGGAGTGAATAGGAAATTAGAACTCTGGAGGAATACATTAGAATCTAAAGGCTTTAAGTTGAGTACGACGAAAACCGAATACATGCACGGTGAGTTTAGAAACACTACACATCGAGATGACGGAGTTGTAAAATTAGGGGAAGTAAAAGTTCCTAAGGTAAACCACTTTAGATACATAGGATCAATCATACAAAATGATGGTAACATTGAGAATGATGTCACACATAGAATTCAAGCTGGATGGAAGAAATGGCGGAGTGCAACAGGGGTAATTTGTGATCGAAATGTTCCTACTAAGTTAAAAGGAAAATTTTATAGGACCTCAATTAGGCCAGCTATGCTATATGGAAGTGAATGTTGGGCGGTAAAGCAACAACAATTACATAAAATGAACGTAGCAGAAATGAGGATGCTTAGGTGGATATGTGGTAAAACTCGTAAAGATAGAATAAGAAATATAGAAATTCAAAGACAAGTAGGAGTAGCACCAATTGATACAAAGATTAGGGAAGGGCGGTTGCGGTGGTTTGGTCACCTGCAAAGACGACCTACAAATGCCCCAACTAGAAAACTTGACTCAATAGAAACTGTAGAAATTCGACGAGGTAGGGGCAGACCAAAGTTAACATAGGATGCATTAATTAGGAGTGATTTGAATGGTTTGAAAAGCTCACCATCAATTGCACTTAATCGAGCACAATGGAAAAGTCTGATCCATGTAGCCGACCCCAGTTAATTTGGGACTGAGGCTATGTTGTTGTTGTTGTCATTGTTCCCGCATATCCATACTACTGCGGTTAGTATGTTAAACCTGATTGGCGGATGTCTAGGGTTATACATTGATTAGGGAAGTAGTTAGTGGCAGACGTCCTAGCTATCAAGATTAGAGAAACGAGGAATTTCTGGCGGATGTCGATTTTCTATATCTAATCTAGGAGAATATAAATTAATGACTTTTTGGGAAAGATTGAAGACCATGATTGCCATTGAATCCTGATTTTGATTTGTGTAACTATAGACCTAGGTGTTTTCTTGAAACTATTTGAAACTTATTTTTATTATTTTATTTATTTAGTTTAGTTAGTTTAGTTAGTTAAATTATTAAATTATTTATTTAAAACCCCGTTTTTCCCTTTTTGTTATTTTTGACCTAAGAAAGACTACCAATCTTTGTGGGATCGACCCTTTGCCACTATTCTACAAAATAGTTGGTTTAGGAAAATTTATTTTATTCACGCGTTCGGCGCGCATCAATTTTTGGCGACGTTTCCGGGGATTGTTATTTTTCTTTCTTTGGATTTATTTATTTATTTATTTATTTTATTTTGCCTATCTATTCCCTTGCTCATAACATGTATGCAGGCAACCTCGCGATGTGCTTCTCCTACCCCCATAATTATGGTCAATTCGAAGACTCACATTATTATAACATGAATGGGGTAGGTATGTCACATAATGGATGTCAATTTTCTAACATGCATTCTTTTATACAATTGGTCGAGGTTTGCAAAATTTGTGGAGACTATTCTCATTCCGCACATGACTGTCCCTATTATCCATAGTATGAGAATTATCACTATTCTAGCTATGCATTGCCACAACTCGACTTCTTTCGGCTCATGTCAAAGCTACGATTCCTCAGCATGAAGGAAATCAGCAGTTTCATTAAAGCACCTCCTTGGAAGATATGATGAAGCAATTGATAGATAATCAACAACAGTTTCAACGACTTTTTGAAGAGCTTCGACCAATTGATTTTGAGATTCTAGGCTTGAAGGACTTGGAAACTCAATTTATTCAATATAATGCTAGGCTTCAGAATATGACTGATGAGGAAGAGTTGTGTAGTACACAACCAATTTTTAACCCAGAGGAGGACGTGGGTGTTAATACATTGAAAGATTTTGAGGTGAATGAGGTTACACAGATAGAGGACTATTTGAAAGAAACAACGGAAGGACGTGAAGTCTTTCAAATTGAGCCATAAATTATCATTGCACTAGATGAGGGGGAAAATGTGGTGAAAATTGATGTCATTTCAGACAAGTCGGAGAAGCTGCAGATAGAGAGTGAGGAAGACTAACCTCTAGTGTTGGTGCAACCACCCACCCTCCCATGCACATTTGGTACACCTTATAAGAGTGTGGAAGTAAAGGAGCGTTCGTAGATCATTTACACTACCGACACCTTTGTGTTGGACGATCTTGATGTGATATATTCTTTCATCTCCTAAATCTGAAAAAGGGCATGCATGCTTCATTGCCCAAATATGTAGATGCGTCATTCATTGTTGACATCTCTAAAGGAGAGGGCATCATTTGATCAATCACGCCAAGTCTAGCCAAAGACTTAAAAAAAAGCGGCTCGTTAGGAGGTAGCCCAGCTTCATTTTTTTATTTCTTGCATTTATTTCAGTTTTAGTTTAGTTTTAGTTTTTTTTATTACATTTAATAACACTCTAATTCGGTCTCTTTATTTTTGCAAGTGATATGTTGTATTTGATGTTCATTGGAGGATTGGAGCACCGCTGAGTTTTGTAGGTTTGACTTTGGATTATATTTTTTAGCATAATTTGAGCATTTTTTTAGGAATTAACATGTTTATAGAATTTTAGGTGTTTTGAGAGTTGGTTGGGACATATCCAACTTAAGTCGCCACATTAGTGGCGAGTTTTTGAGTAGACCCAAAACCCTAGACTTCGTTCCATCATCTTGTTGATTTCACCCATAATTGAAAGACTTTGGGCTCGCAGGATTTAATTGGAATCTTTTCAGTTAACCCCTATGTTTACTTTTTCTTGCTATTGTTATGGTTGTTCTTATATAGTTTCCTTAGTCACCTACATATGAGAGATTTTGTGCGTTCACTGGTTTTTAGAGACTTTTTGTCATGCATGCATTTGTATCATCTTCTTATCCATGTTCTTCTTCACCACTATCTTTTTCTTTTTGTTATATAGATGTCTTGACTTGTTTTGAACCTTGAGGACAAGGTTCGGAATAAGTTTGGGTTTATTTTAAGGATTGTGGATTGATTTGGATGGATTCTTTGCGAAAGACCGCATATGAGATCATTTATTTTTTTATGTGGTTATATGCGATTGATGGAAGGTAATGGTGGTTTTTTATATCATTTCTTCCATTCCTTTCATTTTTTTCCTTTAATATTTCACTTTCATTTCATTAGGATATGATACACTTTCATGCATATATTTAGTATAGTTTTTTTTTTTTTTAGTATTGCATTTAGAGTCACTCGAAACTTTGTTTCATGCCTTTGGTTGTGGATGAGTACATTATGGTTACCTTTTTCACTTGAAACTTAGGAAAAACAAGGAGAAACACTCAATCGAGTTCGTAGCCCAGCATTTTTATGATTTCATGATTAGGGACTTAGTTGATGGTTAAATTTTATGCTAGATAACAAAAATGAGCAGACGGTCAAAATTGTGCAATTGATAATATTTGAAACCACATTAGGGGATTTGCTTGATTATAATGGAAGTGAGAAAGGCTAACATGAGTTTTTTGTTAATATAGAGAGTCCCACAGGTTTCCATAGGAAATAGAGCAGGGTAACTTGTGGTGGGAAAAAATGAGAAAATCGGTCCATAGGAAATGGAGCAGGGACAATATTATTTGAAGAAAAAAATTGGAGAAAAAAATAAGAAAAAAATAGAGAATAAAGTTTTTTTTGAATAAAGGCGGAAGTTGTGAAACTCCTCAAATAAAAGATTTAGCTTGAGTGCTTTCACTAGATTTAGTAGAATTTAAACTTGCGTGTTTGAATGTATAGACCAAGAAAACATGTGAGTAGTTGTTGGCCTTTGTTTTGACAAAGTCTATATCTTGAAAGTGAGATCTTAATTGTGTTTGGGTTGCGAGTCTTGACATATCATAACTCTGAAATTTCCTGAGTGGCTTTTTAACTTGGTGGCTATGTAAATCAGAGGAACTCCATGAATTTGAGTCGGGTGTAGGATTAGTGAGTCAGTGCATTATTATATTTGGAGTCTAGTTTAGTCTGTGTTGTCATTTACACCTTTGCTCGGGACGTGCAAAGTCTTAAGTTTGGGGGTATTTGATAAGTCAGTATTTATATGTGTTTAGTACTTTATTTTAGTATATTTAATTATGTAAGGTCTCTAAAATATATATTTAATTATATTTTTTGGTCATTTTCAGGTGAAACGGAGTGCGCGGTTGAATTCGTGGCGAAAAATAACTCAAAATAGAGTATTTACATGCAGTGATCAAACACTGGACAATTTGCCTCGAGTTACGCATTGCACGGTGGGTAGAATAGGTGATCAGCAGCCTCAGCATGCCACGTGGTAGCCCTCAATTGGCTCTCCACCAAGTCAAACACGTCACTCCATTGGTTTTACACCAATCAGTCCATGCCACGTCATGCCCCAGCACAACAACACGCTATAACAAATCAACAAAATACGCACATCAACTCCCACACTTCAGAACCATCCATCATGCCTCGGATGCGCATGGTCCATTCATCCCATGCACTATTTTCGTTGAGCGAACCAAACGAACCACTCTCCCCGTGGATAGTGGCTTGACCACAACCACCCTAACACGTCAATGCAACAATCTGGACCAATGGGAGAGCGCCACGTCAGCTGCTCTGCACCAAACGACCAATGCGGCTGTGACAGGTGGACAGAACGTGATTTCAAGCCCAAAAACAGCCATACGATACTCCTCGGCGCACGAGTCACCTCCCCAACACCCAAAATTAAGTTTCTCTCACCTCTCGAGACCAATTTTGAGTAGTTTTATATATTAGGAACTTAGGTTTTATTTAAGGAGGATCGACTATTATTGTTTTGTTATCGAGTTTCTTGGACAGCCATGTTCGGCTAATCAACTCCTTGCCTAGGTTGGAGGGGAAACAAGTCAGGATTATGGATTCATGACATATTATGTGAGATCTTTTATTTTATTATTTAATTTAGTTTAAGTTTTCCTATTTCGTTGTTGTTCCTTTTAAGGATTATGGTTTAGATCTAGGGTATGTATACGACTGATGCATGCTTTTAGGTGCACAACCTATAGTTATTTGGACCATTAGTATCTGTGTAATTGTGTTTTTTGGACCAATAAAGTGACGAACACTCACTTGTTTGCCGTAAAACCCTTTCGATTCTTGAGTGTGCAACAATTGAATCTAGGTTAAACCGGGAGCCGATGTGATTTGGTTATTTAGGATTAGTGTTCCCACATTTCCATATTACTGCGGTTAGTATGTTAAACCTGATTGGCGGATGTCTTGGGTTATACATTAATTAGGGAAGTAGTTAAAGGTGGACGTCTTGGCTATCGAGATTAGGGGAATGAGGAATTTCTGGCGGATGTCGATTTTCTAAAGCTAATCTAGGAGAATATAAATTAATGACTTTTTGGGAAAGATTGAAGACCATGATTGCCATTGAATCCTGATTCTGATTTGTGGAACTGTAGACCTAGGTGTTTTCTTGAAACTATTTGAAAGTTATTTTTATTATTTTATTTATTTAGTTTAGTTATTTTAGTTAGTTAAATTATTAAATTATTTATTTAAAACCCCCGATTTTCCCTTTTTGTTATTTTTGACCTAAAAAAGACTACCAATCTCTGTGGGATCGACCCTTTACCATTATTATGCAAAATAGTTGGTTTAGGAAAATTTATTTTATTGACGCGTTCGGTGCGCGTCAGACACTTTCTCATCTTGCCTAGTAAACAAGATACACATGTTTCATATGATTCAAAATGAAATGAATCTAAAAGTCTATCTTTATGGAGTTCAGCAATGTGTTTCAAAGGTATGTAGCCAAGATGACAATGCCTAAAGTAGGTTTGACTCAAATCATTTGACTTGAATCTCTTTGTATATACGTTAAGAATAAGAGTATATGTGGAAATTTTCATGTTTAGAATATAAAGACCATCACACAAATCAATCTTCACATAGAAAACGTCTTTACGAGAAATGGAGCATTTATTATTCATAATAATGAAATTAAAACCATCCAAATCCAAACATGAAACAAAAAAATGATGTTTCGGCTCAAGGCAGGGACATAGTAACAATTATTTAAAACTAAAACAAGTCCAATAGGTAAAATTAACTCATAGCATCCTACAGCCAACACATTAACCTTTGCTCCATTTCTAACTCGCAGGATGACTTCTCCTTTCTTTAGTTTTCTACTTTTGGTGAGCCTGCACATTAATAGAAATGTGAGATCCACATCTAGTATCCAATACCCAAAGTCACTAGTAGACAAGTTAACTTAATAACTTAAATACATAAAGTAGTAGTCGCAGTACTCTTCTTTTTTCTGTAGATCTTCATGATAAAGGTAATACCTAGGTATATGGCAAAAATGACAATTTCCTTATTTTTCTTTTTATTATGGGACTGTGAAGTAGAAGCGCCCTTATGCTCGATTTGTTTTACATACTTTGTGACAGTCACAACAGCCTTAGCAACTTTAATCTTGCCTTTGCCCTTCTTATTCAAAGCATTTCCTTTCTGAAACCATCAACATCTTAGCAGAGGGTTTCTTGACATTTTGCTCATCAGTCTTAAGTATGATATGCAACTTTTAGATAGTCTTCTCAATATTATTCATGTTAGAGCTCATTACAAAATTGTGAATAACTATCAGATAATGAATTCATTATCAAATCTGTAGCCAACTCTTAGCTTATAGGAAATCCAATTCTATCAAGATGGTCAAGATATCTCTTCATTTTTGAACATGAGGAATAACTTAAGCAACTTTAGCCATTATGCAAGAATTAAGGTTCTTGATTGTCTCGAACCTTTCTTGCCTAGCCCTCTGTTGAAAAATTTCCTTCAACATCGTAGCCATGTCGTAAGATTCCATGTGATCCATGCCATTTTGAAGTTCAGGAACCATGGTTGCCAACATAATGCATGCAAAATCAATTGAGTCATTGACATGCTTAGTATGTGCATCTTTCACGGCTTTTAAAGCATTGGTGGTGGTTCCTCAAGATTAGGATCATCTAGGACATACAACTTGCGTTCATGCTTAAGAACAATTCTCGAGTTTCTAAACCAGTCAGGAAAGTTTGTCTTAAATAACTTACCTTTCTCAAGGATGGATCGCAGTGACAAGAGATTGATGTGATTTGAAGAGGCCATAGATCTACAACAAAAATTACGCAAAAGTTCATTTTAGTATAGAGGAATAGACTCTCATTAAATTAATAACCCTCCTAAAAACACTATGTTACTTTAAGGGAATAAAATCCATGTTTCATCTAATTCGAAGACAGCTAAGGCATGACACTTTGAATTAGGTTATTTAGGTAGGTACCTATTACCAATTACATCATATGTAACTTTTAGTTGTTTTATGAGATTTTATAATCTTTTGTCTTAGAATGTTTTATCTCATCTTGTACCTAAAGCCCAAAACCATTTCGATAGCTTTATCAAGTCTAACCATTTCAAATAATAGAGTAATCGTTACTCAACTTGCCTCACCAAGATAACACAATAGACTATGCAGAGGCATACCCATACTGATGTGATCGAAGCCTTGAAAAGTTTTTTAGAATAAATGACACTTGACTTAAAATTTAGAAGATGGATTCTTTTATTTGTTTTGGTGATCATAATTTAAACGAGATAAATATCATATATTGTAATGCAAGTACAATCACTAAACAAGTTAGGGAATTTTACAAATATTGACTATTATACGAATTTCCTTGCGCTATGAACAGTTAGCGACAGTCTCGCTGGTCGGTTAGCGGGCAATAGACAGGGGTACAGGGGGCATCGCCCCTTAAAAAAAAACGATTTTCTGTTCCAAAAATTAAAAATCACCTAAAATTTCTCATTATTGTAGTCAATCCAATTGACCAAAACTGCCTCTTATTTTAATTCCAAAAATGTTAATTAAAACATTTTTAATTAATTCGAGCCCACCTCTAACTTAATATCTTATCCTAATCCAATTAGAATTTAATATACGTTGAATCCTTATCCATTACGAATTTACTATATATATCTCATTTATTTTATAGGATTTGTAATTCTTATCTGATTAAAAGTTTATCTTCTATCTAATAGGAATATACTAACAAATAACCAAATGTCTTCGAACCAATTCTTAATAACAATTATAACATAACCTATGTACATCATATATGCATTAATCAAGATCATGTTCTCACACATATATCATGTATACATAAAAAAAAACATGCAAACGTTTAATAGAACCGAGCCTAAGGCTTTGATACCACTGTTGGGTTATGGGGTTCATACACATCGAAAAATTTAAAATAATTCTTGAAAAACCCAAATAGTATCACAAATAAGTTCCATTAAACTAGATATATAAAAGTAAATCATACCTTAATCCGTGATTTCCTTATCTAAGTGTTCGATCTCCAAGAAGTTCAAGCATGCGTCCTCTTTCGAAAATCCACACATGAACAATAACCACAATTTAGAGTGTTAGCCCTAAGAGAGATATATAACGTTTTTCTTCCTCTCCAAAAATATAGAGAACTAAAAAATTAGCAAAAACAAAATATTATATAGTTATTTGGGTATTTATATGTAGATAAGCTCACTTAAAATAACTTATTCGTAATACAACTATTATATTTAGGTAATTCAAGCAAATTACACAAATGTCCCTATTAATAAGTTACCTTATAATAAATTGTAAGGGCTTTTATGTCTTGAATTTTATCATATAAAACTCATTACTCTGGACCTATTGAAATTGCGCAAAGCCATTCTTTGTGTGCGCCAATAGGTTGATGCGACGTTGGTAGTAAACCAAAAACATTTTGGTACACAAGCCATAAGCGGTCTCTAGTAAGGCATTATGACTACTCAAGTAGCATGAATATCAAAATACAACTTAATGAATAACATATATCATAAAATTTTGTCTTGCGGTATCCTTTGAGTAAATATAAGGCATGGTAAGTTACCCTTAATGTTCAATTGTACTAGTCTCGATCTTTAGGTAGATTGAAAACATCCAAGTGACATTGATCATATCAATTCACTTGGATTTGGCCATTTAATAATCTAACATATCAAGGGATCTACTGATATCTCTCTTTATACGAGAGGGAGGAATTTTATCTTGATTACACACCTTCACATATTATTCACTTGTTAACTAATCATAACCTTTATAATAGTCCGGTTTCGGACAACGTTTGTTTGTGTCAAACTACCATGATCCTAATATTGAAGTCTATGGTAATCTCAAGTCAAAGGACTAAATGATATACCTATCATAAGTAAAACATAAGACATAATCCATGTGGTGTTCTCATAGCGGGTCGGTCTAGTACTTTGTTCCTTAACAAGTGCTCATGATCTCGATTCGTATCCCTATACGCATGATCATCGCGTGACCATCAATAAAGACTCACAGTAGTCTTAATTCATTATTGTTCTCAGTATAATGATCGACTATGGACATTTAGGATATTACAACAAATACCTATGAATCTTATTATAAGGTAAACATGACTTATAATAAAACATCATATAAAAACCTTTATTTTATTAACTAAAATTATAGGATAAATAATGTTTGTAAATTTACCTGGGGCACATACCCCAATAGAAAAACCGTGTTGAACTAAAGTCTAGTACCATATTGCTCTTGCATGGCCTGCCAAAGGTGCGAAGTAAGCCTACTATCTTTGTTTGACACAATAAATACTGGCACTCTATGTAGTCTTATAACTTTTCACTTAAAAAGTGTGCTCAGCTGTGGAAAGCTATAATTCATGAAAATTGGAATAAAGTGCGATGATTTTGTCAGTCGTTCCATGATTACTCAAATAGCATCGTGTTTGCGCAAGGTTGTCGATAACCCACTAATGAAGTCTATAGTGATGTGTTCCCATTTCCACTGTGGGATATGTAATGGTTGCAATAGTCCTCCAAGCCTCCTATACTCAGCCTTAACTTGTTGACACACCTTTCAACTCCTTGCATACTGCTGACATCTGCCTTCATCTTTGGTTACCAAAATAACCGTCGCATATCATGGTACATTTTAGTTCTGCCAGGATGCACTGTGTACATGGATCTGTGAGCTTCCTGAAGAATACCATTACATTACTCTACCACTATCTGAATCCAAAATCTACGTTGGTGTCTCAAACACTTATTAGTAGACTTGCGCCAATCTGGGAAATTTGGACTCTATGTCATGTCCCTGAACCTCTGATACATTGCATCGGCTCTTTGACACTCTAAAACATGCGAAATAAATACTTTCGGCACTCTCATCTGTTCGCAAATATGTGCCTCTGCCGTATTTGGAACCTTTGACAAACTTATAACTGCTAACGCCTCAAGTAAACCAAACCCGTGGGTCATCTGGCTAACTACTATCTCTCTATCTGGCCATATCTTACTAAGGGCATCTACTACGACATCTCAGGCTAATACTCGATAAATAAGTCGTAGTCCTTCAACAACTCTAACCATCATTGCTTTTTGATAATCACATCCTTTTGAGTGAAGAGAAACTTCTAAATCTTATGATATGTATATTATATAAACCTCTCACAACAAAGGTAGTGAAAAATACGATCGCTACAAACTCCAAGTCGTGCATTGGATAATTCCTCTCATGGGTCCTCAACTAACGTGACATGTAGGTTATCACTCTATCTCCTTACATCAATACGCATCCCAATTCGGTGCACAAGCATTTGTGTGAACTGTCAACTCTTTGCTCTGCTTTGGCAACACTAACAATGGTGTAAAGGTCAACTTTTTCTTCAACGTTGTGAAGGCTACCTCGCACTCTCTGGACCAATAAAAACCACATCTTTCTTGCTCAATCTAGTCATCGGCGTTATGATCCTAGAGAAATCTTGTACAACCTACAGATAATATTCTGCCAATCCTAAGAAGCTCCTGATGTCTGTCATGCACCTTGGTGTGAGCCAATAAATGATATCGTGAATCTTACTTAGGTCCACTCAAATCCCTCCGTTGCTGATCACATTTCCCAAGAATTTCACATGAGAAAACCGAAATTCACACTTACTGAACTTAGCGTACAATCTATGCTCTCTCAAAGTCCTCAATGTCTCTCTGAGATGCCTCTCGTGGTCCTCACGAGTCTTCGAATAATTTAAGATGTCAATGATGAAGACTATTATGTTCGATCCAAAAATGGCCTAAGAACTCGGTGCGTCAAACCCATAAATATGGTCGACGCATTTGTCAGCCCAAACAACATGACAACTCAAATAACTTGTAAACCGTGCTGAACGCCATCTTGGGTATATCCTACTCTCTGATCCTCAGCTTACTGTTACCTAATTCAACTTTTGGTAGTCTATGCACATTTTCATGCAACTGTCTTTCTTCCTCAAAAATAGAACTAGTGCTCCCTAAGGTGACATATTTGGGTGTATCAAAATCCTTTTTTGATAAATCCTTTAGGTAAGCCCTCAACTCCTCATGTTCTAGCCATGGCATATGGTAAGGTTTGCTAGGCTGTGTGTTTGACACTAACTCAATCAAATATCTACCTCTCTGGGCAGGGGTAATCTTGGTAAATCCTTAAGAAAAATATTCGGGAACTCACGTACAATTGGGACATCCTTAAGACTGGCCACTAGCCTCTCATCGGACTCTACTATCCCTGTAAGGGTGTCCATCTCCTAAATGATCGCTAACCTTTCGCTAATGATTGAAAGTGACGTCGCAACTTTGGTGAAGGTGAACTCAGGAACCCCTGGTATCTGGAAAGTGATGGTCTTCCTAAAATAGTCTAACTGAGCGTGGTATGCCTGATTGTGGCTGCAAGTATGAAGGCTCGATTGTAGTAATAATATGATAAACTAATTTTGATTACGAATATCGTCCTAAGGGAAAAGTGTATTGCACACTACTCACTTAGTCAAATTAACTCTATTGCTAAGAAAATTACTTTTTAATTGGTTTTTAACTAAACTATTATATTTTAAAAAATAATGTAAATACTTGTACTCTTGTATTAAGAAGATCTTAATTCATAATTTCACATAGGTAATGAATGTTAGCCCCTCATCTTTAAGACGATTGACTGGCCTAGATTACTTTAATCCCTTGATAATCTAGTCAGCCTAATCCATTCTTTGTTCTTTGTCTTCAAAATACTTTTCTCGAATCCTTAATAATGCTTCAAAACTAGATTTAGATCCTCAACCGATTTGGTTCCTAACTTATTTTATTGGAGCCAATTAAGAAATTATATCCATATTTAATAAAAATTTAGCGGTGCCTCCCCTAAAAGTGGCATGCCGAAAAAATTTACCTAATAGATAGCAAAATTAGGAAGTGGCCGAAAAGGACTCATAACTCCCCACAATTCATAATATATAACAAATTCAAACTTATAACCTAACTTAGGGTCTCCGATAGCTTTATTGCAACTTAATTTACAATCTCAAAGTAAACCAAAATTAAAACATAAACCTCTCGATTTATTTTTAAACTAACTTAAGAGACTCTCATAACCATTCAATGTAACTTTATGTCCTACACTCACCCCATTATTTTCAAAAAAAAATATATAAAAAATTTAAAATAAGAATTTACTTTAGATTTAAAAAAAAACTTCGATTCTTGTCCGTTCGTCCCTTGTCTTTATATAGAATCTGATACCATAAATAATAACTCGAAGATGCTAGGAAAGTAAATTCCAACATTGATCTATACTCCTGCAATTTTTAATCTATACATGGAGACATGTAATTGCATTTCCAAATAAACAATAAGATATATCCATCAACATGACACGTAATCCACTCTGTTGCCGTCTCCTGACTATAATTAGATGTCGACTTCCAAAAATATTACAGAGACACTATTAAGAGATCATGAAATGTAGAGATAACCTGTCGACGCTAGATTTTGCTAGTCTCACTAGACGACGTAGAGGTAGGATTGAAACCTAATTTCAAGCAAATCGACTCAAACAAGCTTATCCCTTTCATTTTCTCTATGAACGCATGACCAAGTATGATAAAATGCAGTGCAAACTATGATAAAATTACAGGTACAAAGATATTCAATCAATAGTAAAGATCACTGTAGGGTTTACTTACCACCTAACTAACTTAAAGTAGGTTGCAAAGCCTCACAAAACGTTTCCTTAGCTTTTACATACTCTGAACCTAATCCCCAAGCTTCGTTTCAAGTAGTTTCGAGATCCTTGACATTATCTAAAACCATTAAGAAATCCAAATAACTTTTCTCTTCGAATTTCTTAAGTTTTCGACCAATTTCCAAGTTGTTTTGGTATTCTCAAGTCCTAAAAACTCGAATCACTCCAAATCAACTCCTCGGATGTCCAGATCCCAATTTCGATGCAAATTGTTGTTCAAAATCAAAAATTACCTTGATTATGCTTTTAAACAATTTTCTAAATTTTGGGTATTATTAGTATCGTATCACACATTACGAGGAAAATCCTGCATAATTCCTCGAGAAAATCCCAAATTCTTTATTTTCATAAAAATTCACAATTTCAATTTATTTGTCTAAAAATATGATTTTTTTTTTTTTTTTCTTATTTTTCTAGAATTTATCTCTAAATTTCAATATTCTTAAAGGAAATGGGGTTTGGGCCTAAATCGGGTCGAACCGGGCTCGGCTCAACCAAGCCGAACTTGCCTAGGTTTAGGGGGCCAACCCTTTCTTCTTCCTCATCTTTTTCTTTGTTCTATGCAAATCAAAATCAATTTCTTAAATTCTTTATTTGGGGTGCCACTGGGGTTTGGGCAGAGGAGCTCAAGGCTTTACCCATTGTCTTTCCCGACCCATGGATCCTCTCATTCCATCAACGCCTCTATTCATCTTTATTCTTCTCTTTTGTGTTTTTTTATCCAACCCTCTCCTCCTCAACTCTCTTCAATTCGATAAACAACACCACATACCAGTACCCACTTAATCACAGAGTCCTAAAAAACAAATTTGATAATTGAAACCATAACCTTCAATCCACAGTTCACCACAACCACATTTTCTCTCGATTTCGATCCAAAACAGTGAGGAGCAAGAGAAGCTACACAAGAGAAAAAAGATGGAGAAGCAATAAAGACGAAGGAGATGATGGAGCAACAGTGGAGAATGATCCACACTTAAGGCGATGAATATGGGTTGAAAACGAAGAAGGGCACCCCATTTTCAATTTCGAGAGATTGGGCGGTTTTATAGTGGTTTGGAGATATATATATATATATATATATATATATATATTAGATTTTCTCAAGATTTGCATTGCATGAATCTAGAGGTAGACTTAATGGTTCCATTTCATTATATACTTTGGTTTTCCTCGAGATACGTGTTGCGTATCTCAAGGTCAATCTTTGTGGTATCAACCAACTCATCATCGAGTCAGATGAGATAAATATAATTTTTCTAGAGATTCGCACGCACAAATCTCGAGTACAATCTAAAGAACACGAAATAAAGTCACATTCCTTAATGTAGAAAACAACCAACAGTCATCAGTTTGTCCTCGGCGCACGTGTCATTCTAGACCCCACGTGAATTAGTTTTTCTCTTGTTCAGAGACCAATTTTAGTAGTTTTTAAAAAATTAGACTTAGGGTATTCACCCAAAAGGGGGTCGTCTTCTATTTTTCTACTCTCTCTTCTACTCTCCTTCAACTTCTATTTTATTTTGTTCGGTATTCTTCAACCATGAGAGAATAATCTCATGGCCTAGGCAAGACTACGAAGGAGGTTCGACTACTCTTATATATGGATTTGTGAGATTTATTTATTTTAATTTCATTGCTTTTCATTGTTATTTTATTTCCTTTGTTATTGATTGAATAATTAGGGTTAAATTTATATTTAAACCTTTATCTTTTGCCAGTGAGTCGCAAGCATCTGTCCTTATGTAATAAGACCACACTAGTGGCAATTGACCATACCAATTGATTCGCCTCTTTTGGGACCGATTGAATACCTTAAGGATTTAGGCTAAATCCAAAACACTAGTGTTCCGGTTGTCTAGGTGTAGTGCCTTCACGAAACCCATTGCAGTTAATGCATTAAACCCAATTTGCTTGAGTGTAGGGTTGTGTGTTTGACTAGGGAAATAGTCATTGTTGTACTTTGGCTATCGAGATTAGGAATTCAAGGAACCGTGCTTACCAGGTCTATAGCTACACTATGATACCTTTGATTTGCATATTTTACATAAATTGAAGACCAAATCCAATCTTTTATTGAATCGAACTTGTATGTCTTGACCTTGGTATTTTTCATTAACTGATTTCACAGTAATTTCCATTGATTTATTTATTTTATTGTTATTTAGATTAGTTAATTTGTTCATTCTCGCAAAAACCTTTTCCCTTTTCTCTTAAAACCTTAGAAAGATACCAATCTCCGTGGGATTGACCCTTTACCACTATCAACAAAATAGTTGATTTAAGAACTATATTTATTGACGCGTTTTACGCGCCTCAATTTTTAGCGCCATTGTTAGGGATTGGTTTTTTTTCTTTCTTTGGTTTTCTTTTATTTATTTATTTATTTATTTATTTTTGTGTATCTAGTCCCATATTCTTAACATGTATGTAGGAAACTCTGCGATGGCCTCCTACTCCTACGATTGTGATTGATTTGAAGACTCACATTATTACAATGTGAATGGGTTAGGTTGTTACATAATGGACATCAATTTTCTAACATGCATTCTTTTGTGCAAAAGGTCGATGTTTGCGAAATTTGTGAAGATCATTTTCATTCCACATATGATTGTACTTACTATCCAAAGTATGAGAATCATCACTATTATGGCTATACATCGCCATAACCCGACTTCTTTGGGATCATGCCCAGTCCATAGATTCCTCATCATGAAGAGAGGTCTATACAAGACATGATGAATGACTTGATCTTCAGAGAACTACCTTTTCAACAAAGTCATCAATAGTGTCATGAAAAGAACCAACAGTTTAAACAAAACACCTCCTTGGAAGATATGATGAAGCAATTAATAGATGATCAACAACGGTTTCATGAAGAGCTTTAACAATTTTCGCGTGTTAATCCAAGATTGCAGAACTTGGAAGCTCAACTTATTCAAGTGAATTCCACACTTCCGAATATGATTGATGAGAAAGAGTTGTGTAGTGCGCAATCAGTTTTTTACCCAGAGGAGAATGTGATTGTTGATGCATTAAATAATGTTGAGGTGAATGAGGTTACGTAGGTGGATGACTATTAGAGCGAAACAGTGGAAGAACTTGAAGTCTTTCAAACTGAGCTAGATATTATCATTGCACAAGATGAAGAGGTGGAAAATGATATGAAAATCGAAGTCATTTCAGAAAAGCCAAAAGAGTCGTAGATAGAGAGTGAGGAAGACAAACCTTTAGTGTTGGTGAAACCACACACCTTCCCATGCAAATTTGTTAAACCTTATAAGGGGTGTAAGTAAAGGATCGTTCGCGGATTATCTACGCCGCCCACACCTTTGTGTTAGATGATCATGATGCGACATAATTTTTTGTGTTTGAAGTCCCAAATGAGCTCCCAAGTCTGAAGGAGGGCGTACCTATTGTATTGCCCAAAGCTATAGATGCACAATTCGTTGTTGATATCTCTAAAGGAAAGGGCATCACATGATAAATCTTCATAAGTTTAGCCGAAGACTTATAATAAAGGCGCTTGTTGGGAGGCAGCCCAACTTTATTTATTTTATTTTATTTTATTTTATTTGTATTTCCTGCATTTATTTTAGTATAGTTTAGGTTTTAGTTTTTTTTATTTAATAATGTCATAACTTGGTTTCTTGGATTTTCGTAAGTGTTATGTTTGATGAGCACTGTAGGCATTAGAGCACCCTTAAGTTTTGCTAGGTTTGACTATGGATTACATTTTTTGACATAATTTGATCATTTTTTAGGGAATTAACATGTTACTAGAGTTTTAGGTGTTTTGAGACTTGCTTGGGACATAAACCAACTTAAGTCGCCGCATTAGTGGAGGGCCTTTGAGTAGATCCAAAACCCTAAACTTCATTCTATCATCCTTTTAATTTCACCCTTAGTTGAAAGACTTTGAGCTCAAAAGATTTGGTAGGAATTATTTGAGTTGACTCCTATGCTTATTAGTTCTTGCTTTTATCATGATGATTTTCTTCCATAGTTTCCTTAGTCACCTAGACATGAGAGATTTTGTGAATTCACTAGTTTTTGGAGACTTTTATTATGCATGCATTTGTATCATCTTCTTATTTATTTATCCATGTTCTTTTTCACCACTATTCTTTTTCTTTTTGTTGCATGAATTCCTTTACTTGTTTTGAACCTTGAGGACAAGGTTCGAAATAAGTTTGGGGGTAATTTATGATTTGTGGATTGAGTTGGATAGATTTGCAAAAGACCGCAAGTTAGATTGTTTAAATTTTTTTAATTATATTCGATTATATGCGGTTGACAGATGGTAATGGTGGTGTTTTATATCACTTACTCTCTCATTTCTTCCATTTCTTTCCATTCATGCTAACTCTCATTTTCTTATGAGTTGATACAATTTCATGCATGTATTTAGTATAGTTTTTATTTTCATTATTGTTTAGATTCACTCGAGATTTTGTTTCATGCCTTTAGTTGTGGATATGTACACTATGGTTGCCTTTTGACTTGAAACTTAGGAGAAATTAGGAGAAACACTCACTCGAGCCCGTAGCCCGACATTTTTTTTATTTCATGATTAGGGACTTAGTATGATGATTAAGCTTTGTGCGAGATACCAAAGGGGGCAGATGGTCAGATCTGTGCAAGTCAAATTTATAGGGTGCTAGAACGAGGATATACCCTACTCGAGGCAAAATTCCTATGATTGAAACACTCTTGGGGAAATGATTTAGGCCATTTTGAATGAAAACCCTTAGCCTTAAGCCTACCTAAAGTAATTTCCCTAGTTAACCTATTTTGAGCTAACCCAACCTTTATTTCTTTCATGTTTAATGTTAAACCTATAGACATAGCCTGATACATCCTTTTACCAAGTTGGAAACTAGTCTAAGACTTGGAATCTTTAGAAAGAGATATGAGGAGAAAAAATAGAGAAAAAATTGTTTATATGCCCAAAATAAGAGGAAATTAATGATTAGAGAGTCCCACCTAAAACGCATCAACATGAAATGGAGCAGGGAGCTTGGTGGTTGAAAAAGGTGAGGACTGCACATATTAAAAGAAAATTGAATTAAAGTGCAGTGTGAGTTACTTTCATGTTCTCATATAATCTTTTGATAGTCTAAGTTTTAATTTTTCAATGTTTTGAATTACCTTTATATCATTTCCTTGGTACCTTATCCTAGCCATGTTACAACCTATTAAAGTCCTATTGATTTCCATTGGTGCTAAGTCTACAATAGTGAATAGTATGATTGCATTTCTCGCCTATGGTACCTTCTAAGCATTGATGCGCTATTTTTACGGAGATTGTAAACTTGCGTGCTTGAATGTATAGACCAAAAAACTCATGAGTTGTTGATGGCCTTTGTCTTGACTGATTCTATGTCTTTAAAATGTGATCTTAATTGTGTTTGAGTTGCGGTTCTTGATATATTATAACTTCTAGATTTCTTGAGTGGCTTGTTTACTTGGCAACTATGTAAACCAAAAGAACTCCATGAATTTTGAATCGGGTATAGGATTAGTTTAATGAGTGCATAACTATATTAAGAGTCTAGTTTACTTGTGTTTTGTCATTTACACCTTTGCTCGGGACATGCAAAGTCTTAAATTTGGGGGTATTTGATAAGTTGCTAATTATGTAATTATATATATGTTATTTTTTATATTCTTTTATTGTTAAGTCTTTAAAATATTAGCCTAATTATCCTTATTGGTTATTTTTAGAGTTAAGGGAGTGCGCGGTTGAATTCGAGGTGAAAAAATATGCAAAGTAGTGTGTTTACATGCAGTGTGACCAGCTATAGTTTGATCTGCCTCGAGACACGCAATACACAGTTGATGGAGAGATGAAGAGAACATGAGCGATGCAGAAGAGTACTCATTCATGTCACTCGACATCCCTGACGTTCATCAAATCTCGAGATCTACGTGCATAACAAAATCAAATGAGAAGAGAAGGAATGATTGGCTTCACGATACGTGTAGGCACGGTCTCCCATATTGACATACGCCTAACTCGCTCGTCTCCCAATCAGCAGTAGCCACGTTTGCTCACAACCACAACCGTTAGATTTGCATCGACACTCGTGCGGTTGCTATCTCCCAATTCTTCGCACAAACTCGCATCTTCTCTCCATCCCACGCAGCAGCTGCCATGTGTCGCCACCACAACGTCCAGCACTTGCACCAGCAGCTCATTCCTCCAATCACCTTCTGCCACATAGTCTACAACAGCATCTCCACCAATCCGTGAATGCCACATGTCCGAGACGATGCAGAAAATGCCCAACAGCTATTAGATTGTCCTCGGCACACGTGTCATTCTAGACCCATGAGAATTAGTTTCTCTCATCTAAAGACCAATTTTAGTAGTTTTAACAAAATAGGACTTCGGGTATTCACCTAAAAAGGGTTGACGTCTATTCTTCTACTATCTCTCTCAACTTCTATTTTACTTTGTTTGGTGTTCTTGAACCATGAGAGACTAATCTCATGGCCTAGGCAAGACTACGAGGGAGGTTCGACTACTCTTATCTATGGATTTGTGAGATTTATTTTAATTTCATTGCTTTTCATTGTTATTTTATTCCTTTTATTATTGATTGAATAATTAGGGTTAAATTTATATTTAAACCTTGATTCTTTTGCCAGTGAGTCGCAAACATCCGTCCTTATGCAATAAGACCATATTAGTGGCAATTAACCACACCAATTAATTTTCCTCTTTTGGGACTGGTTGAATACTTTAAGGATCTAAGCTAAATCAGACACACTAGTAACTCGGTTGTCTAGGTGTAGTGCCTTCACGAAACCCGTTGCGGTCAACGCATTAAACCTAATTTGCTTGATTCCAGGGTTGTGTGTTTGACTAGGAAAATATTCATTATCGTACTTAGACTATCGAGATTAGGAAGTGCGAGGAATCACGTTCGTTACCGAGCCTATAGCTACACAATGATACTTTTGATTTGCATATTTTACATAAATTGAAGACCAAATCCAATCTTTTATCGAACCGAACTTGTATGTCTTGACCTAGATATTTTTTATTAATTCATTTCAAAACAATTTCTATTGATTTATTTATTTTATTGCTAATTAGATAAGTTAATTTGTTCATTCTCTCAAAACCCTAATTTTCCTTTTTTTCTTTTAAGACCTTAGAAAGATATCAATCTCTCTGGGATCGACCCTTTACCACTATCTACAAAATAGTTAGTTTAGGAACTATATTTTATTCATACGTTCAGCGCGCGTCAATTTTTGGCGCCGTTGTCGGGACTCGAACCTTGGTCACATGCGTGACAAGCGGGAATACTCACCACTATAATACATTAACTTATCACAATGTCTCAATTTATTTGATACGCAAAGTTTATTCCGTTTGATTTTTTGTCCATCTTAGCTATTCTCATATTGATCTTGCTCTTAGTCCCTTTACAAACTTATCACAACTTTTGTTCAACACCTAAATCACTTACAACTCCTTAGTCTCGAATCACAATGGAAATTTAGATCTCTTTTATTTTCAAAAATATAGCTTGGGATGATACGACTTCTTATGATCATTAAATTAATTGAAGTCTTCCTTGGCTAACCTTTATTTGAAATAAAGAAATTTTGTGACTCAATAGTTAAACTTTTTGTTATTGCCTTAAGTTGTTTACATTAGTCTTAGATTTCCCGACTTTTCTTTTTTTTTCGCAAAAAAAAATTTGGTACTTTCCAAGAGACTATGTAAGATAACTTTGTATCTTACTATTCATCAAAACACTTTTGATGAATTCACATTTCCATTATTATTCAACTGAAGAGATAAATTGAATTTCCAAACTCTGATTAACTTAATGAAGAATCAAATTCTTAAAGGATGCTATTTCAATCCTTCACTCCATATAATGGAAATTCTCGCAATATAGAAACTTATACTAATGTCTTATACCAATCACTTACTAATTCTCAATTTGTATGTCTATATCTTCCTTAGTTGTATTTTAGGTTATAGTGATAAGCGTCATAAATTAATTTCATTAGAAGTGATTATTGGATATTTTGAGTCGCAAAACACATTCACTTTTGTTGATGTTTAATAGCTAATCTAAGCTATTATTAGACCACTTCCCTAAGACCTTAATTTCTTACACGTTGATCTTATTACTGCACATTTCATTTCAAGTTAGAAATTTCACTTATCTTTGTTTCATAATAGCACCCAATCTGGTGTTAACAAAGATTACTTCTAACTCGTATATTTCTATTTGTTTTATCATTTCTTTATTAGTACACATTTCATTTCAAGTTATAAATTATATTCAACGTCCCTTATGAATAAGTAACTTGAGTAATAAGCAATCAAAAAATTTTAAGTGCTTATTTTTAGAAGTTGTTTGATTGTTTTAAACCATGGTTCTATTCCACATTTCACTTGTATTTTATACTTTTTTGAAAGCAACTTCTCAATTGGTTATGAATCAAACAAATATTTTATAGAATAGGTCTTCCCGAGTTAACTGTGCAACCTGTACTAACCTAATTCTAAAGCCCAAGATAATCCATATCTTGTGCTTCCCATAAGTCTCAATTTTATTTTCGTTTTCCAAATGATTCTCAACCGTTTGAGACTTAATTTAAGTCTATTTTAACGTTTTTCTGAGCGTTTCATAATTGTAATAGTTCGATACTTTCTATTTCCAAAAAATCCATGTTCTGTACTTACGTACCTGAATCATTTAGACTTCTTGTTCAACCAATTTCCTATTGGTTTCATAACTGATACTTTCACCAGTTATATTGGTATCGAACTACTTACAACACCTTTGTGATTTGGACTTCATAAGTCCATTTCACATCCAATCACGCTCAATTTCATTTTATAAGTCTATTCTCTATTTTAATTATTTTTTTATAGCCTTACTCGTCATATCTTATGAGTTAAGTATCAAATGGTCAAGGAGAATAAACTTCTTATTGCATATCTAACAATAATATATACATACATACAACACAAATATAACACAATAAATTAAACACCCCAGCTCATGATCACTTCCTAACTAATCGCGCTCAATCATCCTTTGGTTTCAACCAAACTTTATCCTCAATTGAGCCAAACCTCGCTTCTGATACCAAGTTTGTTAGCCCCTTCATCATTAAGACAAGAGACCGACCTATATTACCTTAATCCTCTAATAATTTAGTCTGCCTAATCCATTCTTTATTTTTTGACCTCAAAATACTTTTCTCAGATCCTTAATAATGTTTCAAAAATAAATTTAAATCATCAACTAATTCGGTTCTTAACTTATTTTATTGGAGCAAATTAAGAAATTATATCCATATTTAATAAAAATTTCGGCGGCGCCTCCCCTAAAAGTGGCATGCCGAAAAATTCACCTAATAGACAAAAAGAATTGGAGAGAGGCCTAAAAAGACTCATAACTCCCTGCATCTCATAATATATAACAAATTCAAATTGATAACCTAACTTAGGGTCTCCGATAGCTTAATAAAAACCTTACAATCTTAAGGTAAAACAAAATTAAAACTTAAACCTCTCGATTTATTTTAAACTAACTTAACTGTCTCTCATAACCATTTAACGTAACTTTACGTCCTACACTCACCCTAAGAATCTCAAACCAATGTATATATATATATATATAAACAATTTAAAACAAGAATTTACTTTAAATTTTAAAAATAATCATCACAATCTTTGAGTCTTATCCGTTCATCCCTTATCTTCATATAAAATTTGACACCATAAAAAACAACTCGAAGATGTCAAGTAAGTAAATTCCTACATTTATCTGTATTCTTGCAATTGTTAGTCTAATACATTGTAGACATTTAATTACATTTCCAAATTAACAATAAGATATATGCTTCAATATGACTGGCAATCCACCTGTTGCTGTCTCCTAATTATAATCAAATGTCGACTTCCAAAAATAGTACAAATATAATATTAAGAGATCATGAAATGCATAGATAACTTGTCGGAGTTAAACTGTGCTAGTCTCACTAGACGACATAGAGGTAGGATTGAAACCTAGTTTCACGCAAATCAGACTCCGAAAAAAACTTATCCCCCTCACTCTCTCTATGAATACATGACTACAAACAACAACAACAACATAGCCTTAGTCCCAAATTAACTGGGGTCGGCTACATGGATCAAACTTTTCCATTGTGCTCGATTAAGTGCAACTGATGGTGAGCTTTCCAAACCATTCAAATCCCTCCTAATTAATGCATCCCATGTTAACTTTGGTCCGCCCCTACCTCGTCGAATTTCTACGTTTCTATTGAGTCAAGTTTTCTAGTTGGGGCATTTGTAGGTCGTCTTTGCAGTGACCAAACCACCGCAACCGCCCTTCCCTAATCTTTGTATCAATTGGTGCTACTCCTACTTGTTTTTGAATTTCTATATTTCTTATTCTATCTTTACGAGTTTTACCACACATCCACCTAAGCATCCTCATTTCTGCTACGTTCATTTTATGTAATTGTTGTTGCTTTACCGCCCAACATTCACTTCCATAGAGCATAGCTGGCCTAATTGCGGTCCTATAAAATTTTCCTTTTAACTTAGTAGGAACATTTCGATCACAAATCACCCCTGTTGCACTCCGCCATTTCTTCCATTTCCAAGTTTGAATTCTATGAATACATGACTAAGAATGATAAAATGGAATACAGACTATGATACAATTACATGTACAAAGATATTCAATCAATACTAAATATCAATGTAGGGTTTACTTACTACCAAACCAACTCAAAGTTGGTTGCGAAGCCTCACACAATGTTTTCCAGGCTTTCACGTACTCTGAACCTATTCCCTGAGCTTCATTTTAAGTGGTTTCGAGATCCTTGATGTTACCTAAAACCATTGAGAAATACGAATACGTTTCCTAATCAAATTTCTTAAGTTTTTGACCAATTTTTGAGTTGTTTTGGTATTCTTAAGTCTTAAATACCTTAAATCACTCTAAATCAACTCCTCGAATGTCCAAATCCCAATTTTGACTGCAAATTGTGATTTGAAATCGAAAACTAACCTTCACTAAGCTTTTAAACAATTTTCCAAATTTTGGGTATTATTGTTGTCGTACCACGCATTACAAGGAAAACCACGTATAATTCCTCGAAAAGATTTCAAATTCTCTATTTTTCATAAACATATAGAATTTCAATTTATTTGTCTAAAAGTATGATTTTTTTGACTTTTTCTTATTTTTTTCTGAAATTTTTCTCTAAATTCCAATATTTTTTAAAGAAATGGGGTTTGGGCATGAGCCGAGCCAAACCGAGTTCGGTTCAACTAAGTCAAACCGGCCCGGTTTAGGGGCCAACCCCTTCTTCTTATTCTTCTTTGTTTCGTTTATTCTGTGCAAATCAAAATCAGTTTTTTTTTTTTTTTTTTTTTTATTTGGGGTGACACTGGGTTTGGGCAAAGGAGCTCAAGGCTCCCCCCATCGTCTTCCCCGATCCCTTGGACCCTCTCCCTCCCTCAACGCCTCTATTCATCTTTCTTCTTCTCTGTTTGTTTTTTTTTATCCAATTATCTCTTCCTCACCTCTCTTCAATTCAATAAACAACACCACATACCAGTCCCCACTTAATCACAAAGTCCACAAAAAAATTGATAATTGAAACCGTTAATTTCAATCTACGGTTCACCATAGCCAGTTTTCTCTCTCGATTCTGATTCAAAACAGTGAGGAGAAAGAGAAGCTACACAAGATAAAATAGATAGAGAAGTAATGAAGACGAAGGAGATGATGGAACAACAATGGAAAACTATCTGCAGTGAAGGCGATGAACACGAGTTGAAGATGATTACGAACACCCTATTTTCGATTTCGAGAGATGAGACGATTTTGTTATGGTTTAGAGATATATATTAGATTTCCTCGAGATTCGCATCGTATGAATCTCGAGGTCGATCTTTGCGGCTATCAACCAACTCATCACCAACTTAGATGAGATAAATATACCTAGACTTGAGATTTGCACACACAAATATCGAGGACGATCCAAAAAATAGGAAATAATGTCACATTCCTTAATGTGAGACCGAATTTTGACACATGCCTACACATATGCATTAATTATCATCGAGATCTGATGGCACGTATCACGAGGCATGTATGACCTATCCAAAATCACCAATCGTTCACTATTTATCCTCACGACTCACACAGCTCGTATCTCGAGGCGAATCTAAGATTTCACATTTAATTTGGTTTAAACTATATGACTTCTTTATATATTCATATATATAAATATATATACACCTATGTATCTTTGCGGCTGTAAATTCGCCATAAAAGCCAACGACCATCCTTGGGCGTGCATATTATTATACATCCCACGCGTGTCATTCTTGACCCTGCGTGTCACTAGGCACCCACTAATTTATTAATTATTTTGTTTAATTTCATGGTTATCTCTTCAATTTATGTCCAAATTAAACCCCAAAAATACCTCAATTTCGTCAAAAATTGAGAAATATTCCCCAACGTGCTCCGGAACTAATGGACACCGCGTATACACTTCAACTTGACCATATTTCGTGTCGAATAGTGTATAATACATCAAATAGGCACCGACACACAAAAATAATATTTAGACTTATGATCTTAGGTGCGTAATGCGTGGGTCCTACCTTTGGATACTTAAATCTCAAATTAAATCGAAAAATAATTTATTAGCATTCTAATCAAGTTTATAAAATTCTCGGATGTTACAACGAATAACTATGTTGTTCAACTCACATCCTTCATCTTCATTACGTGTGTGAAATACTTAATTAGAATAGACAGATTTACTTCAAATCCGCTTCAACCCACTGTTGTGACGGAAAAGATTCTAATGCGCAACTAGAAGTCTACCTATCGGTGTGAATAATGTAAGTTCCACATTGCTTTAAGTTTCAAATCTTTAGAATCATAACCACTTAAGTTTACTAATCGTGTCTTTCAAATCAATAACATCGAATCAATAACTATCTATCGATGTTATATATTTTACGGTTGTATCGTCCATCTCTGGCTTAAACTCCAATGGCCATGGTAACTCCTAAAACCTATAATCATCAAACACGTGATCAAGATGTAATAACATTACGCATAGAATTAATAAAAATTCTAACCATTGCATTTTTTACTCATTATAATCCATTCATAACTACTTTAATATAACATTCATATCATATGATCTGTTGATCCCTAAGATTAATGAACTACTCACGTATCATTAAAATAAACTTACACATCATGATATTCATCGCAATCAAAGATTGAATTTAACACTTTCATTAAAAAAGAAAACAATACCGAATAATCACACATGGAGTCTTCAATATCTTTTCTTCCAAAACTCTTCTTAATACTCAAAAACAATGTAAACTATGCTAATTGGTGGTAATGTGTGTTAATGGGTGATAATTGGTGTGTTTACCATATTCTTATACCTATCTATATCCTTATGACACTTTAGAATACAATTAAAAAGCCTAATAAACATTTCCAAATGAACTAGAACTCTAAACTTTCTATTTTCGACGTCTCAGCGTCGTCCGTAAGTGATCTGGTGTTGTCTGTGTAAAGCTACGGCGCTGCCACAACTTTAACCTCTTTGTGTTCATTTTCCCTTCAAAGTAGGCTCGGCGCCTTGCTTAGTCCATCCTAGCATCGTCCCAATGTACCCACAGTGCTGCTACTACGGCAACACCTTTGTCATACTTTTTTTTCCTCATGCCTTCTTTACGCCTTGCCCACACTATGTACATTCTTCTTACGGTGTCAAGCCTACTAGCCACGACATCAAACATGATTTTGTATATTTTCACCTTGTTTCATCATGAAATCACTTATTTGTCTCCTTTATACTTTGTATACTTGAAAATACGTAAATACCATTAATTAGAGCCCATTCCATGATATTTATACCAAATATACTACTAAACTAATCATATATATAAGTTTAAATAATCACTTATCAAATACATCCAAACTTAAGATTTTGCATGTCCTGAGTAAAAGTTTATTCTACTAACTTCAAGTATCATTTAACATCATTCATGGAATATCATTTAATTCAAATAACTTCAAATTAATAATTCACTCAAGGGCTTTTCTTTGTAAAAACTATTGTTTTAAAAAACATGTTGCTTTAATAACACATAACTCACTTTCGAAACTCAAAAGTAGTTCACAACCAAAACCATCACTGCTCTCAAGTTTATTTCACCTCGACACTCAAGTAGCAAGTGTACAATCTTATGATTTCTCATTAAGATCAAGAATTCACAAATAAGCATAAATCATACTAGTTTTGTAGACTTTAGTACTTCAAGAGTCCATAGAACTTAATATCGTTGGAAAGAAAATTAATTCAACTAAGTTACTTATACTTTAGTTAAATCTTTTATTTGAGAGTTTTAATCTAACTTTCGCCTTTCTTTCTTTGTTTTTATATCTTTTCTTTTCATTTTCCTTTCTTTTTATATTTCCTAGTTATACAGTTCCTACTCCTTTTTCCCATGGATTCAATTTTTTTCTCTTTTTCCGACCATCAAGTTATCTGCTCATTTTCCCGTAGAACTTGTGGGACTCTCTATTTTTATGTTTAAAACTCTTGTTAGCACTTCTCACTTTCACTTTATCAAGCAAGTTTTAACTCCAACTTTCATTAAACATCATGCTTATCTCTTTCCCTCTTAGCACTAACTCTTTAGTTACTTTATACCTAAGTAAGATTCATATTTATTATAAAATTCCTTAGAGATCTAACTTTTTCCACAAGAAGAGTTCTAGTATTCTTCTTGCATTTGTTTCAAGTTCATATTCTTCCCGAACTCTAGGTTTCTAATAATGAAATCATACATTTGTTTGCTACATTTCTTATTTTCTTCAAAAATCTGATAACACTCTCTTCAGTTTCATATCACTAAGATACTTGTATTCTTACTCATCCTCAATTAAAGACATGAACTTTGCAAATGAATTACTAATTCATTACATATCACTATATATAGCATAATCTATACTACTTAAATACATTCAAATAATAAGTAAATAAAAAAGATGCACTATCATGCTTTCCTCTTTAACTGCTTTAAAAATAAAATTTTACGATCATACCTGACATGCGCGAGTGTGCATAATAATTTTTTATATTTTACAATTAACATATAGTAGTGGTAAATGAGATATCGTCTCCACAAGGATTTTTCAAATCTACTAAGAATTTAAGCTACCCTAAAGTTTTATTAGATTTAACTTATTCAAATTTAATTACTTTAATTAAACTATAAAATAAACTCTAAACAATATGCTAATAAACTAAAAAATTAATTAAAATAACTAAATTTTAAACCACTTAAATTAAATAAACTAACTTAATATAACTCAAACAAATAATTGAAATAATTCATAGATCAATGTACATAAAATATCTAACAATCATATAAACAAACCCCACTAAACATCATAATATACTCGGGTTGTTTTCAAACTCTAAAACATAACATCACTTCATAATATAGCTATAATTATTTTATATGAAATCTTAAAATCATTAAATCCTAATTCGTAATAGGTTGATATCCTTTAGCCAGCCACCGATTTTCTTAAATTCAATGGAAGTGCCACATTCTTATCATTGTAAGTCTACCCATTGGATAAAATGCAACACCGTAGAAATATGATAGCATTAAGTTCAATGAAGATCATGCCTAATCTAAGCTAATATTACTAAAGCCGCATAATAAATAACTTAGAACATAATCGCTTAAGACATCCACTCAGGAAATTCCCTATAGAGCAATCATAATACTACTTCTATAATTGTTGTCAATAAATATAGACATATAACTGAATACTATATATCAAAGAACACATTGGCCACTATGCTCTCAACATAGAGAATTACTAGTTGTAATATGCAAAACAACTTGTTTTATCCGCAATTGACGTGTATGAATCGATTTAAAACATTTAGTATGTGATTCCATAATTATAACTACATAACAATCCAAAGTATATTATATGCTTAAGGTTTATTTAGATTGATAGACTACTCATACATGCTGGAAGTAAATAATGCTAATATGTAATTAAAAACATAATTAAGTAAATAGATATTTTTAAATCAATGCTCTGATGTTGCTTCACATATATAACTTAATAAAGGAGAAAAGAAGAAATAATGAGTACTTAAAGAGTAATTGGAAAGTTTTATTTCGAAGCTCTCTGGTCCTATATATAATTCTCCTAGGAATACATATCCTAGATAAATATAAATTCCTCAAAATAATCTGAGAAAATCGTCACCGACCTCCGTGACTTGTCAGCGATTCCTCACTTATACACAAATCGCTGAGACTAGGTCTTAATGCTTCACCGATTCAGCTGGCGATTTATAGTTCATTTTCCAATTCGTTGTGGATTCACTGGCCTTCTTCTACTACTAATTTATATGACAATTCTTAGTGTTATTTCAAATCACTGGCTATTCGCTGACGAATTTTTCCAGTTGACTATTTTGCTTTTGTTTTTCTTTTCTTTTATTTCTTCATTTTCCTATTTAAAACCTAAAATCACAAAAACAAGAAAATACCTAGTGTAATATCATCATTTAGGCAAAAAATCAACCTAAGTTACACTATAAAATGTGTCTAATTATTTACTTGTCAAATACTCTCAAACTTAGCACTTTGCTGTCCCGAGCAAAGGAATATTGTTAGTCATATTCTCTTTTCATTCTTATATACTGATTTCAATCTAATTCATCTTAACTCAAATAATAGAAATTTTAAAATAAAAGTGATTTTCAAAATGAAATATATTGCCATAAGTAAATGAAAGTTATGATAGAATATAATGATTTAGTCAAATCAAAACATCCCTAAATATTAACTCATTCACTTAATGTAACACTTTTTAGAACTTGAAATTCATTACCAAGGCTAGTACATGACATAGGTATTCTCAATCTCCATAAAAAACATCAAACTTATGATGGGGTTTTTCCAAAAGTAGGGTTAGTTTACAAATTTTTTCACAAAATAGGGAGGTTTTTTTTTTTATCACGGAAGTAGGCAATAACGCCTTCTCAAAAGGCGTTATTGAGTGGGATGTTTTTTGGTTCGCGGTGACGTGGCGTCCACGTGGCATGGGTTTGTACAGATAGCGCCTTTTCAAAAGGCGCTATTTGTACATGTGGCCGCCACCTCACCGCCACATCAGCGCCACATCACATCATTCAATAACGCCTTGCCACGTCAGCGCCACATCACCTCATTCAATAACACATTCTCAAAAGGCGTTATTGAGCGAAAATTGCGTTTGTGATGTGGCGCTGACATGGCGCTGACATGGAGGCCACATGTACATATAGCGCCTTTTGAAAAGGCGCTATCTGTACGAACCCATGCCACGTCACCACCACGCGTCGCCGCAACCTCACAAACGCAACTCGCCGATCTCGTCTATCATCGCCACGTCACCAACCGGGTCACCAACCGCGTTTCTGCAGCTCAGTCCTCGCCGCTTGGCCGTCGTTGCTGTCGTTGCGAGCGATCTCGACAATTACAACCAAATTTGAATATGCATATGAGGAGTTTATATTTGTATAAAAAAAACCAATTTTGAATATATATATATATATATATATACATTGGTTTCAACCTTCAACTCTCTTTTCTAAACTAACTAACATTAACTAACATAACCAACTAAACTAAATAAACTAACTAACTAACTAACTAACTAACTAAGTAACTAACTAACTAACTAACCTTAACCAAACTAAAATAACTAACCTTAACTAACCTAACCAAACTAAACTAACTAACAAACTAAACTAACTAACCTTAACTAACTAAACTAACTAACTAACTAACTAACTAACTAACTAAACTAAACTAAACTAAACTAACTAACCTAAACTAACCTAACCAAACCAAACTAAACTAACTAACTAACCTTAACCAAACTAAACTAACTAACTTTAACTAACCTAACCAAACCAAACTAAACTAAGTAACTAACTAACTTCAACTAAACTAACTAACTAACTAACTAACTAACATAACCAAACTAAAGTAACTAACAAACTAAACTAACTAACATTAACTAACCAAACCACCTAACAATACAAACTAAGTAAACTAAAATAACTAACTTAACTAGCTTAATTGCAAACATAACCTAACTCAACTACACTAAGGAACATACCCTAACTCAACTACACTAAACAAACATAACCTCAACACCTAAACTAAACTAACTTAACTAACTAAACTAACTTAACTAACTAACCTAATTAACCTAACCAAACTAAACTAATATAACCTAACCACCTACACCTAACTAACTAAGCTAACCACTTAAGTTAAATTAAACATATAACCTAAACTAACTTAACAAACTAAACTAACTATTGAAGAGTAATCAAATCTACGACATTATAATAATATGGAAAACATGAGAAATAAGTTTATTCAATGAGAAGGTTGAATACACGTACTTTGTGAACCCAAAATATAAGTTATTTACAAATCACCATGACATCAAGTAAACTCATCATGCAGGTCTATTTCGTCGGTTCCGTTGACGTTGTTGCTCTCTTTGTCTAGTTGGACGATGTGTTTGTACATCCGGTTGAGCTTGTTGAGGTAGCTGGTCTTGCGATGAATCACGTCGAGTAGATTGTTGCGTTTCCTCTGGTTCTTGACTCGACTCACCTCTGCTACTGATGCTACCAAAAATAGGAGGTGGAACCATCCCGAAATACTGGCTTCCTGCATGGGGTTGGGGGAATGGAACATGAGGTCATGGCATGGTCAACAAGTTCATGAATGAAGGGTCTCCACTATACGCCATATTGTAATTATATGGAGTAGGAGTATATGGACTAGGCATGTATGGAGGCGCGATGGATACGTTTGATGATGAGGCATTCCATGGTCCATATATGAAGACGAAGGCCCAGTGCGTAAGGATCAAAATGGTAAGGAGGAAGATTCACGCTTGGCGGCCTGGTACAAACATTTGAGGTTCTTGTTGGGGTGTGGAAGATGCAGAATGTACCCATGAGAAGAATGACTACTCTCGCCAACATTCTCTGTTCTACTCACTCTCGAACGAGATGAACGTGCTTTGGGAGAACGTCGTCGCTACTCTCTCGCAAAGCAATCTCGGTCCGAGTAGATGGACGTGGTGGACGAGGACGTCCGGTGCGTTCCCGCACGCCTCTCGGTCGTGTTCGTCTTCTTCTCACCTCTATGTTTGGTTCGCCCTGATCGTCTTCTTCATCTTCTTGTTCATTATCCTCATCTATGTCTTGTTGGACGTCAATTCCGTCATGCGAAAGATTAGACCTTTGTCTTTCATCTTCGTCCAAAATTTTAATCCCTTCATCAAGGGCAGCAAGACCTTCCTCGTACCCATCCTCAATAAACACACGCCTAAGTCGATGCACCAAGTTACGCTGATATACAAAAAATAAGAGCTCAAATCACGCAATATAAAATATTAAATGTTCGAGGAAAAGTAAGAGTTAGAAGATTACCGAGTAGTCACGTAACGCCCCGTCGTGTCCTATGAATCTCCTAGTGACCGATCGATACCACGTCATGTAGTCTTGATGGTCATGCCCTTCATTCAGTGCCGCTGTCGCAATGGTGTCCCCACGATTTTCCCACATGTTTATGTAGCTTGCGTGAAAAGTCACCCAATTTTCATGATGATGTCCACGCAATTCGACGCGGTGCAGTTGTGCGTCGTAAGCACAATTAGGTGGCACTACTTGTACCATGCCGAATTGTCTCATGACCCTTTCTGGTCGATGCCACTCCACAATGTGGAAACAAATAAGGGGACACGTCGAGAGCCAACTGTCGTGACCATTTGTACAGTACTCGGGAAGAGACCCCATGAGTTCATTATATGGTTGCCACACCACATCATCCTCATGCCTCTCGAGAGTCGAGTGCATCACGGCATGCCGATACGACGTGCGTCGCATTTTGTGAAACCGAAAATGCATCGAGCCATCTCGTGTATGAAACAATAAGTTAAGATAAATGAACATGGACAAGAATTATTTGCAAAGTAATGACAAATCGACTTTAATACCCGTGTCCGAGTGGAACGTCCATAAGCATGTTTTGGCCATCCACCGTTCGTCGCTGAGCTCTAGATACACGCAGACGCCGCGGTGCTATGAATGGAAATCTGTCCCATGCCCACAGCTTGTACAAGAATTGAGGCGCCAAAGAACCTCATGTGCCCCTGCGCGAGATCCGCGACACAACTCCCTGTACAAATAAGCCAAACATGCACTCCCCAACAAAGGTAGGAACATCAAATGTACGAATCGATTGGACTTGTCGGCGAAAAGACAACCACCGATGAGTTGTAGTATGTACGATCGAACGTAACGTTGGACCGACTCGTCATCGCTTTCATCATCTATTGCTGGAACGTTACGCTCAAGCCAATCGACCTTAAGTTTACAACCAACGATGTCATCTCCACCAGGAGTTCGTCCAAGTAGCCTCTCGCAGACATCAACATAGTCTGCGTCTGTCGTTCCCGTCACAGGCATACCTTCAATAGGTAATCCAAGCTGCACCTGCACGTCTTGGAGTGTAATTGTGCACTCCCCGCAATGCATGTGAAATGTATGCGTCTCAGGGCGCCATCTCTCTACAAACGCAGTAATCAAAGCCCAATCAAGGCTGAAAAATGCTACCCGGGATATCCCATAGAACCCACTGGAACAAAGATATGGGATCATCCTAGAATGATATCTTGCATCGTTCGATCAACGACCCCACGTCTTCGACGTACGCGCATTTTTTCGTAAACCTTGGAATTGATAATGTATTAATGTATGTTTTTGATACAATATTGTCAGAAATATGACGCATTCATGTAAATTGGCCTTACCTCGCCCTCCAGGTTCGCGTCGATCTGGTGAGTAGATTGGAGTTCCAAGAGTGATGGATCTGAAGGTCCTGGATCCATTGCAGTAAAACTGCAAATGAATGTTAGAAAAAGATAATGAGTGTTGCACGAAACGCAACGAAACACTACTGATGGCGGTGAGGTGTTTGCGATGACATGACCTACAGACATTTGGGAATTTCGATGTAAAAATGTTACAGACAAATGCACAAATTTTGTAAGGGAAATAGTTGACAATCATGCGGTTATATAGCGCAATCGAACTTTCTGATGTAGAAGATCGCAATAATAGCGCAACTACAGAGCATACTCATTCTTTCGCACTGACATTTTCTGTGTAATAACGTTCAATAAATAAACATATGAACCGTTCTTCATAAACAAAATAGGAATGTCCCTATATATCATGCAAATCATAACCTCACCCAAATAAATTATTATGAAAATACTAAATGAATGAACTTACTTGTTTCCTCCGCTTTTCCGCCGCAACGTAATATTCCAGCAATAACATTGTATTTTCGTTTGTTTAGAACATTCATCACATTTACGTAACCCAAGTAATCGTAGCAAACATGTACCCAAATAATAAATGAAAACTAACCTCAAGTAAGTAAATTAACTAACGTAACCTAGTCTAAATAAATTAACCAAACTATGTGAACCAAACGTAACCTAAAAGTACCTAATAAAACGTAAACATATCCAAAATAAAAAACCCAAAAATTGTAGATATGTTCAAGTGTTTTTAAGTGCATCGCAACGAATTCAAAGTCTAAATGAGCTTGAAACTAAATTAAACAAAACTTAATTAACTAAACTTAATTCACTTAACTTAATTAAGTAAACGTAATTAACTAAACCAACTTAACTAAACTTAATTAAGTAAACTAACTTAAACAAACATAATTACATCAACTACCTAAACACTCTCACTAAACTAAACTAAACTAACTTAAACAAACTTAATTAACTCGAGTAACTTAAACAAACTTAATAAACTAAACAAACTACTCTAACTATACTAACTAACCTAAAAACCAAATTAAACTAAGCTAAATACCTAAAACAAGACAAACTAACACATACTCAACTAACTAAACAAACAAACTTAAACCAAATTACACATACCTAAACTAAAAAAACTAACACATACTTTAACCTCACTGGCCATTTATTTTTCATCACGTACATACCTCCTCCTCCTTCACTGGACCTCCTACTTCTCCTCCGCGGAGACGATGGGTGCCCGCCGCCGCTGCTCCGCGCTCCCCTCGCAAAATCTCCGCTCCTCCGCGATCACCGCCACTTCTTCTCGCCTCACCTCTCGCGCGACCTCCTCGCTCCCCGCTTCGTGTCCGCTCTCCTCCTCGCTCGCGCGCAAAGAAGACCTTCCTCCGCCGCTTCTACCTCCTCTGCTGTGTCCCTCTGATCAACGTGACTTGGCTGCCCTCCTTCACGCTCCTCCGTCCGCGCGTGGTCTCTCTCCAGCGAGCTCCCCGTCCCCTCCTTATATAGGCGGGGCGGCAATTATTCGTGCATGGTCACGGGATCGTAATCCCGTGACCCCTACGTCCCCTACCCCCGCATCCCTACCCCCGCATCCTACACGAAACCGACGCAGAGAAATATTCTCTCGCGGCTTCATGCGAAGACGACGACATGGTTCGCCGATAGCGCCTTTCGAGAAGGCGCTATCGCGCACCCCACCAAAATGTGTCCACGTGGATCCACGTGGACACACGTAAAAATTTTATACCAATAGCGCCTTCTCCGCGGCGCTATTGAAACGATCCACGTGGATCCACGTAGCGCTCATACCCAATAGCGCCTTCTCCGGGCGTATTGGGTTGTAGACCGCCACGTGGATCCACGTGGATCCACGCCCCCCATTAACTTGCTGTCCACGTGGACACCAATAGCGCCTTCTCCGAAGGCGCTATTGGTGCCACGTGGCAAGAACAGAACCAATAGCGCCTTCTGAGAAGGCGCTATTGGTTCTCCCCTTCGCCACATCAGCAATAACGCCTTCTCAGAATGCGTTATTGCCTAGTGAGGGGAAAAAAAAAAACCCCCTTACTTACCTCTTTTAAAGTATAAAGCATTGTACTTTTGTAAATTTTTCCAACTTATGATAACTAGTGTAGAATCTCAAAAGACAAAATCACTAGGTTAATTTCAATTTTAGAAAATACTTTATAATAGTACCACAATAAAAATCAATAGGAATTTTGCTACGATACCAATGAATATGTCATTTAAACATGGTAGATTAAGAAATACTTCATTCAACTCAAGCTTCAAGTTCTCGAGTTAAATCTTTTCTTTTGAAGAGTTTAAGAACATCCATCTTTTTCATCTCTTATCATTTTTTTACTCCATTCTAATTATTTCTTTTAACATATTTCTTTTACTTTTGCTTTAAATTTTGAGTCTCTGCTCCATTTTCTTCAGATATTCTCATTTTTTACCACTATAGATTCCCTGCTCCATTTCCTTTGGAATCTATATGACTCTCTATGTATCTTATTTTTATAAACTCTTGTTAATACTTCTCAATGTCCACTAAAATTAAAGAAAGCATTCTTTTTAACTTATAGAAATTCATCAATTTCTAACCCATTTCTTATTTCAATTATGGTATAAGAGATTCTATATATATTGTAAAAATAATCAACCAATCATTTTTGTACTATAAGATTCTTAGAAATCTATCTTGTTCATCTTACGCTATTGTTACAATTTTCTACCCATTATCATGACTCACACAAGGCATTCAATTTAGTGTTCACATCAAGTAACAAAGTTAATAAAAAAATGTAAATTAATTCCATCTATCATAAATTAACTTGGGAAATAAAATATTACTTCAATTCAAGATCTATTATATATTTATTTTCATTCTTTTCATAACTAAAAATAAAGAAAATTGAAATTCAAACTTAGTTGATTTCAAAAGAAGTCGAAAAAGTTTTCGTCAACTTGAATATCAGATTAAAAATAATTCAGAACTTTCTTCTAACATTCTTTCCTTTCATTGCCATCAATGTCATACTTCACATAAAATACCCCCAAACTCATTCTAAACATTATCCTTAAGGTTTTAAAATCAAGTTGGGTTTCCAACGTAACAAACATACCAAGTGAAGCGTAAATGATTTGATATATGTAATTAAAATGTAAATAAATATGCAAATACAAAAGTCAACAATTTCAAATGAACTGAATGCAAAAGGGAACATAAACTTTCATTAACAAAAATTTCACCAAGAGTAATACATTGTATTTTCAATTGTTTAATGCATGCAAGAGAAAAATATGACGCACGACGATATCCAGAAGTGAGTTCACTATCAGCGTCATCATTTTTAACCATATGTACAGAAGGTTGAGAAACATAGCTATCAGCTGAGTTATAAGTCCCAGTTGGGAATTGCAACTGTAGAGATAGGATGTCAACACTGCTTCTTAAATCCTGTAAGCGAGTATCATGTCTCCTCTCAAACATATAATGGTAGCGTTGTAAAGTCCTCTCGTTTGCCGCTATCATTTCTTCATTGCGATGAATTTTTGTCTGGCTAAATATTGATGAAGATAATATAGTTCGAAAAATCCTCTTCTACTAAGTTGTGATTAAGATGGTGCCGAACTCATAGGAATATTCAGTATGTTTACTCTAGCCATTAAACTTGCCACTCTCTGTTGCGTCTTCTCTTGTTTTCCTTCTATTTTCAGTGGTGCTTCACTTTCTTGCTTCCCTCACATTTATTGCACTAAACGATTCACGTTCATCCTCCAAATCATTGTATCCTACCACCTTCTTCATTCATAGTACTCCCGCATCATTTATGGTTCTATCAAACAATACATCAAATTTGGTATCGAAACCCCACCATAGTTGTCCTACACAATTCAGTGATCAAAATTGGGAATAGTAATCCTTCATTCTTCGTAGCCTGCACAACAAACTTCATTGAATCATGTATAATTTTCTCAACATCGATATAACCCTTTTTTATCACTATATGGTACAATAAAGTAGCTCTGGGGTTCTTCACTTTAAAGTGTTGCTTAGATAAATAAAAACACGCGTTTATAATGTAATTCCAACTCTTCGTAATCTTCTTTACATAAGTGGTTTCAATAAATTCCAGGTGGCCTTCGCTATCAAACGCAAATCCCCTCCCTGGAGGTATCTCTAACGCATCTTGGGTTATTTGAAAGGGGTAGGGCTCCTTATATTCATACTTGACATTTTCGTAATCCTTCTCTGTTCTATGTCTATTTTGTGGAAGATCAAAAAATCTATTCAACCTCGTAGGTGAAATATCAATTTTCTTCCCTTTAAGGACCACTTTGTCCCATTCCCTACTAACATATCCATTAGCATAAAATTGTCGTACAATTTCTAAACATTCCCTTTCTTCTCTTCTAATATAGTCTCGTAGAAATCAATTGCATCCCTTAGCTCTCATGATGCTCACAATTCTATCCTCATACTTGCTCACATTTTGAATGTTGAATCTTCTCTCAAGAATGATGCCTCTCTTTTTATCACTGTAATACCTCATCTGGGCTATAGGTCTCATAAATAAAAAGGGTTATAAGGCACTGGGTCCTCAAAATACTCTTTCTCATCAGACGAAATGGAGATTGCTCTTTAAGTTCAATTCTCCCTGGTCTAGGTTCTCTAATGCTAATCCCGGTAGGTATTGTATTTATTAGGTGGACAACATACTTCTGTTTTTTGTCTGGGTTGCACTACACCTTTTCCTTTATCTTGTTTACTACCCCTTCCTCTATCTCGTCCTGCCATAGGATAATTAAGCTATGATGAAATAGGTAAAGTGAAATTTAGTCATTGAAATCCCATAATAACAAGAAGGAAAGCAATTTATGTAAAAGTTTTAGTGTAAAATTCAAAAGAGTTGAAAGTGATTCGTATAAAATATTTATATCAACATGTCCCTTTTATAAGTATGTATATATTGGAAAAAATTCGTAGAAGCCTCAAAATCATTTGGAAACTCATATTCGAATTGAAAGGTGCATAAAACCACTTCCAAAATATTTTGTAATAAAAACCTAAAAATTACATAAGTTTGAGATTTTATCAAAAATCGATTTTTTGTTCAAGGTATCGAAATCAAAAGGGTTGTAGATTATTGATTAATTACTTTCTTCAGAGTGAATCTCTCAAGTAAAATGCTCTACTAGCTCCTCTAATTCCCCTATCCGTGCTCCAATTTCGGACAAAACACTTACATAGCCTTAAATTGGGTGTATGAACTTGGATTCAAAATTTATAGGGTTGAAGTGCTCTTAATCAAGGTGGGATGCACTGAAGAGGCTTTAATTCAAGCTTTGAAGGGTTGAATCTAGGCAAAAATCTATATATTAAATGAATAGGTGCAATGGTTTTAGTTGTCAATGGGTTTATTATTGGCGATTTGGGGTTCTATTTTTAAGAACATGGATTCGTGCTCAGCAAATCTAGGTTTAAGTGAAATCGCTAACAAATCACAAGTGAAATCGGTGAAAACCGGTCTTAATGGTTCAGTGATTAGTTCAAAGAATCCTAGTATAAAATCAAAATCTTTGACAAATCGCTAAGTCAATTTTCACATAAAAAACCTGCAAACCGCTGACGATTTACCCATCAATTCCCAGTGTTAATTGGTATCACTGGAAAATTGCTGAGTCATTTACTGTTGTTTTTCCAATATATTATATATTTGATTAATTATCACACATAGCAATCATAATTAAGGTAGAATGATCTGTACTCAATAAGAGGTATTGAAATAATGAATTTGAACTTTTATTTAGGGAATAATATAATAAATATACGCTTTATTACTTTAAATAGTTAAAAAATAAGATTCAAGTGAGAAATAAATATACTTAACTATACTAATTCTAATAAATGGAAAGACATTGGCTAGATCAACCCCCTTACATGAAATTATTTCAGAATGGCAATTGTAAAATACTCTTGTTATAAGAATCAAAAGTTGAGAGAATAGAAAAACAACTAGCTAATCTTACTACTAAAGCTGAAAATAAAGATATATATAGTATGAGATGCCTCCCATAAAGTGTTGTTGTTTATAGTCATTGGCTCGACTTATGAGATACGATTCCTGGTCGTTCAATTTGCGACAGTCAAACTAACCATCAGCCGATTCTTCATCATGCTTGACGGCTTCGGCTTCCTTATCAATCTCAGCATCTACATAACGTCCTTCAGAATATTCATCATGATAAGAAGTCTATCCTTCATAATCATCATCATAGTTTTCTTCATTGACGTAATCGTCTATCTCATAACCATCCTGAAGATACAAGTAGTCGTTTCCCATCCTAAGTGTGACTATACGTTGTTTGACATCGAGAATAGCTCCAACTGTCTTAAGAAAAGTATGTCACATCAATATCACATCGCTTTTCTAAATTTTTGGTACTACCAAAAAGTTAGTGAGGTACTTGAATCATCCTACTTATACTGGCACATTCATGAACATTCCTAGTAGAAAGATCTTATCACCATTTGCCTTGTCGAAAACGAAAGGTGGTATAAAATCAATCATTAACTTAGCTTTTCTTCAAACCATTATTTTGGTAAGATATTCATATCAGCTTCTATGTGAAATAAAACACTAGGGAAACTAATGTCATTGATCATTACGTAGAGGAATAGTTTTCCCATATCATCTTTGTAAATTTCGAATATATGTCCTAAATCTTGAAGCCTTAGTCACTGATCATTGGATTTTTCTTTCACTACCTGCTTCTCTTTTTATTGGTGCACTTTAGGTTGTGTGTTTCCAGATTGTTGTTGTTTTTATTTCTTCTTTTTCTTATTGCATGGTTTCTTATACATCCATAATGTAATGGTTTCATTCTTAACGGTTTCACTCATATGGATGCAAACATTGAACTCCATTTCATTACTTTGTGGACTTTGTTGGTCAGTCTCGAGGTTGATAATTTCCATATCCTATTCAACAAAATTTTCATAATAAGGTTTTAACCTTTGACCATTTACTTTAAATATTTGTCATATTTTTAAGCTTTCTATTTCTACTGCACCATGATGTATAGATTGAAAGTCATATAAGGTCCTGTCCATCTCGATCAGAGTTTTCCACGAAATAATTTAATTCTTGAACAAAAGAGTAGAACTTTATTTCCAACTTGAGAATTTTTAGGAATTAATTTCTTATCATGAAATGCTTTAGTTTTATCTTTATAAATTAATGCATTTTCATATGCGTTATTCCTGATTTCTTCTAGCTCTTGAAGACTCAACTTACGTTGGTTTCATGCTTCTTTAATTATAATTCATGTTGCATGTTTTTATTGCCAAATAGGCTTTATGTTCTAGTTTGACTAGTAAATGACATGCTTTTCCAAATATTAACCTATAATTTGTCATACCTTTGAGTGTCTTGAATGCTGTTCTATATGCCCAAAATGCGTCTTCCAATCTAAGAATCCAATCTTTATGTGTTGGACTAACTATTTTTTCTAGTATTAACTTAATTTCTCTTTTTGACATTTTAACTTGTCTGCTAGTTTGTGGGTGATATGAAGTAGATGTCCTATGTGTGACGTTGTACTTAGCAAGTAGATTACCAACTAATCGATTACAAAAGTGTGAGCCTATATCACTTATAAGTGCTCTAAGAGCTCAAAAAACTGTAAAGATTTTTGACCTAAAGAAATCGATTACTATTTTTGGATCATTAGTTCTAGTAGCTTTTGCTTCTACCTATGTAGATATATAATCTACATGAAGTAAGATATAAAACATAGCCATTTGATGGTGGTAAAGTCGCATAAAATCTATGCCCCATGCATCAAACACTTCACAAAATAGGACAGTGGTTAAAGGCATTTGATTTCTACGTCCTAGGTTTCCTATTCGTTGGCAATTTGGACAAGATTTTATATAAAGGAAACAATCGTGTAATAAAGTGGGCCAACAGAATCTGGAATCCAAAGTTCTACGGGCAGTTCTTCATGGACTGAAATGTCCTCTACATGCATAAGTTTGACAATGAAATATAATTGATTCTACTTCTGAACGTGGTATGCATCTCTTAATTATTTGGTAGGTGCAAAACTTCCATAAGTAGGGTTCATCCCATAAATCTTGTTTGAAATCCTTTTTAATTTTATTCTTTTGAGCTTTTATTAAGTAAGGAGGTAACCTATTAGTAGTAAGATAATTAACTATATCGGCATACCAAGGGCCTTCAGTATGCATATTATATAAGTATTCATCTGAAAACTCATCCCTTAATGGCATGGGTGAATCTCCATTCTCTAACCTACTTAAGTGGTCTGTTATTAGATTTTTGGCTCCTTTCTTATCTTTTATAGTAAGGTCAAATTCTTGTAGGACTAGTATCCATCTTATTAGTCTTGGTTTTTCATCTTATTTTGTCATTAAATATCGCAAAGCTACATGATCTGAATAAACTATTACTTTTGTTCTTAATAGATATGGTCTAAATTTTTCTAAAGAAAACAATACCGCTAAAAGTTCTATTTTTAGTAGTGGTGTAATTCTGTTGGGCTATATCTAGTGTCCTAGAGGCATAATATATAACATGAGATTCTTTCCCTACTTTTTGATGTAAAACAACTCCGACTGCATAGTTACTTGCATCACACGTAATCTCACAGGGTAACGACCAATTTGGTGATCTAATAACAATGGTAGTTTTTAATGAATCTTTTAATTTATCAAATGCTATCTTGCTCTCATTAGTAAATTCAAAAGGAACCTCTTTTTTGCAAAAGTTTGCATAATGGTTGTGTAATTTTTGAAAAACCTTTTTACAAATCTTATATAGAATCCTGCATGTCGAAGAAACGAATGTATCTATCTTACCGTGATGGGGTAAGGTAACGTTTTGATTACTTGGATTTTTGCAAGGTTTATTTCTATTCCTTTATGTGAAACTATATGTCCTAGCTAATATTAATCATTGGTCTACCATGAAATGACATTTTTCATAGTTTAGTACTAAATTCTTTTCTATGCATCTTTTAAGTACTTTAGTTAAATTAACTTAACACTCATCAAAGGAATTACCATAAACGGTAAAATCATCCATAAAAACTGTAATGAAACTTTCCACATAATCAGAGAAAATACTAACCATACATCTTTGAAATGTTTTAGATGCGTTACATAAACCAAAAGGCATACATCGATAAGCAAACATATCAAAAGGGCAAGTAAAAGTAGTTTTATCCTGATCTTCTAAGGCTACGGGTATTAAGTGAAATCTTGAATAACCATCTATGCAATAGTAATGAGTTTTTCCAGCTAATCTTTCTTACATCAGGTCTATAAATAGGAGTTGTTAGTAGTTTTTCCTAGTTGAGGCATCCAGCTTTCTATAATCTATACATACCCTCCAACCATTTTGGATTCTAGTTGGTACTAATTCTCCATATTTATTTGTTATTACTGTAATTCCTGTCTTTTTAGGGACTACTTGGACTGGACTTACCCAATTGCTATCGGTTATTAGAGATATCATTCTTGCATCTAATAGTATTAATATTTCAGTTTTTACTACGTCTATTATGGTGGGATTTAGTCTACATTGAGGCTATCTAGAAGCTTTGGTATCAGTTTCTAGATTTATCCTAGGCATTCACATAGCTAGATTTACTCCTTTGATATCAACTATTATCCATCCTATTGATCCTTTAAATCCTTTAAATACATTTATCAAGTTGTTTTCTTTTGAACTAGTTTATTTGTTAGAAATGATTAATGTCAATTTATCATAATCCCCTAAATAAATATATTTCAAATGGTCAGGTAAGGTTTTTAGATCCAATTCAGGGGCTTTAACTATAGAGGGTAGAAGTTTTGAATGAGATCTAGATAAGTCTAGGTAATAAATAAATTTTGGTAGTTCATTGTACGATTCTAAAATACTTATTATCTCTTTCACTTCCTCATCTCTATCATCATCTTTTTCTAAATCTTCGATTGCCAGGTCTAGTTTATATATTTTATCTTTTCTAAGGATTTGTCTATTAATGGATATATCATATCCAATGTGCATATGAAAGAAACATCCATTGGGCATTTCATTGCAACGTATATATTAAAATTTACTACATCATCGTCTACTTGCATTGTTAATGTTCCATTTGAAACATCGATCTTTGCTTTTGCTATTTTCAAAAAGGTAAGATTAGAGAAGTCCTATTAAAGAAGTTATCTTCTTTCATATCTAAAACATAGAAATCTGTTGGGAAGATTACATCATTAACTTTGACTAGTAAATCTTTAAGTAACTCTAATGGTTTAGTAGTAGATCTATCAGCTAGTTGTACGACTATACCAGTTTCTTCTAAATGGACGTTTGTCATTTGTAAATAAATAGATAAAGGCATAACATTTATGGAGGCTACTAGATCACACAATACTTTAGATAGTTCTAAGTTCTCAATAGTACATGGAACAAAAAAATTCCAGGATCAAAACAATTAGGAGGTAACTTCTTTTCGATTAATGCTGATACGTGTTCTCCTAAACTGACCTTTTCATTAGCCTTAATCTTATTAGTGCATAAAGCTTTCATAAATTTATGATACTTAGGTACATTTTGAATGACTTCAAACATAGGTATATTAACGACTACTTTCTTTAATGTATCAGATATTTGTTTTTCTTCCTGAAATTTCTTAGCATTTTTATTATCTTCTTAATGGTAAAGGAATGATGGTTCTATATTAACTGGTTTATCTTCATTAGGTTTATTATCCTTTTTGTTGAGAATTTTTTTACTTGTTACTTTAATTTCTTTTTCTAGTTCTGTTTCTATTCTTTTTTAGGAACTAATTAGTCTGGCATTTTAGGTTCATCCTTCTGCTTACCACTTCTTAATGTTATAGTTGGTGATTTTTCATATATCGTAGGATAATGTTGAGATTGTAATTTCCCTTAACTTATAAACTCACTCATCTGTTCTGCCATTTGACTGAATTGGTTTTTAACTTCGATCATATCAATTTGTAATATTTGGATAATTTGATATTGTTCTCTTTCTGAATTATTCGATGTTTTATACTTTTGATAACCCTAGTTGTTGATATGATTACATATATTCGGTTGTGGATAATTTGCAAAACTATTGAAGTTATAATTAGGATCAACAAACCTATCATATTGGTTCATTATAGCATTAGCTTTGGTATGTTGTTTTAATGGATATCCATCAATAGAATGGCTTAATTCATTACAAGATTTTACTGTGATCGATCTATCTTTTAATAATAATTCAACCATGGCTTTTAGCTCGTCTATTTTATCATCTGGTGTTTTATATGTGCTATTCATGTCACTTATATTATCTTTGGATGGTTCACTCTTCTCACCATATTGCATTGATTGCTTAGCCATTGTATTTATGGCTTCTCTTGCTAAAGTAGGTATTTTATCAAGTAACATGTTGTCTAAGAATCTTCGTTCTAAGTGATTAAATCATTCATAAAAATATTGCATTAATGTTTTGTATGTAAATCCATGCATTAGACATAGTGAGATAAATCTTTTATACCTATCCCAAAAATCATCAAAAGTTTCTCCAGTTTTCATCATAGCATTGCTAATTCATTGTCTATATAGACTAATTTGTCTTACAGGGACATATCGATCAAGAAAGACTTGTAGCATTTCGACTAGTTGGTTATGGAATTTCGAGGAAGTTAAATTAACCAATCTAAAGCTTGGCCTTTCAATAGGGAAAGAAAAGCTTTTAATTTGACATAATCTATTTCTATATCTTTAGGTTTTAATGTGTTTACTTTATGTATGAACTCTCTACTAAATTTTTGAACATCTTCATTATCTTCACCACAGAAATACGGTAAAGAATTTATGAGTCCTAATTTTAATTCAAGTTCTGGAAATTATATTGTAAATGTTATGCACGTCGTAACATTCCTATCAGATTGGGTAAAAGTTTATTCTTCTTCGTATTTAGCCATTTTATATGACTTTCAACAAGAAGGTGTCCAAGAGAACATTTTTAAAATCTTCAGCAATGGCGCCAAAAATTGACATGTATCGAGCATGCATAATAATTTTCTGTATTTTACAACTAACTTGTAGTAGTGGTAAATGGGATATCGTCTCCTCAGGGATTTTTCGAATCTACTAAGAATTTAAGCTACCCTAAAGTTTTATTAAATTTAACTTATTCAAATTTAATTACTTTAATTAAACTAGAAAATAAACACTAAACAATATGCTAATAAACTAAACAATTAATTTAAATAACTAAACTTTAAACAACTTAAATTAAATAAAATAACTTAATATAACTCTAACTAATAATTCAAATAATTGATAAATCAACGTAAATAAAATATCTAACAATCATATAAACAAACCCCCATTAAACATCATAATATACTCGGATTGTTCTCAAACTCTAAAACATAACATCACTTCATAATATGGCTATAATGATTTTATATGGAATCTTAAATCATTAAATCTTAATTCATAATAGATTGATAGCCTTTAGCCAGCCACCAATTTTTCTAACTTCAATGGAAATGTCATATTCTTATCATTGTAAGGCTATCCATTAGATAAAACGCAACACTATAGAAATACGATAGCATTTGGTTCAATGAAACGTCACGCCTAATCTAAGCCAATATTATCAAAACCACATAATAAACAACTTAGAACATAATCACCTAAGACATCCACTCAAGAAATGTCCTATAGATTAATCCTAGTTACTACTTCTATAATTGTTGTCAATAACTATAGACATAGAATTGAATATACCATATCAAGGAACACATTGGCCACTATGCACTAAACATAGAAAATTACTAGTTGTAATACACCGAAACAACTTGTTTTATCCATGATTGACGTGTATGAATCAATTTAAAGCATTAAGTACATGATTACATAATTATAACTACATAACAATCCAAAGTATGTTACATGCTTAGGGTTTGTTTAAATTGATAGACTACTCGCACATGCTGGAAATAAACAATGCTAATATGTAGTTAAAAGTCATAATTAAGTAAATAGATACCTTTAAATCAATGCTCTAATTTTGCTTCACATATAGAACTTAATAAAAGAGAAAAGAAGAAGTAAAAAGTAGTTAAAGAGTAATTGGAGAGTTTTATTTCGAAGCTTTTTGGTCCTCTATATAATTCATTTAGGAATACATATCCTAGATAAATACAAATTCCTCATATTAATCTAAAAAAACCGTCAACGACCTCAGTCATTTCGAAGCTCTCTGGTCTCCATATCCTAGATAAATCCCTGAGTTTTGTTCTTAGTGCTCTATCGATTCAGCTGGTGATTTATAGTTCATTCTCCAATTTATTGTAGATTCGATTTATAGTTCATTTTCTTCCTCGTGTGTAAGACTGCATTAACAGTGTTTTAAAATGGCCTCCCAAGTATCGTAGATACATCATCATCTATATCATGATCCATAATCTCAAAATAAGTGATAAATATAAATCTACCCACTTTCACATGCACATTCAAGACACTCCCTATTGTTGGTACCAAATTACCATCAACTACTTATAAATCTATGGTATTGGGATAATTGATCTTCAAATCTACTTGTAACATGTTCGTTATAGGCATTACATTGACTGTGGCTCCCATGTCACACAAGATATTTCAAAATCGGTGCCCATCAATGCTTAATGGTATGCATATAACTCCAGGATCTCTCCTCTTGATTAGTTGATGTCTTAGTGTGAACTTGAATGTTGGTTCCGACTTCTTTAGAATAACCTCGATGCTATTTCCTTATAATCATTCTTAGAAGGTTCTTCACCTTATTGCTTAACTCTTCATTATTTCTTCCCTTCTTGTTATTCTTCAAGGCATTGATCCTTTGTTAATTAAATCATTCGAGTTTATCTTGCCTCACTTCAATTCCTTTCTCATGCATCCTTTCAAATCTTCTCATAGTCAAAGTGTTAACTCTTTCTGACTTGTACATCACTTGCTCTTTTTCATTGGCTTATTCATTACTGTAGTGCTCATCATGTGAATAACACTAATATTCTCCTTAGGTTTTGTGATAGTGTTACTTGAAAACTGCCCTTCCTTCCTTGACTTCAAAGTAATGGCTAACTAACCAATCCGTCTCTCCAGGTTCTCAATGGATTGTAATCTCTCATTCTCCATCCTCTTCATAGCTTGCTTCACATTTTCTATCTTTTTCTCATGCTTCTCATTGCGTTCCCTACTGTTCATGTAGATGGCGTGGAAGAATTTTTCAATTGACTTCGCACTGGCCTAGCTTCCCTTGTTGGAATTGTTGATCAAAGCTTGGAAGTAACTTCAGTGCATTATCGGGATTTTCATATGAGAAGTTTGGTTTGTTGTATCCTTGATAAAACTTTTGAGGAGCCATTCCTCTTAGCCTGAAGTTGTTTTCATAGCTTTGGTTGTTCACGAAGTTGGTATCCTCAACTCCATTCTTTGTTACATGTCCATTGGATTAACCACCATGGCTTGGTGATTTACAAGTTGATGTATCGTTTTCACTTGTGGACTTTTTTGTCCTATTTAAAGCTTCACCATTTGACTGCTCAAGTTAGATTGTTGTGCCATAATCGTAGATTGTAATCAATCTCATATACGCCTGTTGGCTTTCTCATTGTGGAACATGTACTGCTTGTAGAATCTTGGGACATAAGATCTAAAAGACCTAATTCTCTATCCTCATCCTTGGAAGTAGAGAACCACATGCTGCGGCATCCACTAGTGTTCTGGTGTTGTGATTCATTCTATAGTAGAAAATCTATAGTTGTGCCCATTTCATGTATCTATGTCAAGAATATCTCCTCATCATCTCCTTGAGTCTTACTTAGGCCTTGCCAAGAGACTCGGCATCCTCCTGCTTGAATTGATTGATTTCCAGTTTCCTTTCACTAAACTTCATTAGGGAAAAAACTAGTCTAAATATCTTTCATTGATTTCCACTCATGAATTTGTACTTCCTGCGTTTAGTCCTTGGAACCAAGATTTGGCTTTTCCACCCAATGAGAATAGAAAGTCTCTTACTAATTACCTTTTCATAACTTCGATAATGTGCACGGTGTCACACTTCTCCAAGAAATTCTTTACATGTGTAGCTAGATCTTCTTTCGCTAGCCTATTAAATTGGCTATTCTGCATCATGTTGATTAGATATGGTCTCAATTCAAACTCTTTGGTTTGGCTGGAAGCCTCATCACTCCATTGTGATTCACTTGAACTTCTGTCTTGAAGTTGTCACAATAACAACTTTGTTCTTGCACTCTGTCCTGCACTACCATATCACCTTCTGGTTGGTTATTCCCTCAGCCCTATTGTTTGTTTCATACTTGGTCATCTGCCATCTTGATTCCTTTCTTTTTCTTTCCCTTGCTAGTTCTTTCAATCTCAGGATCATAAAACACCAAGTCATTATCTCATTTACTACAAATGCACTAATTCTCTTTGAAAAGAAAATACAAAAGATCAAGTGCAAATTGTCAAAATGGAAAACATAAATTTTTTATATTTATGAACTTGAAATAGGTTATTGAAAATAAAAATTAACAATTTCATAAACTAACTAAACTAGTATGTGGCTACCTATCCCCAGTAACAACGTCAAAAACTTGATTGTGGTCGCAAGTATGACGACTCGATTGTAGTAATAATGTGATCAACTAATGTTGATTATGGATATCGTCCTTAGGGAAAGGTGTATTGCACCCTACTCACTTCGTCGGATTTACTGTATTGCTGAGAAATTTTTTTTTTTTTTAATTAGTTTTTAACTAAACTATTCTATTATAACAAAACAATGTAAATACTTATACTCTTATATTATGAAGATCTTGGTTCAAAACTTCACCTAGGTAATGAATAACTGTGTTTTTCAACTCAATTCATTCATCTTCATTATGTCTATACAATGCTCAATTAAAATAGTCATATTTTCTTCAAATCCACTTCAACCCATTGTCATGACATAAAAGATTATAATGTGCAAACTAGAACTCCACCTATCTGTGTGAATAACATAAGTTCCATATTGCTTTAAGCTCAAAATCTTTAGATTCATAACCACTTAAGTTTATTATTCATTCATCTCCAATCAATAATTATCTATCGATGTTATATATTTTATGATTGTATCGTCCATCTCCGGCTTAAAAGCTCCAATGGAAATGGTAACTCCTTAAACTTCAAACAACAAAGACGTATTCAAGATGTTCATAGCATTACGTATAGAATCAGTACATATTCTAACCATTGCACTTTTTATTCATTATAATCCACTTACAACTACTTTAGCATAACATTCATACCATAGGACCCATTGATCCCTAAGATTAATGAACTACTCATGCATTAGCGAAATAAACACACACATCTTGGTATTCATTGCAATCAAATATTGAACTAAACACTTCAATTAAATGAAGAAAATAATACCAAATAACCACACATGGAGTCTTCAATGTCTTATCCTCCAAAACTCTTTTTAATACTCAAAACAATGTAAGCTATGCTAATTGGTGGTAATGTGTGTTAATGGGTGATAATTGTGTGTTCACAAATCAAGCCTACTAGCCACGTCGTCAAAACTACTAGCCACGTCGTCAAACATGATTTTGTGCATTTTCACCTTGTTTCATCATGAAATCACTCTTTTGTCTCCTTTATACATTTATACCTAAAAATACATAGCTCATTCCATGATATTTATACCAAATATAATACTATACTAATCCTATATATAAGTCTAAATAATCACTTATCAATCCTGCCAACTAATCCATGTCTAAGAGTATATTGAACTCTAAGTATTCTAATACTCGAAGATTTAAACCTCGACAGGACAATCTCTACAAATCCGGTTAGGATATATCTTATCCCTATCAGCCGTACTGAGGATAAGGTGGGTGCTAACGCTCTTAGGTTTCAAACCCAAGTCTCCTACCATCTTGTCCCTAAATTAATGATAATATACTACCAAAATCTATCAATGTATGCAAAAGACGACAAAAAAAACCAATGTACCTTCGATGAGCAGCCGAGACGCATCACGGTCCGGTGCGACAACTGCGTGCACTTGATCCCTCGCTAGCACTAACTGAGATGCTAATGGTGGCACTGACTCCCTAGTACACTCACTCTTGTGGTGCCCTTTCTATTTACATCTAAAACATGTGACATGTTGCCTCTACCTGGAGCCTTGACCCTGTTGTCTATTGGCCTTACGGGCCTATCCTACCACAACTAACTCTCGTCTCTACCCCTTTGGCCCTGACCCTGAGTCTCTCTATGCTGTTGTTGGACTACCATAACTTGTTATGGCTATGCAAGTGCAACTGCATGAGTGGCCATCATCTAATCATCGTCATGTCTGCGCCTCTATCCCCTTTAATCTTTCTGGTTGTGGTTCCTCTTGCCTTTCATGTCCGACCTCTCCTGAACCATGTGGCTGTCAAGATGCATTGGAGTGGGGACGATGTCGCTCCTCATCAAATGTGACTCATGAGCCAATACCCTCTCATAGACATGTTGCAGTGTCGTGGCCCCCATTGATACAATGGATCCCCTAATTTCTGACCAAAGTCCCCAGATGAAGTAATACACCTGAACTCTCTCAGTCCCAACTACATCTATCATAAACTCAAGTAGGTATTTGAATCCCTCCATGTACTGGATCACCGTCGAGCTACCCTGGCTCTGAGCTAAAAACTCCTCTCTGTTTGAGTTGTACCTCAACAAAATATACTGATCGTAGAAAATCTACCTAAACTCTACCCAAGTGCTCAGCTCTTCATGGGTGACTCTGTGTGTGGTCCACCATACCCTGCATCTCCCCTAAGCATGAACCTAAAAATCCTGGCTCGTATTCTGTTGTGAATACTCAGTAGTTTGTGAAGTCTCTCTTGCAAAAGGACCCACTTCCTAGCTAACTTTGGGTCTCCACAACTTGGCTGAAAATGAATGAACTCCTTAATCAACTTTTCCTCAATTAATAAGAAGGTCTCGAATGTGATCTCTTGGGGCGGAATCAGTGTCAGTGCCACGACCGGCGTTATTAGTGGTGTAGTAACTATAGGTAGTATCTCGATAGTAGTGGTTGTGAGTGGGGTCGCCTAAATAGTCGAGGCTACAACTGTCTGCTCTGCGGTAGTGGTGGTGGCAAGTGTGGCAGGGGCCGGTGTGGCTGTTGCTTGCACTCGGAGCAATCGAAGGATCTCCTCGAGTTGTAAACTTCGAATTGCGAGCTTGTCGCGCAAGATCTGATCTGAGTCGATGAGTGTCAAGCCGCTCGTCTGGCCCCCATTATCTGCATGAGGACCTGGTTGTCCATGCATGTCGAATCTACAAATCGCGGACATGCCGCAAGTCAGCATCGTAATACACGTATATAAACATTATAATCAATATATACATATTTAGTCCTAGCACTACCCGCTCACTTTGCTTCCCAACTAAGGTTTTAAGTCAAGATCTTCGGGTTTCCATGTCTATTATTTGGTTTTTAAGTATTACTTAGTTTCCTTAATCTTTCCCCTACGTTCGCCTGAATCTATGTTCTAATACAAACTATGACAACCTTGAATTTAGAGGCAAATCGGGCACCACCACATCGCCAAACACGTCGCTAGGTCATGCCACATCACCTACACACTTGTCCATGATGACCCACGAACTAACCATCCAATAATCTAACTTAATCAATTTCGATGTTTAATGATTATTTAGTCGAAATATACTAAGTTATAAAGTTTTTACCACTTAATTTGTTTGTTTTAATTCATTTAAGTTATTTTAATAGCAAAAGTGTTAATAATATGCAAATAAGAAATGTAAATGAATTTCACATTGATTAACAAACCTCTGAGGCGAAAACCTAGCAAAAGGATACCATATATATCAATAAAGGCGACGAAAAGGTATAGTAGTGTTGATATACATGTATCAGGTAATAAGTCTCCCAAAATGGTGTCAAAAATAGTATATACATAAATAAAAACACCTACGAGTGAAGCTAGTGAGGGCGCTCTAGATCAGAGGTATTCTCCAAGCACCGTCTTCCCCCAGCTCGTCGAAGGATATGAAATTTGCCACCAAATAGTAACAAATTTTGGGTAAGTAAATCCCAAAGAGATTTAGCTAGAATTCACAGGAATCCAAGAAAATGGCTACAATTCATGCAACTAAAGTAAATAAAGGGAACTGTAATGCATGAATATAAGTCACTGAAATAATCAAGAATATAGAACACAAATGTGGTGTATAGCTGTCGAGCTCTGGGATGCAAATACTAAATCGAGAAGGCCTTGGTGATGAGGTAATCCCCACATCCTCTTCACGATCAAAATGAAAAACTCTGTTGGTCGGAAGGTAAACTTCCGCCCAACGCCTCGAATGAGAGGAACTCTATTACGGAGGCGAGCCTAACGTCAACCTACTCTCGAGATCATCGACTCGAGAGAGGAATCTTAAGTACATTATAAGGTATGACCAACACTGTAGCAACAATCGAATTGACATCTACGAGAGTGCCGAGGAGGGCTTATACCGTCCCTTCAACCATACACAAACGCACGCGAGAATATAGTAAGTATGCAAGCCAAACTGGCGAAAAGTAATAGCGAAATAAGTAAATTACAGTGGAAATAAGTAAGTTTTAAGCTTACTTTCTTGTGGGTTTATTTACCTCGACGCTTGTGATCTTGCTCCGAAATTACTCGCTCGTGCTTCGAATTGTGCACCCGACACTCGACTAGTCTCCTAATTCGCAAGTGTCCAATTTTATCATTTTAAAATGTTTTAGTGTCACATTTAATTACTTTATAATGTAAAACTAAGAATTAGATTTTTATTTTAAATTTTATTTATGGCACGCTATTCGAGTTACACCGGGGTGCTAAATGACTAAAAAAATCTCAAAACCTATTTTTTAATTTTTTTCCAATTTTTTTATATTTTCTCTAATTTCTTTGAATTCTCCCATAATTCTTCACCTATTTTTCCTATTTTTGTAATTTATTTTTATTTAAGATTGAATATAAAATATTTTAAATTTTAAATTATTATTTAATAGGGGTTGGGCTCGGGTAGGATCTGGTTCAACCCAACTGGGCCAGACTTGAGTCGGTCCAGCCTTACATGGTCGATTTCGAGTTGGCCCACCCCAACCGAGTCGGGCATGGGTCGGCCTGACCTAATTCCCCCAAAATCCTCTCTCTCAAGAGTTGATTTGATGATGTGAAGATACAACTACAGCTACATCAACATCAACCCCAACAATACAACTACAACAACACCATTAAAGCCTCAATTTCTCCACAAAAATTGACATTAATAACCAGTCACCTTATATAGGAAGATTGTCATGGGAGCTGCTGAGAAGAGGACGCATTGTGAAAGAGATGAGAGACCGAGTTGATAAAGGGGTCAAATGAGGCGGTGATGAAGAGTTAGAGAAGAAGCTCAAATAAAAGAGAGGGAGAGAAGAATCGGTTAGGGAGGGAAAGGTAGAGAGATTTTTTTTGATTTGTAGATGAGTGAAGAGAGAAAAGTGAGGTGTGGGTGATGTGATAGGTGATGTGAAAGGTTATGTGATGGGTGATATGATATCTAAGCTCCCGACTACCATATACACTAGCGTTACGCGCACCCCGCATTGTCCTATGCTCTCGTTGCAATGCACGCACAATGCAGCCAATTGAGATTTAACACTAGTGTGACACGGATATTAACTAATAATAAAATAAATTAACATGTGTCACAAAAAAATAACTAAAATTCATCTCGTTAGGCGTGCCTTTGACTTTTCCGTGACGTCTACGTGGGTCTGAGCTTAGGGTCCTAATTTGTAATTAGCCAATTAATCGAGAATAATTAAAAATTACAGATCCCCACTAAGTAGTTTAAGAAATTTCCCTTTCTTTCCTCTAACCTAACAAAAACCACCTCTACCACTAAGGTTTTCTCAACATCGAGGTACGGGTAAGTGGTGTGATCATCATACACTGCATTAGGGTAATCCCTATAATCCGCTGAGTAATTAGGTAACTCATAATAGGCATTGATGGTACCCGGGCTAAAATTGACTTACCTACCTCTAACTGGAACACTCGCCCCTCTTCTCTATTTCTTCCCATTTACATAAAAATTCCTTATTAGGACTTCCACTCCTCGATAGGAATTTTGGAACGCTTATGCATGCGAATAGTCCTTAGTGAGGTTTTCTTGTCCCGTCTCCCTAATGTTGGTTAGAATACGTTTCTCTTCTTTTGCACTCACATTGAAACCTTGTTTAGGGTGGATTTTAGGTGATTGATCCTTCTTAAATGTTTCAGAAGCATCGGGGCTACAAAACCTACGACATTTAAAGGGTTCGGGTTGCACTAGGGCAGGGTTTGAGGCAGTAGAGGTGGAGACTACACTACTGGATAGAGGTGCACTGCTGGTCTTGGCCATGGATTATGAAGAGAGTGTACAATAATCCCTGGACATCATAAAAAAATTGCCAAAATAATGAATATGAAATTAAATAAGATGGCATAGTCGATAACACAAAGAAACCCCGTTCAACGCAAAGGAATTCATCGACAAACCATCGAGGATAGTTCAGTCGTGCAATATCAAACATAAAAGATCTTGTAATGAATCTCCCCAACCATAGTGAAAATAACTAAATTTTAAAGAAATTCAATTGAGAATGCGAATCAAGAAATATCAAATTGAATTTTGAAATGCGACGCCAAACAAAAAGTAAACGAAAAACGCGCGAAGTCGCTTTAATTAGGATCAAGAGACCAAAAATAATCAAATAGTGAAGCGAAGGTGAGCAGTTGGCCCCATGTAGCATATCATACAAATAGACAACGGACATGACTACGTAAGAACAAAACCAATCCACACGAAGAGAAACACGGGAAATACGATGTCCATAGCGAATCAAAGAAACCCAAAAACTTGCATTCATACTAATCTCAGATCACAAAACCCACTTCAATGCATACAAACAAATCAGAGTAAAAATGCAAGCAATAAGGCAAGTGTAAGTGAAAAAATTACCTTGACTAGTGGGAAAGGAGTTTTAGAGCACCAAGATATGGTGGAGCCACTCCAAGGTGAGGAATCCCCAAACTTAGATTTGGAGAGTCTCTAATAGGGAGAAGCTCGAAATTTCTTGGAGACGAGGGAAGAAGGTAGTGGAAACCAAGTTTGCGACTTGATTTAGGGTTGAAATCGAGCTTGGTATGGGCTTTAATGGTGGATTAGATGGTCAGGGTTCGACCAAAGTGGAGGAGGAAGAAGGAAGGAGGAGAAAAAAGGAGTGAGGGCGAACATAGGGTATTTATGCCCTTGTCCACGATCCGCGTTGCCCACAGCGCGCTTTGAGCTCATGAGTAACCAATTTGCCGTCATGGGTGCCGCTTTAGTCATCAAGGGTGGCGCCTCTTATGGCGCATTTGTTTGGTCAAAATCCTACCTACGACGCATTTTGGACTAGTAATGATCCAATACGGCGATGTGGGCACAACTTAGCGTAGTTAAAGGCGGCGCCTCTTACGGTGCCGTTCCCTTAGTGAAATCTTCAAAAAAAATTTAAATAACCAAACTAATACTAATCCCTATATCTAAGCATTAAAAATAAGCAAAATTCATAACAAGTAAATAAAAAAAAGGATGAGCTTACCAAATCCCGGTTTGATTAACCGTGGATAAAATACCATGTGACGAGCTACGTGAGTGATATCAAGCTTTTGCTATCCGTTGCTCCAAGAAGAAATCGTAGCACCTATAAATAGTCACCAGATGGATAATGATAAGTATACCTCAAGAGTATGAAAAACAGGAAATCAAGTAGAAAAGGGATAGAAACTTGGGTTGCCTTCCAAGAACGCCTTTGTTTAACGTCGTTGGTTCGATTTAGTCGAACTCTCTCTCAGTTAGTGTACTTTACAACCGCTAGATTTTGATTCTCGATATCATGCTGGAGGTACTCATAGAACAGCTTCAGTCGATGCCCATTCATTTTAAAAAACTTTCCTTGAATCCATGCTCCTAATCTCAACTGCACCATGTCCGAGAATGTTAGTAACAAAAGGTCCGAGCCATCGTGACCTTAACTTTGTTGGATGGAGAGTTAATCTCCAATTATAAAACAAGACCTTTTGACCGACAACGAAAGTTTAGCGATATAGGTTGCGATCGTGGAACGCCTTGGTTTTATCTTTGTAGATTCGAGCGAACTCGTAGGCATCGTTCCGTATCTCCTCTAAGTGTTGGAGTTCCAACTTTCTCTCTTTATTAGCTACGTCGAGTTCCATGTTAAGCTGTTTGACAGCTCATAATGATTTATGCTCTAACTCGACTAGCAAATGGAAAGATTTGCACAAGTCCTAATGATAAGGTGACATTTCGATTGGCATTTTATATTTCATTCCATAGGTCCATACCGCTTCTTCAAGGTGCATACACCAGTCTTTCCGTGATGGATTTATGATCTTCTCCAAAATGGATTTAATTTATCTATCGGACACTTTAACCTAGCCACTCGTTTGAGGATGGTAGGCCATCGGCGTACAGTGAGTAACATTGTTCTTGCTCAAGAGATTTTCAACCATGCGATTGCAGAGTTGGGCACCTTGATCACTAATCAAAGCACGTGGAGCTGCAAAAGTAGAAAAAATTCGTGATTTAAGAAATCACATACAATTGAAGAATCATTGGTGCGAGTGGCTTTAACTTCCACCCATTTGGACACATAGTCCACCGCCAATAAGATATAGAGAAAACCTTGTGACGGTGGGAATGGCCCAGTGAAATCGATCCCCTAAACATCAAAAATTTCGCAGAATTGAATCGTGCTCAGTGGCATCTATTCTCGGTGATTCAAGGTACCGATCGACTACATCATACACAGGTCTTGACATATAGATATGAGTCATAAAATATAGTGGGCCAATAGAACCCGCTCTCCAAGACCTTCATAGCTATCCTATATGGACCAAAATGGCCGCTGTAGGTGTTTGAGTGACATAATTGACAAGTGTCGAATGTGCACAATAGTTTCCCATATTTTTTACTATTTATAGTAGTGGTAAACGGGATATCATCTCCACATGTATTTTTCAAATCTCAAAGGAAATTATTTTTCCTTATTTTTATTAATTTAGTTAATCTCATTAAATGGGAATTAAAATATTAAATAACTGAAAACTATAAATACTAAATTAATCAAACTAACTAACTTAATCTAAACAATTCAACTCAAACTAAATTAAACAATACTCAAATTCAATATAATCTAAATATCTTAAACAAACATCTAAACAAACCCCCACTAAATAATGTAATATAGTTGGATTGCTTTCAAACACTAGAACATAACATCACTTCATACTATAGTTATAATCGTAACACATGGAATCTTGGAATCATTAATTCTTATTTCATAATAGGTTTTAGCCTTTAGCCAGCCATCGATTTTCCTAAATTCAATGGAAATGCCACATTCGTATCATTGTAACTTTACCCATTGGATAAAATGCAATGCCGTAGAAATGAAATAGCAGTACACTCTATGAAAATCATGTCTAATCTAAGCCAATATTAACCGAAACTGCATAATAAACAACTTAGAGCACAATCGCCTAGAACATCTACTTGGGAAAAGCCCTATAAATTAATCATAGTTACTACTTCTATAAATGTTGTCAATAACTTTAGACATATAATCAAAATCGAAATACTAGATAACACATTTGCAAGTATGCATGCAATATTAATCTTCTTTAGTTTTAATACACAAAACAACTTATTAAATCTGTGATTGACGTGTATGAATAGATTTAAAGCATTAAGTATATGCTTCCTTAATTATAACTATATAGCAATCCATAGTATATGCATCTCTAGGGTTTGTTTACATTGATAGACTTCTCACTAATGCTGGAAATAAACAATGCAAATATATAAGTAAAAGACATAATGAATAAATAAGTACCTTAAAAAAATCAAAGCTCCTATGTATCTTCAAACATCCACTAGAAATATAGAATAGGCAATAGAAATAATGTAGAGCAAAAAGAAAAGAGAGTTATTTCGAAGCTCTCTAGCCTTGTTTATAGTCCCCTTCCGTATACATATCCTAGACAAGCTTTCCACCGCTTTAGTTGGCGATTTTTTGTTCATTCTCTAATTCATTGTGGAAGCACTGACACTCTCCTGCTGCTGATTTAGGTGGCGATTCCTAGTGTATATTGGATTTGGTGGCTAATCGTTGGACTTCTTTTATAGTCGACTGTTTTGCTTATCTTTCTTTTTTCTTCCATTTCTTCATTTCCCAATTTAAATCCTGAAATCACAAAAACAAGAGAATACCTAGTGTAATACCATCATATATGTATGAAATCAACCTAAATTACAATATAAAATATGTCTAATTATTGAATTGTCAAGAATGCCAAATTAAATTGTGTCTCAGTCTGGGAGACACATCGACAGATTACCAAATCTGAGCAAAACTTCCATAAGTATGGGTAATCTCAAACATAGATTTTCTGCACTACTTTTATCCTATATTTCAATATCAAACATAGAGCCATTTTGGATTTTATCCTTTTGGGCTCGTGTAAGGTGAGGTGACAACTCTCGTGTAACGAAGTAGTTAACCAAATTTATGAACCAAGGGAGTTCATCAGAGATGGCTAAAAGTTCATTAGGGAAATCATCTCGACAAGGGACATGTGCTTCACCATCCTCGATACGATTGAAATGGTCAGCAACTAGATTTTCTGCACTACTTTTATCCTATATTTCGATATCAAACTCTTGTTGCAATAGTATCTATCAAATAAGATGGGGTTTAACTTCCTTTTTGGCCATTAAGTACTTTAAGGTAGTATGGTCGGAATAGACGACCACCTAGTACCAAGGAGATAGGGCAAAAATGTCTCTAAAGCGAAGATGACGGTCAGAAGCTCCTTCTCGGTAGTGGTGTAATTAGGTTGGCCAGGGTCAAGAGTTCGAGAGGCGTAGTATATAACATGTAAAGCAGGACTGGCTCATGCCTAAGCATAGCTCCCACAGCGTGGTTGCTGGCATCACATACGATCTCAAAGGGCAGCTCCTAATTATGAGTTTGGATAATGATAATAAAGATGAGAGAGTCTTTGAGTGCATCAAATGCACTCTTACATGCCTTGTCGAAATTAAAAGACATGTCTTTCTGAAGAATGTGACATAAGGATTGTGCAATTTTAGAGAAATTTTTAATGAAACGCCGATAAAAACCGACATGGACATGAAAAAATCAAATACCTCGCATAGTTGTGGGGTAAGGAAATTTTTGAATTATTTAAATTTTTTCCGGGTCTACCTCCACACTCTTAGGAGATTCGATGTGACCCAAGATAAGGCCTTGGTCCACCATTTAGTGACATTTCTTGTAATTGAGGACCAAGTTCTTCTCGATACATCTGTGAAGAACCTTAGTAAGGTGACTGAGACGAAGATCGAGTGAAATAATCCATGAAGACTTTGATGAAGTGCTTAATGAAGTCGGAGACGATACTCATCATACACCTCTAAAAGGTGGCAGGTGCATTGCAGTGCCCAAAGGGCATGCGCCGCTAAGCAAAGGTATTGAAAGGACACATGAAAGTAGTTTTTCCTTGTCCTCTAGTGCAACGGGAATCTAGTGAAAACTAGAGTATCCATCCAAGCAGCAGTAATGCAACATGCCTACTAATCACTCTAATATCTGATCGATTAAGCTTCATGTAATCGATGTAAACCCGTTATCCATTTTAGGTGCAAGTTGGGACTAACTCACCCCGTGAGTTTTTGACAACTATGATCCCCATTTTATTGGGAACCACTTGAACATGACTGAACTACTTGTTGTCGAAGATCAAGTAGATCATCCCAACATCAAGGAGTTTTAGAATCTTCTTTTTAACCATTTCCATGATCGATGTGTTCAGTCACTACTATGCTTCTTGTGAAGGTTTATACCCTTCTTCCATATGTATATGATGCATGCATATGTAAGAGCTAATACCTTTGATGTTAGCAATATTCCGCCCTAAAGCTTCTTAAACTCTTGAAGCACATTTATGAGCTTATTTTCCTCTGGTACTATGAGTTTAGTGGAGATAATCACAGGTAAAGTATTGTTTTCGCCTAAAAACACATATTTAAGATGATTGGGCAATGGCTTAAGCTCTAGCATGTGGGCTTGCTCCATAGATGGGAGAAGATTAAAGTTCAAAATAGGTAGATTAAGATATGCTAGGGTGGGTGAAAAGAGTGGAGCAAAGTCCAACTCTGAGATCAGCTCCTTAATCTCAATATCAAAGGTAAATGATTATTTTAGCAAAAAGTCAGTGTCGAGATGAATCTCTAATACAACTTTCATATCATCGCAACAAGTAAGTCCACACTATCCAAGGCAAGCACCAAAGATAAGGAATCGATAGGATGGCGCATCGCATTATAGATGTTAAACTTATCGAGTTCACCATCAAACTCTATGGTAAGGGAACCACTATGAACATTAATCATAGTCTAGGTTGTCTTAAGGAAAGGCCTACCAAGTAAGACTGAGGAGAAATTGGGGCAGGGCTGATTCTTCATATCCATGATAAATTCAAGAGGGAACACGAACTCATTCACTTTTCCAAGAATGTCTTCTAAGACACCAACGAGACAAACGATAGATCGGACTGCCAAATGTATGACAACTTATGTATCCTTCAGAGGATCAGCCTTCAATGTCTCATATATGGATAATGGCATGACATTGATAGAGGCGCCAAGGTCGCACATAGCTTTCTATATCTCAACTTCACAAATATTGCAAGGCATAGTGAACATGCCTGGTCCTCACACTTGGCGGGCGACTTCTTGTGTAGGATAGCTAAAACATTTTCACCTTCCATATTTTTTAATTGCCTTTGAGCCGACTTTTATCGGTACATAGGTTTTTTGACAACTTAGCATAGCGTGGCATATGTGCTAAGGCATCAAGAAGTGGGATATTTATCGCAACTTTCCTTAAGATTTCGAGTATTTTCTTTTCTTTTCTTTCTCCCGCCTTTTTATTCTTAATGAGGCATTGAGGGGATGGGGTTTGAATTTTGAGAGAATTTTATGCTTCCTTAAACAAGAAAATTGTTTCCTGAGGAGCCGGTTGAACTTCGAACTCTTGCTTGATTTCCTTGGATTTAGGGGCGGCCTCTTTAGGCTTTGACTTCTTTCGGATTTCCTTAAAACTTTACTGCTACGAAGTGTGACAACGTTGAAATTTGCATTAGGACTCGGATGTGGTTGAGAAGGCAACTTGCCTTTGTCATCCATGCGCCCTAACCGCGAAGTGATTTGCCTTACTTGGACCTCAAGATTTTTAATGCTCGCGTGACAAGTCAATAATTAGACATGTTTTATAGTTCATTTTAGGATGATTTTAGATGTAAAAGACTATATTACACGAGTTTTCTCTTATTTTTGATATTTCAGGTAATAAATGGAAAATATTAAGAAATGAAGGAAAAAAAGGAAGATTATGAAGGAATTAATCAAGTGGAAAAAGTATATAACAAATTATCGGCAAAGAAGCAAAAAAGAACTGAAAATGAACCAACAATTCTCAGCGATTCCTAAAAGGCACCAAATCACTGACTAAATCGGTGGACATAAAAGAGGACTAGTGAGCTCATAAATCTAGATTTTCCCAATGATTCCTATTTAACCTTAATCGTTGTGAATCGTTAAGTTAGATTATAGGAATTTAGATAACTACAAGTTGTTTGATTTGTTTTGAGATATTTACTACTTAGAATACTATAAATAATAACCTAGGGTTACAAAATTAATAGCCTTTGATCATACTTTGAGGCCCTAGAAGCCTTGATTGTTCTTGAAGCCATAGTCTACATGTTTTACATACATTGTCTATTATTTTAAAAAATCAAGTGTTTTAATTTAGAGGTATTTTCAATTATGTCATTTATTTATATTATTGTAATGTTATTTATAATTATAAGTGAGTAGTTTGTTTGATCTAAACAAAGTCCGAACGTGAACTAGATCTGTGTTGGAATGTAGTCACGATAGGATGAATATGTATTTAATGCTTTAAACTTAATTGTATTCTTTGATTCACTGATTTAATAGGTTAGTTACTATTGATTTTAATCATGGATTTGAGTATTATATGCATATTATAGAATATGTATGTGATATTTGGTTTATTATCTATTTGAAGTAGTAACTATGATCGTTTGAAAGGCAAACACTGTTTAAATATCCTAGGTGAATTTGAGATCTAAATCTAGTGTTGAAGTGGCGTTCAGAAGATGTTAGATTTAGTAGTTTGAAGTTCTCATAAAGTTTAATGCGATTCTATTGAATGAAGTTAATCTATATGTGTAAATAAAAGGGGTTAGCTAAATAGAATTAGAACGTGAGTTTTCCACCTATACAAGGAGAATAAATGGCTGGCCAAAGAATGTTTACTTATAATTATTGTTTAATGATTTATCATGCTTTATAAACTATGCTCATGACTATATATAGATTGGATTTACATGTTTGGAATGCGAAACGAGTTTATGTTTCATTGTTCTTGATATTTGTTTAGATATTTATTTATATATTATTGAATTTAATCTATTTAATTGATTGTGAATCTGGATTGTGTTAGTTAATTAAGATAATATAGTTAGTTAAGTATTATTATAGTATAGTTAGTTATTAGTTAGTTTAATTATTACTATTAAATAAAAATAAAAATAATAAAAAGCTTTAAAAATCCTTTTTCCTAAAAAGGTTTGATAAATCCTTGTGAAGACGAATCTAACTTACCACTGCTACAAAATAATTAAAGTAAAATATAAGAGGGGAAATGTGAAATCCGAGAATTTCATAAACTTGATTAGTGATTAATTAAGTATTATTTTCGAATTTCAATTGGAATTTGGAATCCAATGTGGGATCCCTACATAGACTGGAGATCATGATTTTAAATATATTTTTTTTTCGTATTACGTGCCTAGTTGGTGTTATATACTCTATTCGACATAAAATGAGGTCAAGTTGTGGTGTAGAAGCGGTGTCCGTGTGTTTCAGAGCGCGTTGGGTATTTTTGCCTAATTTTGGCGAAATTAGAGTATTTTTCGAGGTTTGTTCGGGTATAAAATTAAAGGATAAACATATAAATATAAAGAAAGTGTAAAATTACCAAGAAGAGCAATGTAGTAATAAGTGGATGGATAATAAGGGAAGGGTAAATTCATCAATTGATAAACCAAAAACCCATCCTCATATTTCGATCTTCATCTTCATCACCAAAACCTCATTCCCCTCTCTCGATCCTTCTTTCTTCACAACTGAGTCTCCATCCCCACTCATTCTTCTCGGATCAACACTCCCAACTCTCATCTCACCTCACTACTCTTGTTCCTTACTAGGTATGGTTTCTCATTCAAGCTCGAATCACTCTCCTATGTCTCTCTTTCGTGTCACGAAATCTCTCGTCTTAACAGTGCAATGCTCTCTTTTTCGGTCTTTATGGAAGTAAAGAGGAGATCATTGATGATGTTGAGGCGATGAATAGGAGTTGAGTTTCTTTACATGTTAATTGAAATATTGATTAGTGGCTGTGGCATTTATGTTTGTTTGGATTGGTGGAAAAGACAGTAGATGTCGATGAGGTAGTTGTGTATGTTGTTGTTGTTGTTGTTGATTTGGAAATAAGAGGAGATGGATTTGGTAGGGGTGGTGAGGGTTAAAAAAAGAAAAAAAGACACAAAGGAGAACAACAGCAACAACGTTGTTGCAACAATGGCATCAAATATTTTTGTTGTTGTTGTTGTTGTTGTTCTCGTTAGTAGGGGTACCCTGCCTTATTGGGGCTAAGCCAGGGAGCGCATGACTACCTTGGATATTGTCTAAGGTAGTACCGAGTTAGTCAAGTTATCGACGAGCACTTCAAAAACAATTTGGAAAATGGGAGTTTGATTAATTGATTTAAAGATTTTGGGTAAGTTTTAAGTATTTGAAACTAATTTATAGTCGTTTGGTGTAGGGATGATGATTTAATAGATCAAATGAGGTGAATTTAGTTGATTATTAAACGAATGAGATCAAAGGTATGAGTTTGTGATTATTAGTGATGGATTAGGTTGTTGTTGTGTTTAGGAGAATTAGGCTAAGTCAGGATTTAGTGAGATGGGCCTTGACAAACTTGGTATCAGAGCCTAGGTTTGGCTTAATTGAGGAAAACTTTGAATAAGAACCAAAGAGTAATTGGGCGCGATTAGTTGGGAAATGACTGTGGGTTGGGGATATTTTGGTATTGTGATATGTTTGTTGTATGTTATTATATTATCATTAGATATGCAATAGGAAGTGTATTCTCTGTGTCTGTTCCATGCTCGACTAGCGAGATATGGCGAGTGAGATTAGGAATAGACAATTAAAAAAAGAATAGGCTTGTGAAAGAAAACTGAGCGTAAATGGAAGTGAAAATAGATTCGGGAAGTCCATGTTCACAAAGGTATTGTAAGAAGTTCGGTACCGATATAACTGAGAAATTTATTAGTTATAAAATCAATAGGAAATTGGTTGAGAAGAAGTCTAAATGATTCAGGAATGTAAGTATTGAACATGGACTCAATTGAAAATTAAAATATCGAACTACTACAATTATGAAACGCCCAGAAAAATAGTATAACAGACTTATTTTAAGTTCCAAATAATTGGAAATTTTTTGGTAAATATGAAAAATAAATGAAATTGAGACATGTGAGAAACACAAGATATATAATGTCTTGAATTTTAGAATGAGGTCAATATCAGTTGAATCAGTAACTCGATAAGACCTATTCTACGAAATATTAGTGTAATTCGTAAACAATTAAGAGTTGCTTCCGAAAAATAGTCTTAATGAAATAAAATGGAGACATGAGTTTTTGCAAATAGATATTGATGAGACAAATTAAAACTTGATTACAAAATTGAATCTTAATTTGGAAATCACAAAGGGATTCCTGATAAGTCCATTCAAGTTGTTTTGGTCGGTTTCTATTAAAATAAAATACTTTAAAGCAAAATATTGTTTCAATTCTGAAACAAATTGAAATGTGGAATAGAACCATGATTCAAAACAATCAAATGAGTTCTATAAAGAAATATTGAATGTCTTAGATTGTTTGTTACTCAAGTTACTTATCCATAAATGACGTTGAGTATAATGGTTCTATGAATCAAATAAAGAAATGATCAAATGAATGAAAATATACAAGTTAGAAGAAATCTTTGTTAACACCAAATTAAGTGTTGTTATGAAACAAAGATCAACGAAATTTTTAACTTGAAAATGAAAAATGTAGTGATAAGATCAATGTGTTAGAAGTTGAGATTTGGGAAACGATATGATAATAGCTAGGAATAGCTATTGAAAATTAACACAAATGATTGTGATAGGAAGTTTTGAGTACTCAATAGTCTCTTCTAACCAAACTAAGTTATGATGTTTATCACTACAGTCTAAAATGTAACAAAGGAAGAGATATATGTATTGATTGAGTATCAGTAAGTGATTTGTATAAGACGTTAGTATGAGCTCCTATATAGTGAGGATTTCCATTAAATTGACTTGAAGGATTGAAATAATATCCTTTAAGAGTTTGATTAGTTGTTAAGCTAATCAAAATACTAGAAATTCTAATTCTTCTATTTCTTCAGTTTAATTGCAATGCAAAGATGAAATCATCAAATATTGAATTGATGAACAATAAGATACTTTGATATCTTGCATAGTCTCTTGAAAAGTATCAAATTTCTTTTTGAGAAAAGAAAAGTTAGAAAATGTGAGACAATGGAAATAACTAAGGCAATTACAAATAGTAGAACTGTTTGAGTCGCAAAATTTCTCTGTTTCAAACAAAGATTAGTTAAGGAAGACATTGAGTTATCAAAAAATGATAAGAAGTCACAACATCCTTAGCTATATTTATGAAAAGAGAATATATATAAAAAAATTATATTTCTAAGTTGAGATAAGTGAGCTGTAAGTGGTTTAAGTGTTGATCGAAAGTCATGATAAGTTCCAAAAAGGGGCCATAAGTTAGATCAATGTGAGAATATCCAAGATTGACAAAAAATGAACGAAATAAACTCTATATATAAAATAAAATGAGACGTTGAGATGAATTTTGACTGTTGGAAGTGACACGAATGGACTCTTTTAGTTATATTAAGACACTGGAGTAGTTATGCATGACCAAAAGTCTATGTGATTCTGTATCATAATCATAACTCGTTCACAGCGTAGAAGACCATTGTGATGACACCATCTTTGAATACTCGAATGAATTGATGATAGTCGAAGTAAAAGATTCTATGAAGTTTCATCGGAGTCAATTGGAAGCTGAAGTATAGGCAAATAAATAATAAAAAAATTCTCACATAAGTATGAAAACGGGAAATTTCAGGTTAACGAGTCGCGATAAAACTTAAAATATCCAACTATAAATTTGATAAAACCTACTATATCTCCACAAAGATCTTACAAGGAATCAAACTTCATAAGTTGATAGTTTTGAACAAAAGTAGTATACAACTGATATCAGTGAATACGTTGTATATTGGTTCTAATGTTGTGCTACACCATATGATTAGTCAGTGGTGAAATTCGAAGCATTAGGTTATTTTAAATAGGAGTTGATGTAAGACACTGACATGAGGGTGAAGATATTAATGACATGAAAAGAGATGCACAACTTAGAACTCAGTTAGTTAGTATTATCCTATTGGTTGAAAATATCGAATAAAGTACAATGTATCTTATTTGATATGTTTGAAGAATCGAATATTATTCTACTGTAATTTAAGAAAAATTAGAATTATAAAATTTAGTAGAGCCTAAAACATGTATTGATCAGTGGTGAAAAGAGATAACATATTCATAACTTGTATGAAATACAAGTTAAAAGTTATACTATGAGAGTACAATCATCGAATATATTGATATCTCTATTTAGAAATGTACGTTCACTCTAGTTAATGATAACTATCTCTATTCAATTAATGAAAGAAGTTTAGTGGCAAGAATGATTAAGATGTGAAATCTTAGTAATTAGAGAAATGTGGAAAATAGAGTAGTGGGCATGGAAATCTGGAAGAGATTGGTGATTAAGGGAATGAAATTAGGTTCATTGCGAACTCATGAATAGAGAATGATTTGACAAAGTTAGAAAAGTCGTTAATTTTCTAACCAGTTAAAGGAAAAGTTAAGTGAATTGGCTGTCGAGTTGAAATTGGTAATTACTTTTTAGTCCAAATATAAACGATATTGAGTGTAGACATTTAGAGAATGAGTGAGAGTTGCACGATGTGTCTGTTTTCATTTTTTGATCAGATTGAAATTTGAGATCTCTTGTCATGGGATAACATATGTAATTAGAGATCTATAATCATGGGATGACTTATGTAATTCCATGTTACTATTGTGAAACACTAGAATGGTGATGGATCAAATAGACACACAACTCTACTTTGTATCTAATGTTCAGTTCAATATTATTTACATCATTTATATATTTAGACTAATGATAGTCTAAGAATAGATCGACTGACAATTCTAATGAAAAGATGAGAAAGTAAACAAGGATGTGTACCAGAGTTAAGTGGATATTGAAAGAATTATCAACGATTTGTGGAATAATATTCAGTTAAGAATGAGAATTATTTTATGAAAAACAAGATAGCTACATCTTGTTTAGTGTTGATTCTTGAATTGGATTCAAGGTGTGAAATGAGAAATAAAGTAAGGTTATTAGATATTCCTCGAAGCTAACCGTTTAACTTGTCAAAAATTCACAAATTGTCATGATTGGCAAAGTAACGGCTATAATTTTTCATTGAACTAAGAATTTGGAGATGAAAAGTTGAAGTGTTTATGATCTCTATCACCGAGTTGTTGTATATGACAAAGGTGATTCGGTCCACTTAATAATTTCGCTTTGAAAATGATTTTTACAGGTTTGGATTAAAGATTTGTTCATGAAGGATCATTTCCTCATATATTTTTTTATTCAAGCAACCTTGCAAGTTTAAATTTCGAGGAAATTTTTTTTATTAGTTATGAAGAATTGTGAAATATGAAAATTTCGTAAACTTGATTACTGACTAATTAAGTATTATTTTTGAATCTTAATTAAAATTTGGAATCCGAGATGGGACCTACACATTATAGACTGGAGATCATGACTTAAAATATTATTTTTTCGTATCGCGTGCCTAATTGGTGTTTTATACTCTATTCGACGCAAAATAGGGTCAAGTTGAGGTGTAGACGCAGTTTTCGCATGTTTTAAAGTGCATTGGGTAATTTTGCCAATTTTTGGTGAAATTTGAATATTTTTCGATGTTTTGTTTGGGTATAAAATTAAAGGATAAACATGAAAAAAAAAGTGTAAAATTATTAAAAAGTGCAATGCATTAATAAGTGGACGGATAATAAGGGAAGGGTAAAATCATCAATTGATAAACCAAAAACCTTTCCTCATATTTCAATCTTCATCTTCATCACTAAAACCCCATCCCCCTCTTTTGATCCTTCCTTTTTCACAATCGAGTCTCCATCCCCTCTAATTCTTCTCGGATCAACACTCTCAACTCTCGTATCCTATCTCATTACTCTTGTTCCTCACTCTGTATGGTCTCTCATTCAAGCTCGAATCACTCTCCTCTATCTCTCTCGTCTTCACAGTGCAAGGCTCTCTCTCGTCTTCACAGTGCAAGGCTCTCTCTCGTCTCCATGGAAGGAAAGAGGAGTTCGTTGATGATGTTAAGGCGATGAATGAAAGGCGAGTTTCTTTATGTCTTTAATTGAAATATTGATTGGTGGATGTTGCATTGATGTTCGTTTGCATTGGGGGAAAGGACAGTAGATGTCGAAAAGGTTGCTCTGTGTGTCGTTGTTGTTGATTTGGAAATGAAAGGAGATGGATTCAGTAGCGGCAGTGATGGTTAAAAAAAAACAACAACGTTGCTGCAATAATAGCATCAACTGTTGTTGTTGTTGTTCTCATTAGTAGGTGTGCCCTACCTTGCTGGTGCTAAGCCAGGGAGGGAATGGGCAGAGCCCTGGGGTGCTCTGGCCTAGCCTTGGATCTTGTCCAAGGTAGTACTGAGTTAGTCAATTTATCGACAAGCATTTCAAATTTTTTTTTGGAAAATGGGATTTTGATCAATTGATTTCAAGATTTTGGGTTAGTTTTAAGTATTTGAAAGTAATTTAGAGTTGTTTGTAGTAGGGATAATGATTTGATAGATCAAACGAGGTGAATTTAGTTGATTGTTAAAAAAATAAGATGAAAGGTATGAGTTTGCAATGATTAATGATGGATTAGGTTGTTGTTGTGTTTATTATTGATGTTTTGAATAAGGAAATCGATGTTGTTGGTGTTCTTGTGGTTTTATTGATCCGAACATGTGTTGTTGATGAATTACATGGTTATTGGTGAAATGGAATCTCATTGAGGTTTTGGTTTAAAAATAATTTGAAATTGGAGGCTTACACTTGTAAATTGAGTTTAAATCTCAATTTAGAATGCATAAGGAAGTTATAAGGGATTCCAAAGCTAAATAGGTGGTTAAGATCCTATTTGAAATCTAACAAATGGTTTAGGACTTATTTGAAGTTCATAAACATGGAAATGAGTCCTAAAAGGAGAAGTTAGAGGTATTAAGGGACTTGAACTCTGTGTTATGACTTTAAAATGGTTATTAAAGTTTGTTAAGGGATTTGAGTTTCGTTGTAAGTTCAATTATGGATTTTAAGTATTCAAATAGAGTTGTAACTCTATAATATGAAATTTATGATTTAATAAGACATGGAAATACGTTGAAGCTGGGGAACGCACTAGTGAGGCTTTGTTATAAATTTCAAAGTTGGTTGGACTATAAGTAAACCTTATAATGTTCTTTACTATTTATGGAGTTTATTGTTTTACTTGCATTTATGTTTAGTCTGCATTGCATTATGCATCATTTTTGGTCATGCATACACATTGAAAGGGATGTGGTTGGAATGTGGTTAGCTATTTCCTTAATCTAGTAGTACCCTTGCTTAGCATCTATTTCTTTAAGTTAGAGTGGATGCAAACGATCGAGCTGACGTGTTTGGCTCAAAATCCACTCCGATATGGCCTTTGCATTTCATGAACTCCAAGTACCGTTTTTGTACTATATTTGGAAGTCGGCGTCTAAGTATAGTTAGGAAATAGGAACAGAGGGATTCACGTTGTTATATAAATTTCTTGTTATTTTGAAATGCAATTACATGTCTCCATGTATTCGGACTAACATTTGCAGGAATACAGAACAATGTAGAACTTTACTAACCTGACATCTTCGAGTTGTTTTCGATGATGTCAAGTTCTATATGAAGACAAAAGAAGAATGGAAAAGATTTGAAGATTGTAGTGATTATTTTTTTAAATTTAAAGTTTAATTCTTGTTGTAAATTATTTATATATATTGTTTTGGGTTTTTGGTAAGTGTAAGATGTGAAATACTCTCAAATATGTTATGAAAGTCTCCTATGTTAGTTTAAAATAAGTTGAGAGGTGTGTGATTTAGATTTTGGTCTAATTTAGGCTCGTAAAGTTGTAAATAAGGTATTAGAGACCTTAAGCTAGTTCAAATGATTTAAATTGATATATTTTGAACTGTGGGAAGTTGTGAGTCTTTCTAGGCTTATCCCCATTTTGTTGTCTATTAGATGTATTTTCTAGCAGGCCACTTTTAGGGGAGGTGCTGTTGAAATTTTTAGAAAATACGAAAAACAATCTGTATGTTTTCCTAACTTGCTCCAATTAAACAAATCATGAATTGAGTTTCATTGAGGATATAAAATTTAATTTTGGAGCGTTATTGAGGATTGAAATAAAAAATTATTTTCATGTTAAGTTAATTGAATGGATTGGGTGACTTAGCAAGACGGGCCCTGACAAGAAATTATTGTACACACTCGACACATGTTAATTTTTGGCGTCATTTTTGGGTGTTTACAATTTTTTTTTTTGGAGTTTTAGAAGTTGTATGGCCTATCCATTTTGCCATTCCAATTCCACAAGATCCTTACATGTAACACCCCAAATTTCTTAAATCTAGTTTAATGGATGCTATAGGTGATTTAAAATTATTAATTATGATTTGGTGTGTGTATGTGCCTAAATATGTGTATTAGTATTTATTACTAAGGAATTACTTGTAGAGCAAGCAAGGGTAAAGTGGTCAAAATCCATATGGGATGGCTTAAATGAGAGATACATGATAATCCCAGAACTAGTGGACACAAGATTTAAATCAAGGGTTGAGATTGGTCACCTCAAACCCTAGATGGGTTGTACAAATAAATAGTAGCTACAAACTTATGTTGTAGCTATTTGGTCAAAAACACAAGTCGAGGTTAGGGCTTAGTGTGAGAAAGAGAAGTTGGAGTGCTAGGAGGCCATTACAACTCTCCAAAGCTTAGAGAGCACAATCTAAGGTAAATATCAAAACTAAAATCATAAATCTCAAAAGAAAATGTTGGTTTTGAGTATGTATTCTCGGATATGTGTTCTATCCAATGTTTTAAAGGGATTTACATGGGTTTTAATGTTCATATGTTGTTCTTCATGTTCCCAATGGTTGTATATGTGGATTAGGAGCTTTCCTTGATGAATTGATACAAATATGTGATGAACACATAGGTTTTCATGATGGGTATGTGTTGAATCTGAGATTGGTGGTGATTGTGCCTTTGATTTTGATTGTGGAGTACTTTGATTTCTGGATTTGACGAATCCTTGATGGTTTGGTAAAGTTTTTTTCAAGTTTTCAATAAGAACAATTAATAGATTTGAGCCTTGATGTTTTGTTATCAATCGATGGGTTTGTTGTTAGAAAATGTGTTTTGAGACCCTATTTACTAAATTTTGAGCCAAAGGAACGTCAGGGAAGGTCTGGGGGAGTTTCGGGGGTTGTCGGGACTCAATTGGAGAGTCGGAGGGCAAACAGTCTGCATAGCGCCGCAGCTGGCATTCTTGCAAAATTATAAAAAATCACAGTTTTTACCTCGACTTTAAATGGCCTTAACTTCTTCGTTTTAACTCCAATTTTGACGTTTCAAACACCGTTGGAAAGCTTATGGAAAGTTTAACAACATGAGATTGATAAACCACTCCAAATGAGTTTTTAACTTATTCGAAAATGTGTTGGAATTTAAGAGCACCATTAAGGTTTTAAATACGAGTTCGAGTACAAACTCTGAATATGGGCCTACCTATGGTCCAAAATTCTTGATAAACTTATCCAAGAGTATTGTGAACCTGATAAAGTGTGCATAAAAATGTAGATACTTGAGGAACACCGTGGACACTCATATAAGGTTCGAAATTAGGATTTAGCAACGCTTGAGGTAAGTAGGGTTTGCTCTATTATCAATCATGTCATGCTAGTAGATATGCTAAGATTTTATTTCTGTAATTCGTCTATGAACTACTTGGAATCTGCTTGATATCTTTCATTGATATGTTGCTTATCATGTCCCTTTTTGTTACTCTATCTTTTGGATGCTTGTGAAACCGATATACGTCGAATAAATATAATTGGTACCGCGGTTGGAGGGTTGGAGGCCTTCGATCCCGCCTCCGATATGACTCTACGGATTTTTGCTAGACTTGTGATCCCCAGGCTTTTCGATCCGCAGTGTTGGGGGAAGGATAAGCTATGCAAGGTCAATAGGTCTTTAGACTTGTGAACCTCGTGTTGTTTAAACCGCACCATTGGGGGAAGGATAAGCTAAGACCTACTACATGATATGACTAGTGGCATTCAGACTTGTGAACCTCTTGTTGCCTAAACCATAACATTGGGGGAAGGATAAGCTATTGCCCATTGTCTAGTTGGATATATCAGTTGCCACTTCTTCTGATTCTAAAGGCATTCAAAATCATCGTTATCCTTGTTGAAGTATCGGTTGGGCATTGTTGTTCTTTTATCTCGCTATATTATTAAGCTTGTTTATGTATGTCTTTAATGCCCGAAAAATGATAATGGATTTTATGATCTGAATTGTTGAAATCTAGTTTGATTTTAGTACTAGGTATTATTTGGATGATTGATGGTAGAGCAGGCTCCTACTTTACTGAGCCCGTTGATATATTTTGCTCACCCCACTACTTTTCCCCTAGGTACCTTAGCTACTGCTCAGGACAAAGGAAAGGGTAAGGCCTTAACATAGAAGCTTTTTCCTTGTTTGCAAGGTTGAATAATAATTATCTATTTACTTTTAGACTTTATGCAATAAACATGGGATTTATTTGGGTAGATGTTTGAACCCAGAATACCTGATTCAGTTTATGCTTAATTTGGTATGCAAGATTTGTACATTTAGTTCCGCAATTTATAGACAATAAAGGCTTTGTTATATTCTGCACCTATTACCCTAGTTAAGTCTAATTTGTAGAATGTCATGGTTTATTTCCGAAGGTTAAGGCTGAGTAGATCATCGCCCATCACTGGGTTATCTCGAGGGGTTTGCCGATGGTTTAGGCTGGGCGATCCAGGCCCACCGCGGTTTGGGTCGTCTCAGTTGGCATTAGAGAGTAGGTTAAGTGAACCTAAAAATAGAGTGGGTTAAGGTTATCCAAGGTTGTAAGTAACATCACAGTTGGTATCTAGTATAGACATTCGAACCTAGGGAAAATCACATATGGTATAACATCCTAAGGTAATGACACCTAGAAGGAAATGTGTAGTTCTATCCTAAAATTGGGAATATGACTTATAGTTGAAATCATAATCGGAACCAAAGTGGTTCTACACAAGTCATCTTAAAATCTAAGTAAGTGTTAAACTTAGGAAAGGTTGGTCAAGATTAAGTGATGAAATCATTTGTATGGGCATTTGATTTGCATCGACCTAATATGCACAAATGACCAAACTTAAGGTGGGAAGGGTTGAAAATAAACCATTATATATTATGTTGTTATTTACTTGTATGATATTATTTATATCGTATAAATATAATGCTCATTTCATCTTGTCTCCTATTTAATATAATTGGACCTAACTCTCTTAAAATACTCACAGTGCATAATGAGTATTAGAGGAAGAAGTTCCTATGCTCCCCGAGATAATAATAGTACCAGGGAGACCGATAATGGGCAATGGCGTGTTTAGATAGAACAACGTATGACTGAGATGACTAAGAATCATCGTAAGCAGCTTGAGGACATGAATGCAGCGCATGAACGTAGGATTGCTGAACCGATGGATGTTATCAGGGGACAACAAGTGCAGGAAGCACCACAACACCGTAGGTACCGTTACAACCACTACTACCACTGCAAATACCTATTGGAGAGAATGTTCAAGTAGATGAAGTCGCTAACTTGATAGTTGTCGCTGTTCCGGTACCAGTGATAAGACATGATGATGAGACATTGAAAATGCTCAAGATCCAAAAAGAGTTCATGAAATACAATGCACCAAAGTTTTTTGGGACTCTGGAGACTGGAGTTGCCGAGGCATGGATCATGAATCTTGAAAAAATGTTGAAACTTAATGAAGATTGATGATGCTACTATGGTATCATTAGCTTCATTCTTGCAGGAAGAAAGGGCTTAGAAATGGTGGAAATCTACGCAGAGGAACGAAGGACCAGTGGAGACTTGGTCACAATTCAGGGTATTGTTCGATTTGAAGTACTTTCCGAAAAACATTAGAGATGCTAAGAGACGGGAGTTTCTTGATTTGAAACAGGGAAGCATAAGGGTCAGAGACTGTGATCCGAAGGTCCTAGAGTTGACGGAGTTTGCTACTGAGTATGTATCCACTGAGTCAGAAAGGACTACCAGATTCATGGAGGGACTGAAGGATGATGTCTAGTACACTATAGCCACAGTTATGCCACAGACTTACAATGATGCAGTGAACGCAGCCGTAGAGTGTGAGGCAGCTATCATGTCTATTTTTGTTACTCTATCTCTTGGATGCATGTGGAACTGATATACGTCGAATGAATATACTTGGCACCGCCGTTGGAGGGTCGAAGGCATCTCGTCCCTCCTCCGATATAAATCTATGGTGTTTTGCTAGACTTGTGAACCCTAGGCTATCTGATCCGCAGTGTTGGGGGAAGGATAAGCTATGCAAGGTCAATAGGCCCTTAGACTTGTCAACCTCGTGTTGTCTAAACCGCACCATTGGGGAAATATAGGCTAAGACCTACTGCGTGATAGGATTATTGGCATTTAGAGTTGTGAACTTCTTGTTGCCTAAACCACAACATTGGGGGAAGGATAAGCTATTGCCCATTGTCTAGTTAGATATATCAGTTGCCACTTCTTCTGACTTTAAAGACATTCGGTATCATCGTTATCCTTGTAGAAGTATCGGTTGGGCATTGTTGTTCTTTTATGTCGCTATTTTATTATGCTTGGTTATGTATGTCTTTGATGCCCGAAAAATGATAATGGATATTATGATCTGAATTGTTGAAATCTAATTTGATTTTATTACCAGGTATTACTTGGATGATTGATGGTAGAGCAGGCTCTTGCTTTACTGAGTCCGTTGATATATTTTGCTCACCCCGCTACTTTTCCCCCAAGTACCTCTGTTGCTGCTCAGGACAAAGGAAATGGCAAGGCCTTAGCATAAAAGCTCTTTTCTTATTTGCAAGGTTGAATAATAATTATCCATTTGCTTTCAGACTTTATGTAATAAACACGAGATTTATTTGGGTAGATGTTTGAACCCATAATGCCATATTCAGTTTATGCTTAATTTGGTATGCAAGACTTCTAAATTTAATTAGACATTTTATTAGACAATAAAGGCTTTGTTATATTCTGCACCTATTAGGCTTTGTTATATTCTACATTTAATTCGACATTTTATTAGACAATAAAGGTTTACTCTACTTTGTAGAATGTCATGGTTTATTTCCGCAGGTTAAGGTTGACTAAATCATCGCCTGACATCACTGGGTTATCTCAGGGGTTTGGCGATGGTTTAGGCCGGGCAGTCCAAGCCTACCGAGGTTTGGGTCGTCTCATTACATCCATTTGATCCCGAGGTAAATAGGACATTCAATTGTAATTTATGAGAGCAAACAACGTAGATGACCCCAACCTACCACAACGGAAGTCAATAATAACTTTAATCTCAATAATAATAATAAGAATAATAATAATAATAATAATAATAATAATAATAATAATAATAATAATAATAATAATAATAATAATAATAATAATAATAATAATAATAATAATAAAGAACATAATTTTAAGCAAGGTAATCAAAATGTCACTGCTTATGAACCAATGTGTATTGCCTATCCTGAGGGATTTCTCAAATTTGAACTTAGATATAGATTCATTAGTGCTCTACCCAACTTCTATAGTAAGAACAATGAAGACCTACAAAAATTTATAAGGGAATATCAACAGAAAGTCAATGGGATGAAACCTAAAAACAACACATTAGAACAAATCAAACTTAAAGCGTTTTCTTTTGTATTGAAAGATCAAACACAAGATTGGTTGTTTTACCTTCCTCAAGATTCAAAAACCACATAAGCTCCAAATGTTAGAAGCTTTCCTAGATCAGTATATGCCTGCAAGAAAAATTAGTACTTACAGAAGACAAATAACTTTTACGAAAATAAGAGACGATGAAAATTTTAATGAATTTTAGGATAGATTCCAAAGATTAATTTCATCTTATCCACAACATTGATGCACTCAAAGAACATTATTAGAATACTTCTGTGAAGGACAAAATCAGTTTGAACAAAGACTATTAGATACCGTATGTGGTGGATCATTATTCGATGTTACACCAACTCTAGTAAAAAAAACTATTAACTAGATGGTTAAACAATCTAAACAATACGGTGAAAAGACCGATATATCAAGAAAGAAAGTTTACGAGATTAAAAATAAAACAAGTGATAAATTCGTAAAAAAGTTGAAGAATTATCTAAAATGGTTATGTTATTGCTCAAAGATAGATCATATCAAGTTAAACTATGTGGATTTTGTAATGAGGTTACATATCCTACGGATTCGCGTCCTACTTTATAAGAAGAAAACAACAAAGAAGTCAATGTGGTTATGAACCGATATTATGGCCCACCTGGAAACCTATACAATAACAACAATTATTATAATGGAAAACCAATTTCAAATCTTAGCTACGGTCCACAGAATCAAAACTATACCACTTTTGGACCGAGAACACAAACATAACCTACAACAACCTTCACAACCTGAACAAACTATTCAACTTATATAACCGAATTTAGAACAAATATTACACAACTTTATGATCCAAAGACATCAAAACTTTACAAAAATTTCTTAAAATCAAATTAATACCGATACATCTATTAACAAGCTGAAGAATCAATTAAGTCAATTGACTCTAAAAGCAACAAGTTAAGCAATCAAACTAATGCAAATACTCTAACTATGAGCACAACTAATCAAACACAATTAACGCTTTATTTTAAGAAAACTATTAGATCCTAGCTTACTGCGTTTGAGTCGGTTTATCCTTGGTTGTATGATATCGTCAAAACAAAAATTAAGTTGGATAAATGTTGTAGTCTAGATGGGAAACTTAACTAAGCAAGATGATCGAGAGTAGATACAACTCAGAGAGACAACAAAGAAAATTCTAGTGAAGATTACAGTATCAAAGTCAAAGTCGAAGACGAAGACATATCTGAAGTCAAAGCTGGAATTGAATATGAGTTGGATACTGAAACAAAGTAGCTGTCAGTATTAGTCTACAACAGTGAAGAAGTTCGATACTACGAGCAGAGAACTTCGAGATGGATTACAAATACAAAATCTGAGAGAAAGGAGCATTGTAGAGACCCCATTAGTTCGTCAAGAGACATCTTAGTTATACTATGACACTATTCGATTGTATTAATCTTGGAGTCAAATTATAAAGGGATAGCACGAAGACCATGACACTAACTACTCGTCAGTATATTTTCTCCAAGTTGAAAGGCTTGATTAGCAATTTCGCAAACGAACATTGAAAAAGGCAATATTTTCATCCTCTTTCATCTCGAGACGATTAAGCATATAACTTAATTGATGTAACTTGGAGATTTTGATAGAATTTATACCTTCAACGATTGTCTTCAAAACATCCCACGCTTATTTTGAAGTGCTGCAATTTCCAATCAGTTTGAAGCGTTTTGCATTAACAACATTGAAATTAAAATTGATTGCCTTTTGGAAACTTTCTCATTTTTCTCGGCGCCTGTCCACAGAGCTCTGCATGTTCTGGAACAACTTTTCCATCTTTATCTAGTTGCATTGGAGCAATGTATTCTCTCTCGAGCAATTCTCCAACAATTTCATTGATGACAGAGAAAAAGTGAACCATCCGAACCTTTCACTAGGCATAGTTGGTTCTTTCCAGCAATGGCGATTGAGTTATCGATCTACCTTAATGTCCTTCACAAGTTCGTTGCCGTAACAACTAATCAATCGATCGCATGGCGATAAAACTTTGTAGAATCTCACTTTTCTATGTTTGTAGAAATAACAACGGTATCAAAGCTTTGTCACTCTGTTATTTCTATAAACGTAGAAGAGTGATATTTTGGAGAGTTTTATCACCATGAGATCGATTAATGAGTTGTTACGACAACGAACTGGTGAAGGACATGAAGATGGACCAATAACTCGATCGCCATTACTGGAAGGAACCAACTAAGCCTAATAGATGGTTCAGATGGTTCACTTTATCTCTGCCATTGATGAAATTACTTGAGAATTGCTTAAGAGAGAATACATTGCTCCAATGCAACCAGATAAGGATGGAAATGGTGTTCCAAAACATGCATCTCTGTAGACAGACGCTAAGAAGAAGGAGAAAGTTGCCACTCATTAGGCAATCAATTCTATCTTAAGTGTTGTTGATGTAGAACGCTTTAAACTAATTGCAAAGTGCACTACTGCAAAAAAAGCATGGGATGTTTTAAAGACAATCTTTGAAGGTATAGATTTTGTCAAAATTTCCAAGTTACAACAATTGAGTTCTATGCTTGATCGTCTTGAGATGAAAGAATATGAAAATATTGCATCTTTCCATGGTTGTCTACAAGAAATTTCTAATCAAGCCTTTCGACTTGGAGAAAAGTATACTGACCAAAAGTTCGTACGACGCGTTATTCATGCTCTCCCTTCACGATTTGACTCCAAGATTACTGCAATCGAAAAGTGTGGTGATATAACTAAGATGTCTCTTAACGAACTAATGGGGTCTCTGCAAACATATGAGATGAATATGTTTAAAAAACCCAGTTCTTCAAAAAATGCTTATCACGTTGAGACATCTTTTTCTGATGATTCTATGGGAGATGAGTTTGCTAGGATGGCAAAGAAGTTCTCAAAATTTCTCTAAAATTATATGAGAAATTCTGCTGGAACAAACTACAAAAAGAGTAATGACAGCAATAAGCCTTCTACTGATGGTAAGAAGACATATGCTAAAAATAAACTCAAGGGCATTAAATGTCATGAGTGTGGAAGAGTTGGGCATATTCAAATTGAATGTCCTACATACAAGAAGAAGAAATCCTTGAATGTTTCTTAGAGTAATGATAATTATTGTTGCACTCATGGTTGTATTGATAGAGTCAACTGTTGGTACTTCTCCGCTACTGTTGGTGTTTTTAAACTTGATTCCATAAAATCTTATATGGAAAAGAGTAAAGAAAAGGGCAAGGAAATATATTTTGATGTTAATGATGAGTATCCTGCAAAGAATCTTTAAGAATCTTATGATCTATTGTTCGCTGAATGGACATCTCTGTATGATCAAAATTTTAATTTAAAGATGAAGTTCTTCTCTATCAAACTAGAGTTTAAGATTATTGAAAGAGAACACATGACTTGTCATGTATTGTTGAAAGAGTGTAAGACTGAAATCTCTATACTGAAGAAAACTATTTCTAACTATAAGGTTGTTACCACAAAGTTCTATTCTGGTTCTCAGAAATTAAATAGAATGTTACAAACTGGTCAATCTTCGCAAGTTAAGCTAGTATTTGCTATACTGATGGATCTATAAATGCTCCTACCATCTTTGTCAAAAGCACTATGTTTAATGAAGGTCAATCAAGCAAGACTCAAGTTGATACAACAAAGGCAAAGAAGATTATGCCATAAAGGGTTGCTGCAAGTGCAAAAAAAAGGTGACTGCTGTTACCAACAACAATCCCCCTCCTTCATGTCATTATTGTGGGATTCTTGGTCATCTTCAACCAAGATGCTTTCAAATGTTTAAAGAATTGAGTACACTTCAGAAGAAGAAAACATCCAAGAAGGTTTAGAGGATTAAGTCTCATAAGGCAATAACAACGCATCTATAACTCTTACCGAGTTTGGTATTTGGAAAGTGGCTATTCTAGACACATGACTGGGAACAAAAGCTTTCTTAAAATTTTTTGAATCAATTAAGGAAGGTGTTGATACATTTGGTGATTGAAAGAAAGGTAAGGTTGTTAGCAAAGGATCTCTTAATGTTATGGGACTGCCTAATCTCAAAAGAGTTCTGAATGCTGAGGGGTTAAAATCTTATCTGATCAACATCGGTTAGTAGTATGATCAGGAACTATTAGTCAACTTCAATAAAGATTATTATCAAATAATCAATCAAAAAAGATAATGCATCATGTATGATATCTAGACATCAGACAATTGCTATATGCTGCTTCAACATTCTGTATTGCCTCACAAGCTACAAGTTATGTGCAACTTTATTTCCCTTTTTAATATAGAGCTTTGGTACAGAAGGCTAGGTCATCTCAATTTCAAGCAACTTCAGAAATCGATCTATCATGATGTTGTAAGTATTCCTAAAATAACCTTTAAGTCAGATTACATTTGTGAACCATGTCAAAGGGAAAACATGGCTCTTCTTCACACGTTGGCCTCAATGACATACATCACATGTGTTTGAATAATTGCATATAGATTTGCTTGGCCCAATGCAAGTTGGGAGTCTTGAGAGAAACAATTATGTTTTTCTTATTGTTGATGACTACTTAAGGTCTAATTGAATTTGTTTGCTGCATTATAAAGCATAAGTGATTAATGAGTTTAAGAAAGTTATATGTTCGACTGCTGAATGAGAAAAGGAATGAGGATGTATTCATTAATTGACTATGTAGTGATCATGAACGAGAATTTGAGAATCGATAATTTACTGATTATTGTGCTGAATTTGAGATTAAACATGAATTTGCTGCTCCTAAGACACCACAAAAAAATGGTGTTGTCGAAAGGAAAAGTTGCACAATTCAAGAGATGATAAAGGTCATGCTAGCTAAGAAGAATATGCCTAAAAATCTTTGGAGGGAGTAGTAAGCACTGCTACCTACATTATCAATAGAGTTTATTTTTAGCCACTGACTATAAAGACTTCGTATGAAATTTGAAAGGGCGAAAAGCCTTCTCTTAAAAATCTTCATGTTTTTCGCAATACCTGTTTCATGTTGAATGATAAAGATTGCTTAGGAAAGTTTGATTCGAAAAGCAATGTTGGAATTTTTCTTTGATATTCTCACAATAGTAAAGATTATAGAATCTATAATAAGCGAATTATGCCTGTGATGGAATCTATCAAGGTAATGATTGATGACTGTGCAAGAAAAAATATTTATCCTCTCAAAAAGATGATGATGTTGAGCTTTCAACACCAATTATCTCATCACCTATTACTCAGCCTACTGGGAAAATATCTTATTTCGATATCACTACTCCTTCTGATGATGAAGATGATAATGATGATAATGATGATCTAAAATCATCTACTACAGAACTTAGTTCTACTTCTACATCCGCTGCTCCACACTCAATGATGCTCAAAGATCATACAATTGAGCAAATTATTAGCTCAGTTAATGATCCAATGCAAACTAGAGAGACTCCTCCAGTTGACTACAAAAACATTGCACGTTTCGCTTGTTTTACATCTTAGATTGAGCCAAAAAATTTCAAGGAGGCTCTTATGGAAAAATATTGGGTGAATGCTTTGCAAGAGGAACTTAACGAGTTTGTTAGACATAATGTGTAGGAACTTGTTCCATGACCTACTAATGTTAATATCATTGGTATTAAGTGGATATTCCACAATAAGACAGATAAGAACGGTATTACTGTTTGCAACAAAGCTAGACTAGTTGCAGAAGGATACATACATGTTTAAAGTATTGATTTTGATGAGACGTTTACTCCAATTGCACGATTGGAATCTATTCTTCTACTGTTAGCTATTGCTTATACCAGGGGTTTCAAGTTATAGCAAATGGATGTCAAAAGTGCTTTGCTAAATGAGTATTTGCAAGAAGAAGTTTATGTCGCACAACCTAAAGAATTTGAGGTTCATGATAAATCTAATGGTGTCTATCATCTGGAAAAGACATTTTATGGTTTGAAGCATGCCCCATGCGCTTGGTATGAAGAGTTGACTACCTATTTGCTGTAGAATGAGTATAATAGAAGGTCTACTAATTGTTTCTCAACAAACATATGAACCAGTTTGTGGTTGCACAAATATATGTCAATGATATTGTTTTCGAGGCTCCCTCTGCAAAACTAGCTTCAGAATTTGTTGATTTGATGAAAAAAGAATTTGAGATGAGCATGGTTGGAGATATTACTTACTTATTGAGTCTGCAAATTACATAGTCTCAAGAAAAAAATATTAATATCTCAAAATTAATATGCTAGATCTCTTTTTAAGCGTTTCTGATTGGACACCGCCATGTCTATCCGAACAAGAATGAGCTCCACTTAAAGATTTATAAGGATGACAAAGGTGTTGATGCAAATCCTACATTATATAGAGGAATGATTGGTAGCTTATTATATTTTAATGCAAGCAGACACTGCCACTTAGATTTCACTGCTACTTGTGTCGCTCCTAATAAGTCGGTTGTAAAAACCTAGTCGTTACACCTGTTGAGGGGGATTTATAACTGTGTCGTTAGATACAACAGATTAAAATCTTGGAGGATTTAAGGGAGTGTTAATTCTAAATTAGGTTTATCCTTGCTGATTTTCTGTGATTATCTTGTTCCCAGAAATCACTTTTCCCAAATCAAACTCTTCTTTAACGTTGCAACCTCCTTTCCTTCTCAGCCATTTTTGTATTTTTCTTGTTTCGTGCTATTGCTAGAATGTCTTACTCATCTTCTTTGACCTTTCATGGTGACTCTACTATAACTGCTGATCTTCCAATGATAGAGACGAAGGGAATGTACTATCATCCTCTTTCAAAATAAAATTTTCATTGGTACGCTATTGTATCCTTGTATTGCTGTAGAGAGCACAAGGGTTTAAACAGGGGTTGTCTGCCAAAGACAATTTGCTGGACAATTTGGCTTTTCCAAGAAAGCTAGATTACTGCTAAGGGAAATAAGAGGATTGATGATGAAGAGAAAGTTTCCTCTGATTCATTGGAGAATATTCTAGATGAAGCCGAGGCTATAAGCAAAGGCTCGGATCAGACAAAAATCATTTTCATCCCATAATACTATGCTGTACCAACTCCATTTACTTTTGGTCATTTATGATTAATGGAGTGTGTGGAGAAATTCAAAGAAACAACAAATAGGGAAATACTAGTTTGATCAACCATCAACGTTTCACACTTTCATGACATCGACTTGGAGATATTACTAGTAGAGACTAGCATTTACTGCTTGGTGAATCATGGTGGCTTCTACAATGACTCCATTGTCAAGGACTTTTACAGTAATCTTCCTAAAAACTTTGGAGATGCTGCTGTGGAGAGGGTATTTGTTCGTGGATTTACAATTCCTTTCAGTCCAGCTCCAATCAACGGCATGCTTAGAATTTATGGAGCAAAGACTATTGCTGATAAGCTAAGTTCAATGTTGATGCTTAATGAAGCAGTCTCTATGCTAACTAGACGGACACTTACAACATGGCCTTTTAAGAACACCTCTGGGCTTCCTACGACAAAGCTTACTTGTAAGGCCTACATGATGTGGAAGGTCTTAATGACAAGCATAATATTTACTTCTCATTAGACACATGTGTTCAAGGAGAGGGTACATGATAAGTTGATTTGTACATGCATTTATTAGTATATTTTTGCATATTTATTGTGGAAAGTTTCCAAAATATATATAATTATATTTATTGGTCATTTTCAGGTGAAACGGAGTGCTTGGTTGAATTCGTGGTGAAAAAATACTCAAAATGGAGTATTTACGTGCAATGATCGAACACCGGACACTTTGCCTCGAGTTACGCGTTGCGCAGTGGGTAGAATAAGAGACAACAGACTAAATGACCCAGGGAGTGACACAATTCAGTCATTTGAGTTGAGCTGCTATTGGATTGCCTCGATATCCATATTTGGATTGCCTCGATATCCACATTACACTCTCTCCCACACATTAGCACAATGTGTGTGATTTCCATTTCCCTGCCACGTGGCAGTCGTTGATTCACCCAGCTCGCCAAGTGCAGCCACACGTCAGCCACATATTAGCCCACATGTCGTCAACGTCCAGCTCAACAGCAGTTCCCTCGTTCCAGCAACCATCAGTTATTCCTCGAGATGCGGTCGTTGATGTCTACTAGGATTTCACACAATTCGTGCGAGTTTTCAGTTCGTTCCAACCCGCCACATGTCGCATCCCGGTTCGTCCAGCTCCTCCACATTTAACTATCTCACCCAATCACCTACTGCCATGTCAACTTGAACCTGCAAACTTGGCCACCAGAGTGCTGCCACGTGTACGAAACCCATTTTCACCCCAAAAATAGTCCTTAGATGCTCCTCAGCGCACGTGTTACAAAGACCAACCACCAAAATTAGTTTCTCTCACCTCTAGATAGCAATTTTTAGTGGTTTTTCATATTAGGAACTAGGGTATTCATACGGGGAGTCGACATTGGAGCCGCCACGCGCAACTTTTCATACTTGGAGATTGTAAAGATGATGTCCGACTAGACCAATCTTCTTCTAGGTCGAAGGGGAAACATGTGAGGTTCATAATTCATGACATATTCTATGTGAGATCTATGATTTTTATTTAATTTGACTTAATTTCTCTTATTTCATTGTTGTTGCTTTTAAAGTATATGGTTTAGATCTAGGGTGTGTATGTGGCCAATGCATGCTTTTAAGTGGATAACCTATAGTTATTTGGACTGATAGTATCCGTGTAATTGTACTTTTGAAGCAATAAAGTGACGAACACTCACCCGTTTGCCATAAAACCCTTTCGGTTCTTTAGTGTGCAACAATTGAATCTAGGTTAAATCGGAAGGGGGCGCGATTCGGTTTTTTAGGATTAGTATTCCCACGTATCCAAATTACTACGATTAGTGTGTTAAAAACGATTGGCGGATGTCTAGGGTTATACTTTAATTAGAGAAGTAGTAAGTAGCAGACGTCCTGACTATCGAGATTAGGGGAATTAGGAATTTCTTGCTAACGTCGATTTTCCATAGTTAATCTAAGAGAAATTGAATTAATAACTTTTTGTAATGATTGAGGACTATTAAATGCCATTGAATCTTGATTTTTGCTTATGGAACCGTAGACTTAGGTGTTTTCTCTAATTGATATTATATTTCTTTTGCAAAATTTTTATTTTTGCTAGTTTAGTTAATTGATTCCTTGAACTTTCTGAAAACCCCCCCATTTTTAGTGAACTTAGAGTAAAACTCAAGTCATGTGGATTCGACCTCGTATTTACCACTACAACACCATTGTGGTTGGTAACTCGATTGCGGGTTATATTTGGCACGCACGACACGTGATTAAATTTTGGCGCCGTTGCCGGGGACTAAGTCCTTACTCTGAGTTTAGGTTTCATTTTTTTTTTTTTTTTAGTTTTATGCTGCCACACCTCACTCGGTCAAAATCGGCTGGTTCACTGTTACCTTTTGATCCTGAACCGAAGAGAACATTTCATAGGTGGATTAGAGAAACCCAACTTAGGCAACAAAAAGGCCAAATTCCTCTGAACATGGCTGCAAATCGCAAAATCACTATGGGTCACGCCAATCAAGAGCTTCAAGCTCTTTTGGCGCAACAACCCCTCTATATCAACTATCCGAATAATGCCAAAGACTTTGAGTTGAGGTATGGGTTCATTCACCTCCTACCATCCTTTCATGGTGGCAAGAATGAAGACCCTATTACTTTCCTGAACGATTTTTAGACTAATTGTAAGTCGATGAAACCCTCCAATGCGGACGAGGACACGGTTAAACTCAGATCTTTTCCATTTTTCCTTAAGGACAAAGCCAAGGAATGGCTTTTGTACCTTCCGCCTGTCTGCATTAACTCCTGGAATGAGATGACAACACGTTTTTAAATGAATACTTCCCTGAGGATAGAGTTGCTCACCTCATCAAGGATATATGTAGCATCAAAATGAAGTCGGGTGAATCATTTGGTGCATATTGGGATCGCTATAATCGATTGATTGCTAGTTGCCCGCAACATGGCCAGTTTGGGAAGGCCATAGCCCGTTTCTTTTATGTTGGCATGTCGCCCATAGAACAACACATGATTTATAATGCGTGTGGGGGTCACATTCGAGATAAAACTCTGGCCCAAATGAAGCAACTGTATGAGGACATCGCACAACAGTCACACATTTATGGTGATCTTGATGCTACTGCTTACCGAAGTCTGACTGCATGGAGTGTCTCGAGTTGAGGTGCCCAGAAAATTGACCAACTAACCTCCATGATGGAGCATCTCCTCTCCTCTGGCAAAGTGCAAGTCAAAGCTTGTGGCTTCTGTACTACCACAAATCATGCAACTGATGAATGTCCTACTCTATTTGAAGACAATAAACATTCCAATGCCATGGGTAATCAAATCCAGGGACCACCTAGAGTCCCATTTGGGAATACATACAATCACGCAACGGTGAGGAACAACCCGAACTTCAGTTACAAGCCTCAAAATCACAACTATCAGACCTCCGTCTCTACAGGTCAACCGTTGCCTACACCCTCCAATAATTCATTTTCACTTGAGGATATGTTCAAAGCTTTTATGGGTCAACAAAGCCAATTTATGTGTGAAATGGCCCAATTCAAGGCTACCACCGAGAAATCCATCAGCGAAACCAAATCGGCGGTCCGAACTCTTCAAGTTCAAATGGAACAAATGACACAACAAAGTGGACATCTCGAGGATAAGGGAAAGTTGCCTTCACAACCTTACCCGAATCCTAACGCGAGTGCTAACGTAGTTACACTTCAAAGTGTTAAAGAGCTGGATGGACCCAAAAAGAACAATAGGTCATCTAATGCCAAAGACCAGACAAATGAGGAAGAACAAGAGTGAGTAGTGACTCTGTCTGTCCCTAAATAAATGGTAACTACTCAAAAGGAAGCATCGCCCAAATTCAAGGTCAAACCTTCTTTTCCACAACGACTCATCTTAGATAAGAAAAATGAGGAAGAGAAAAAAATTCTCGAGACCATTCGGCGAGTGGAAATTAATATTCGACTCCTCGAAGCTCAGAAGCAAGTCCCTAGGTACACAAAGTTTCTTAAGGAACTGTTCACTAACAAAGGGAAACTCAAAGGCAATGAAAAAGTAGAAATGGGAGAAACCGTCACGGCTATCCTAAGGAAAAATCTGCCTCCAAAATGCAAGGATCCTAGGATGTTTTCAGTACCTTATGTTATAGGTGATGTAAGCCTTCAGAGGGCCATGTGCGACCTTGGCGCTTCCATTAATGTCATGCCATTGTCTATTTATGAGACATTGCATGCATGCCCATTAGAGGAGACCTGTATTGTCATTCAGTTGACAGACCGTTCAGTTGTCAGACCCGTAGGTGTTCTCAAGGACGTATTAGTCCAAGTGAACGAGTTTGTGTTTCCTGCAAACTTCAACGTGGTAGATACAAAGGAGGAGCCATTCCTCAATGCTTCGTTAGTACTCATTGGACGTCTGTTTTTTAAAATGGCGAAGAAGAAGATATATGTTGATGTTGGATCTCTTACCATGGAGTTTGACGATGAAGTCATCAATTTTAACATCTATGACGCGATACGATACCCCAGTGATGTGTAGTCTGTGGTATGTACCATGGACTGTGTGGATCCATTCATTGACCAGACCTTGCTCATGAGTAGCAATGACGAAGTTAAAGTAGTGTTAGAGAATCATCTCGACACTGCTCATATCTACGTGAGTGTTTTGACCCTCGATACTGATGTTGAGGATGTTGTTTTAGAGTTGGATTCATTCCAACCCCTACCCCCAAGTGTTTGTTATTTGGAGTCGCCTACTTATGACTTCGAACTTTCTCCCTCCTTGGTTAAAGCTCCTACACTTGAGCTGAAGCCATTACCTGAGCGCCTAAAGTACATGTTTTTGGGTGAGAATGACACGCTCCCTGTGATCATCTCGGCCAAACTTACACATTTGGAGGAAGAAAGACTTATGCGAGTACTCCGGAGTTTAAACAGGCTATTGGGTGGAACATAGTGGATCTCAAAGGTTTGAGCCCTTCCACTTGCATGCATTATATATATATGGAAGAGGGGTCAAAACCTATGAGAGAAGCCCAGAGGAGGCTAAATCCGCCTATGATGGATGTCGTAAAAAAGGAGATACTGAAGCTCTTTGATGCTGGCATGATTTACCCCATCTTTGATAGTAAATGGGTAAGCCTCATCCAAGTGGTTCCTAAGAAACAGGAGTCACGGTAGTCACCAATTCACATGGTGAGTTTGTTCTGACCAGCATTCAAATGAATGGAGGGTATGCATTGACTACAGGAAGTTAAATGCTTCCAACAGGAAGGATCACTTCCCTCTTCCATTCATTTATCAAATGTTGGAGAGACTAGCCGGTCGTTCTCATTACTGCTGTCTTGACGGTTATTTCAGTTTTCATCAGATACCGATAGCACCTGAAGACTAAGAAAAGAAGACCTTCACTTGTTTGTTTGACACTTTTGCCTATCGGCGCATTCCCTTTGGGTTATGCAATGCACCTGCCACCTTTCAAAGTTGCATGGTAAGTATCTTCTAAGATTTTGTTGACCATTTCATTGAGGACTTCATGGATGACTTTACTGTTTACGGTGATTCATTCACTATTTGTCTCATCAATTTGATAAAGGTACTCAACAGGTGTATCGAGAAGAACCTGGTTCTGAACTATGAAAAATGTCATTTTATAGTGGACCAAGGTCTTATTTTGGGACACATTGTCTCAGCCAGGGGCGTAGAGGTAGACCAAGCTAAAATTGATGTTATAAAGAAACTTCCCTACCCTACGAATGTGTGGGAGATTAGATCTTTCCATGGACACGCCGATTTTTACTGTCATTTCATCAAGGAATCTTCAAAGATCGCACAACCCTTATGCCATCTACTTGAAAAGGACGTACCTTTTGAATTTGATAAGGCATGTAAAAGTGCATTTGATGCACTGAAAGACTCACTTACTAGCACACCAGTGATTCATGCCCTTAATTGGGAACTTCCATTTGAAATTATGTGTGATTCTAGTAATCATGCAGTGGGTGCAGTCTTAGGACAGAGAGTCGGGAGAGCTTCACATGTCATTTACTATGTTTCTCATACTCTAGACGCGGCTCAGATGAACAACACCACTACTGAGAAGGAGCTATTTGTCGTTATCTTCGCACTTGAGAAGTTTCGACCTTATCTTTTAGGAACCAAGGTTATTATTTACTCTGATTACGTTGCCTTAAAGTACCTGATGAGTAAAAATGATGCCAAACTTAGGCTCATTAGATGGATAATCCTACTACAGGAGTTTGACATCATAATTAAAGATAAAAGTGGTGCAGAGAATCTAGTCGCAGACCATCTCAGCAGGATTGAGAATGGTGAGCGTCCTACCCCTCTTATGGATAATTTCCCTGACGAGTATATTTATGCGGATATGGAATATCTCCCTTGGTATGCCGATTTGGTGAACTATATCACTTTGGGCGAGCTATCTCCTCACCTTTCGAAAGCTTAGAAGAATAAAGTTAGGAGCAATGCTAAGTACTATGTATGGAATGACCCGTACTTATGGAAATTTTGCTCTGACCAGGTTATTAGGCGTTGTGTTCCTCAGACTGAGATCACTCCATATTGGCTTTTTGAAATACTTACGCATGCGGTGGCCACTTCACTCCCCGTCGGACAGCTAGGAAACTTCTTGAGAGTGGGTTTTATTGGCTCACTATTTTCCATGATTCATACATGTTTACCAAGTCTTGTTCTAACTGTCAGAAAACTGGTAACCTTGGTCATCGGGACCAAATGCCACTTACCCCGATTCATATTTGTGAGATATTTGACGTATGGGGTATAGACTTCATGGGACCATTTCCAGTGTCATTTGGTAATGTTTACATACTCTTCGCAGTGGACTACGTGTCTAAGTGGGTGGAAGCTAAGGCTACACGCACTAACGACTCTAAATTGGTATGTGAATTCCTCAAATTGAGGATTTTCACAACATTTGGTACCCCACGTGCCCTGATCAGTGATAAAGGCACTCACTTCTGCAGCCGTATGGTTGAAAGTCTTCTGAGGAGGTATAATGTCACTCATCAAATGTCTACAGCATATCATCCCCAAACGAGTGGCCAAGCAGAGGTCTCTAATAGGGAGATCATATCCATTTTGGAAAAGACGGTGAATCATACTCGTAAAAATTGGAGTACACGTCTTGATGATCCAGTTTAGGCTTATCGAACGACGTTTAAAACGCCATTTGGGATGTCCCCATATCGCCTTGTGTTTGGTAAAGCTTGCCACCTGCTAGTCGAGCTCGAGCATAAATCTTACTGGGCTGTGAAACAGCTTAATATGAAGCTTGATGAAGTAGGAAAATAGAGAAAGCTAACTCTCCAAGAATCAGAGGAAATCACGAACGACGCTTATGAAAATGCGAGGATTTATAAAGAAAAAATGAAAGCGTTCAATGATAGCAATTTCTTTAGGAAATCTTTTCATGTTGGTCAGAAAGTGCTTTTATTTCAATCAAGTATTAAGATTTTTGCAGGTAAGCTAAGATCAAGGTGGACAGGATCGTATGTTGTGATTGCAGTGTATGATCACGGTTCAGTAGAGATTCAGAGTTTGGAGACTAGTAATGCTTTTAAATTGAACGACCACGGATTGAAGATCTTCTATGAAGACTTCCCGAACCATAATGTGGAGGTCGTCTCACTTGCAACACTAGTTTACACTGATTGACAAACTCAAACCAAGTCGAGCCAATGACTTTAACCAAAAGCGCTAGTGGGAGGCAACCCAAAGTTTGATAAGTATCATTTTGTTTATTCACTTTCGTATTTTTTATCATTATGCATGAACTTGTATCATTTCCTTCATCTTATATCTATCATGTTCTTTCACCATCTTGTTTGTTTTCTCTGTGTCCGCCTCTCGACTTGTTTTCAACCTTGAGGACAAGGTTCATAATAAGTTTGGACGTATTAGAGGGATTATGGATTGATTTGGATGGATTCTTTGCGAAAGACTATAGATATGATCGTTAAATTTTTTGAAATTACGCGATTATCGGATGGTAATGGTGGTGTTTTATATCAACTCTTCCATTTCTTTCATTTCTTGTCCATTCATACTTTTCTCTCATTTCATTAGGATTTGATACACTTTCATGCATGTATTTAGTATAGTTTTAATTTTTTTTAGTTATTTCGAGTGACCCGAAACTTTGTTCATGCCTTGGGTTGTGGATGAGTAAATTACAGATGCCTTTTTGACTTGAAACTTAGAGAAAACTAGGAGAAACACTCAATTGAGTCCATAGCTCAGCATTTTTATGATTTCATGATTAGGGACTTAGTTGATGGTTGGACTTTGTGTTAGACAACGAAAGGGAGTAAATGGTCAAACTTATGCAAGTATTGATATATTGACCCACATTGGGGAATTTGCTTGATTATAGTGAAAGTGAGAAGGGCTAACCGAGTTTTTCTAAAAAATAGTGAGTCCTACAGGTTTCCACAGGAAATGGAGTAGGGAATCTTATGGTGGAAAAAGTGAGAAAAGGGGTCCACAGGAAATGTAGTAGAGATCGTACTACTTGAAAGAAAAATTGAGGAAAAATAGCGAAAATAAGATGAATAAAGGTGGAAGTTATGAAACTCCTCAAATAAAAAATTTAGCTCGAGTGCTTTCATTTGATTAAGTGAGATTTTAAACTTGCGTGCTTGAATGTATAGACCAAGAAAACTCTTGAGTAGTTGATGGCCTTTCTCTTGACCGGATCTATGTCTTTAAAGTGTGATATTAATTGTGTTTGAATTGCGAGTCTTGACATATCGAATCTCTAGAATTTTTAGAGTTGCTTGTTAATTTGGTGGCTATGTAAATCAAAGAGAATCGATGAATTTGGAATCGGGTATAGGTCTATTTTATGTTGTCATTTACATCTTTGCTCGGGATGTGCAAAGTCTTAAGTTTAGGGATATTTGATAAGTTGGTTTTTACATGCTTTTATTAGTCGATTTTAGCATATTTAATGTGGAAAGTTTCCAAAATATATTTAATTATATTTATTAGTCGTTTTCAGGTGAAATGGAGTGTGCGGTTGAATTCGTGGTGAAAAAGTACTCAAAATGAAGTATTTAGATGCAGGGATCGGACACCGGACACTTTGCCTCGAGTTACGCATTGCGTGGTGGGTAGAATAAGAGACACCAGAACAAATGATGCAGGTAGTGACACAGTTCAGTCACTTGAGTTGAGCTGCTATTGGATTGCCTCGAGATCCACATTACACTTTCTCCCTCACATTCGCACAATGCGTACGATTTCCATTTCGCTGCTACATGGCAGTCGTTGATACGCCCAGCTAGCCAAGCGCAGCTACACGTCAGCAACATAGTTGCCCACATGTCGTCAGCGTCCAGCTCAACAACAATTCCCTCGTTCCAGCAGCCATCATTTATTCTTCGAGATGCGGTCGTAGATGTCTACTAGGATTTCGCACAATTCGTGCGAGTTTTCAATTGTTCCAGCACGCCGCGTGTCTCCTCTCGGTTCATCCAGCTCCTCCACAGTTAGCTGTGTCACCCAATCGCCTGCTACCACATCAACTTGAACTAGCAAACTCGGCCACTAGCATGCTGCCACGTGTACGAAACCCATTTTCACCCCGAAAATAGTCACTAGATGCTCCTCGACACACCTGTTATGAGACCAACCCCCAAAATTAGTCTTTCTCACCTTCAGGGAGCAATTTTTAGTGGGTTTTCATATTAGGAACTAGAGTATTCATACGGGGAGTCGACATTGCAGCCGCCATACATAACTTTTCATCTTTGGAGATTGTAAAAATGATGTCCGGCAAGACCAATCTTCGCCTAGGTCGAAGGGGAAACAAGTTGGATTCATGATTCATGACATATACTATGTGAGATTTATGATTTTTATTTAATTAGATTTAATCTCTCCTATTTCATTATTGTTGCTTTTACAGTATATGGTTTAGATATAGGGTATGTATGTGGCCAATGCATGCTTTTTAGGTGGACAACCTATAGTTATTTGGATCAATAGTATCCGTGTAATTGTACTTTTCGACAAATAAAGTGACGAACACTTACCCGTTTTCCGTAAAACCCTTTTGGTTCTTGAGTGTGCAATAATTAAATCTAGGTTTAACCGGTAGCGCACGCGATTCGGTTATTTAGGATTAGTATTCCCACGGATCCAAATTATTGATGTTAGTGTGTTAAACCCGATTGGTAGATGTCTAGGGTTATAGATTAATTAGAGAAATAGTTAGTGGTGGACGTCCTGACTATCAAGATTGGGGGAGTTAGAAATTTATGGCGGACGTCGATTTTCCATAGCTAATCTAGAAGAAATTGAATTAATAACTTTTTGGAATGATTGAGGACCATTAAATGCCATTGAATCTTGATTCTTGCTTGTGGAACCGTAGACTTAGGTGTTTTCTCTCATTGATATTATATTTCTCTTGCGAACTTTTTATTTTTGCTAGTTTAGTTAATTGATTCCTTGAACTTTTTGAAAACCCCCCATTTTTAGTTAACTTAGAGTAAAACTCAAGTCCTATGGATTCGACCCCGTATTTATTACTACTACAACCTTGTGGTTGGTAACTCGATTGCGGGTTATATTTGGCACGCACGACACATGATCAGTACTACTGCTGTATGCTCTGGATTTGGGGAAGAAGTTCATTGTTGGCAAGGAGATGTATGACTATATGGTGCGCTCAGGGAAGAAACATAACAAGTTGTATCTGACATGCTTCTTAACTTCATTGTTTGGAAGATATTCTTGACTTCTTATGCCTACTAAAGAAGTTGTTGCTACTCCAACTCTTATTGTTGTCAAGCCAACTGCTGATGCTCATGTTAAGACCCATATCACAAAGCCTATCCGGAAGTAAAAAAAAAAGATCTTGAAATGAAAGATTGTTGAAGTTACCAAAAGTGAGGATGCAAGTCTTATCAAAGTGCAATCTTTAGGAGAGGAAATTGCAAGAGGGGAAGATTTGTCTTCCTACTAATGCATGACATGCTGGATTGTGACCTGATGCAAGTTCATCTGCTCTGCTTCCTAATCGACTAGAGGAAGTCACCTCGCCTGCTGAGTTTCGCAAGACTAGAGATAATCAAGGTAACTTTGTTGAGTTGCAATTTGAATTAATTGTTATTACTCCCGTTGCTATTGTAGGACAAGTACACTTGAGTCCCTTATGATGAATTATGAAACTGAGGGTGAAGATGTTGTAACACTAAGTGAGGTTCCTTGTGAGAATGTTACTGAACAAGTAGAGTATCAGGCAACATTGGAGATTCCTCCTGTTGAGGACTTGATTGTTATTAACCTTGAGGGCATTTTGCTGCCTTCAATTATTGCAACCATGGGACATACAATTGAGGCTCTATTGAATGAAGCATTGTAATTTGAGCCAAACATGTCAGCCCATCCTTCTACTCACCTTGAGCATGATGATAATGAAGTCAATCAAGCCATTCCTACCACTTCAACAAAGCCAACAACTACGGTTGATGTTACTACTGAACTTGCAACTTCTGCTCCTAATGGTACTACCACGACACAAACAAAAGTTGTTGAACACAACTCTGCTCCAACTCAAGATGAATCTCTGCAAGAACTAAGTTATTTGGTGGAACTGAGACCACTTCGGCCGCTGTTCAACTACTTCTTAAATCGCATTATCTATCTCACTGTTTACAGCGAATATGTAGCTACACAGATGTGACTATTGTAAGAGGAGTTGGACATTGTTGAGGCCAAACTTTGTTGATTTAGTTGGTTGGTTATAACATATATGTAATCTCTTTGATGTTGCTTAGTCAAGAAGGATGGAGTGAGTAAGAGAGAAACTAGTTGTACTTATTGGTTGGTGACTATAATTTTTTTGGGTTATGACGTTTATGTGTTGTTACTTTAATCCATCAGTAACATTAAATTCCTTGAAGTTCCTAAAAATTTGTTTATCTTACGAAGTTATTTTTTTTGACCAATCTAAACCAAAAGGGGAGATTGTTAGACCTTAGCTTACTGCATTTAGGTCGTTCTATCTTTATTGGTAGTGTATTGTCAAAACAGAAGTTAAGTTAGGTAGATGCTGAAATCAAGATAGGAAACCTAACTAAGCAAGATGTTTGAAAGTAGACACAACTTAGAGAAAAATTATGATGCAAATTCCAAGGAAGATTACAGTATCAAAGTCAAAGTCGAAGACGAAGACATTTTGAAGTTGAAGTAGGAATTGAATACGAGTTGCATCTTGAAACGGAGTAACTGTCAGTATTAGTTTGTAATTGTGAAGAAGTTCGATACTTCAAGTAAAGAACTTCGAAATGGATTACAAATACAAATTCCGAGAGAAAGATGCATAAAGGACTGAAGAACTTTATGGAAACGATGAGTCAAGATTCTTGAAGAATAGAAGATTTAGTTGTTGAACATTGGATGATTCCAATAGGATTTACAATTGGAGACCGAGGAGGTATTCCAAGTTGTATTTTATTTAGGACTGAATTCCTAAATATAGTAGATAGACTGAGTCTATAAATACTCAAAATCGCCATTGTATGGAATATTGTTCATTACTTGAGTTTTGTGAGAACAAAAGATCATTATAGTGGTTGTGCACATTATCAATTTAATTATTCGATTGTTTGAGTGAGCCTATGCAGAGGAAGAAATTCAAGTCTTGATATCAATTCTATATTTAGTTTTGATTTGTATTTATTAGTTCATTATTGATTCGTTAATCTCCTCGGTTCCTCTGGTTTTCGAAAATCTAACAAAAACGAAAAATAAACGAATATGCAACAAAAGACACCAAAACGAAGTAAAAAGAAAGCTAAAATACCTAAGATAATAGAACAAGAAGAAGAGGTGATGATGGCAAATGTCATTCCCACTAGAGAATGGATGGTCGAGTAACTAAAATATTCTTAGTAATTAGCCAAAGTAGAAGCTTACGAAAAGTCCTTACAAAATTTTTAATTGATTAAACAAGATAAAGCAAACGAAAATTACAAGTCGAATGAAGATATGCATTATAATTCCACTATGTTCCACAATAGTTAGCAAATGTTGGGTAGGAAGAACCTAAAAAACATATCTAATCCATTTGAAAAATTAGAAATTAATGAGAATTTAGAACAAAAGAAACCATACATAAAGAGAATGCCTGAGAAATGTTTCTACCCATAAATGTTTGTCATACAAATCACCATAGGCAATTTTCTATTGAATTTTCCATGTGCGATCTCGGGGCATCAATTAATGTTACATCACTTAAATTTTATGAATCATTAAAAATAGGATCGTTAACTACTACGCCTATTAATCTCACTTTAGCAAACAAGACCACTATTAAACCGTGTGGGTTATTAGAAGACATCCTAATACAAGTACATGATTTAGTATTTCTAGCTGATTTTTATGTCATCAAAATGGGAGATTCGACTTCACCTAATCATTTGCCTATATTATTAGGTAGACCTTTTATGAAGGAACAATGTCTATGGAGTTTGAAAATAAGATTTTCAAATTCAAGATTAATAATGAACTTAACTATGACACTTGTTAAGAATATGATGAATTATTTGATAATGAAATAGATGATAATGAATTCTTAAACTTAAACTATTATGATAATTTTAACGCTAAAATTTATGCAATTAATGCAGTTGCAATGGAAATCGATAAAGGGATTTCAAAGAAAGATTCAGTTCAAGACACTTTAAAAGAGAATAAAGTGACTCAACAATGGAGGGTTAAGCAACCAAAGAATGGAAAAATCATTAACAAGACATAAGTTTATAGATCCAAGCATAATAAGAAAAAGAAAAAGTTGGGCTTGAATCTTATAAAGCTTAATGATCCTGGAGGCATACACTTGCACATTAAAATTAAATGGGTTTGGTAGTTCAAAGCTCAGTGTGATATAAACTCTAATGCAAATATCATGCATATACATTTTTTTCTACACACTCAATTGGATTTGAATTCACTTCTTTATAAACAATTCCCTTTACCGATGGAACTTTAATTCAACTAATATGAGTGGTTACGGATGTGCCAGTTCAAGTGGGCAACAAAATCGTACCTATAGACTTTTTGTGTTGGGGAAAATGCCCTAGGTCAATCTATAAACATTGTTTATCTTATAATTTTAGTTAATAAAATGGAAGTTTTCATTCGTTGTTTTATTATAGGTGTTTGCATGTTTACCTTATAGTAAGATCCATGGGTATTTGATGAAATATCCTAAATGTCACTAATCAGTCATTACACTGGGAACTATAGTGAATTAAGACTAGTGTGAATCTTGATTGATGGTCATGTGATGATTACGGTATAAGGATACGAGTCGAGATTATGAGTACTTATTAGGGAACAAGGTACTGGAATGACCCGCTATGAGAACTCCACATGAATTAAGTCTTAGATATTAGTCATGATAGGTATATCATTAATTCCTTTGATTTAAAAGTACCATAGACTTCAATATTAGAAGTATAGTAATTTGGCACAATCAAACATTGTCTTTAAACAAATGATTATAAAGATTTTGATTGGTTACCATGTGAATAATATGTGAAGGTGTGTAATCAAGATAAAATTTATCACTTTCATATAAAGAGAGATACTAGTAGATCCTTCGATATGATAGACCGATAATGACCAAGTCCATGTGAATTGATATGATCAATGTCACTTGGATGTTTTCAGTTTACCTAAAGATCGAAACTAGTAAAAGATTGAACATTAAGGGTGATTTTCAATGCCTTATGTTTAATCAAATGATATCGCATGACAAAAGGATATGTTATATGTTATTCATTAGGTTGTATCAATTTTGATATTCATACTACTTAGGCAGTCATAATGCCTTGCTAGAGACTGCTTGTTAGTTGTGTACCAAAATGGTTTTGGTTCACTGCCAACGTCGTATGAACCTATTAGGTCGAACACAAAGAATGACTTTGCACAATTTTAATTGGTTCAGAGTAAAAAAATTTATATGATAAAATTCATGTCATAAAAACCCTTACAATTTGTTATATGATAGCTTATTAATATGGGCGTATGTGTAATTTGCTTAAACTATCTAAATACAATAGGTGTATTACGAATGTGATTTTAAGTGAGGGCTTATCTACAGATACAAATAGAGGTTGAAACCCTAAAATGTAAAATGATTTTCATTTTTCTATTTTTGAGTCTCTGGGTTTTGGGAGAGAAGGAAAAACATTTTTTTATCTCTCTTGAGGCTAGCACTCCAAATTGTGGTCACCATTCGTATGTGGATTTTCGATAGCGGACGCGCACTTAAACGTCTTGGAAAGCGAACAATTAGAGAAGGAAATCATAGATTAAGGTATGGTTTACTTTTCGTAGATCTAGTTTAATTAAACTTATTTTCGATCTTGTTGGGGTTTTTCAAAAATTGTTTTGAATTTTTTGCTACATATAAACCACAAAATCCAACATTTTGGTGGTGCCACACTTTATTAATGAAAATCTTATTTAATATTAGGATGACTTATCTTAGCCACTTGGTGATGCTATTATAGATATTTTGACCAAAACATTTACTATGACAATCAATGGTTGAGCACTCACTTTCTTGAATGGCACCTAACAAGTCAATAATCAGACATATTTTATAGTGTAATTTAGGTTGATTTTAGATATAAATGATGATATTACACTATGTATTATATGGTTTTTATGATTTTAAGATTTAATTAGGAAAATGAAGAAATGAAGAAAAATAGAAAGAAAAGCAAAACAGTCAACTGTAGAAGAAGTCCAACGATTATCCAGTGATTATCCAGCGATACAAGATTACATAGGGAATTGCAACTTAAATCAGCAATATAGAAGTGCCATTGAATACTTAGTGAATTGGAAAATATACGAGAAATCGCCCGCTGAATTGGTGGAGCACAAAGAGCCAGTTCCAGTAATTAACTCATCGATTTTTGTACGAAATGGAATCGTTGACAAATCGCTGAGGTTGGTTACGAGTTTTTTAGATTAATATGAAGGATTTGAGTTTATCTATGATATGTATACTTAGGAGACTATAAATAGGACTTTAGGGCATCAAAATTAATCTCTTTCTCTCTATGACCCCTCTATTAGTAATAAGTTTAGCCTTATTGAGTTTATGTTTGACGCTACATTGGAGCTTTGATTTTTTTAAAAGGTGTTTATTTATTTTTTCATGCCTTTCAATTATATTATTGTGTTATTTATTTCCAGCATGAGTGAGTATTTATCAATCTAAACAAACCTTAAACATGTATATATTTTGGATTCCTATATAGTTATAATTAAGGAATCATGAACTTAATGGTTTAGATCTATTCATACACTTCAATCACATATTTAATAAGTTGTTTTGTGCATTAAAACTAATGAAGATTGATATTGCATGCATAGTTACAAATATGTATTGTGGTATTTTGATTCTGAATCTCTGTCTAAGATTATTGACAACAATTATAGAAGTAGTAACTAGGATTGTTCTATAGCGCTTATTCCCGAGTGGATATTCTAGATGATTGTGTTCTTAATAATTTATTAATAAGCATATTCAGATTTATATTTGATTTAGATAGATATGATTTTCATTGAATGTTAATGCTATCGTATTTCTATGATATTGCAATTTATACAAAAGGTAGATTTACATTGATAAGAATATGGCTTTTCCATTGAATTTAGGAAAGTAGGTAGCTAGCTAAAGGCTATTAACATATTATGAATTAGGAATTTGATTTCAAGATTTTATGTGTTATGATTATAAGTATATTATGAAATGATGTTATGTTCTACTGTTTGAATACAATCGAAGTAAATTACCTTATTTAGTGGGGGGTTTTCAAATGTTTGTTCAAATATTTACATTATATTGAATTTGAAAATTATTTAATTTAGTTTGCATTGAATTGTTTGAATTAGTTTAGTTAATTTGGTTAATTAAGTTAATAGTTTTAGTTTTTGTTATTTGGTATTTTATTCACATTTAATTAGATTAACTAAATTAAGAAAAACACGAAAAAATTCTTTTCTTTGAAGTTTGCAAAATCCCTGTGGAAACGATATCTCATTTACCACTACCACAAATAATAAAAAGAATATGAGAAACTATTGTGCACGCTCGACATGTGTTAATTTTTGGTGCAGTTGCCGAGGATTTTTAAATAGTTTCTTAAGATTTTTGACGGTGTATGGTCTACACACTTTGTCTTGTTAATTCTACAGGATCTTTATATCCGTTCGATCTTGAGATAAATATAACTTTTACTCGAAGTTTAAGACAACATTTTAGGGAAAACTTAGCTAATAGGATAGAGGATAACATCAATGACATCAATGCCAATGTCATTAATAGTAATAATGATAATAGAGTTATCAATAATAATAACAACAATAATAGAGAACTCACATTTAGAAAAGCAAATCAAAATGTTACAGCATATGAGCTTATGTGCATAGCATACCATGATGAATTTCCTTAAGACCAACAAAAATTCATAAACGAGTATTAACATAAAGTTAAAGGGATGAAACCGAAAAAAGGTACTTTAGAACAAGTCAAACTTAAGGCTTTCCCTTTTGCATTGAAAGACCAAACATAAGATCGATTGTTCTATCTCCCATAAGATTAAATAAATACATGGAATTAAATGTTAAAAGCTTTCCTATATGAATATATGCCTTCTACAAAAATTAGTTCCTATAGAAAGCAAATCACAGTTGCAAAGTTGAAAGATGATGAAAATTTTAACGAATTTAAGGATAGATTCCAATGATTAATTTCTTTTTATCCATAAGATGGATATACTCGAAGAGCTTTATTAGAATATATATATGAAGGACTCAATCACTTTGAACAAAACTTATTAGACACAATATGTGGTGGATCTTTATTTGAAACAACACCTACTTTAGGAAAAGAAGCAATTAATAAAATGACAAAACAATCTAAGCAACATGGTGAAAAGGTTTGAATCCTCAAGAAAGAAACTTAATGAAGTTGATAATTGACAAGTCAATAATTAGACAAATTTTATAGTGTAATTTAGGTTGATTATATATATATGATAATACACTAGATATTATCTTGTTTTTGTGATTTCAGGATTTAAATAGGAAAATGAAGAAATAGAAGAAAAGAGAAAGAAATACAAAACAGTCAACTAGAAAAGAAGTCCAGCGATTAGCCAATAATTTGTGATTACACTAGAAATTGCCACCTAAATTGACAGTAGGAAAATGCCAGTGAATCCACAGTGAATTAGAAAATGAACTAGAAATCTCCAACTGAATCGGGAGAACAATGAGAGCCATTTCTAGTGATTAATTCAACAATTTGTGAACAACTTAGGAATCACTGACAAATCGCTGAGGTCGGTTACGGGTTTTCTAGATTAATATGAAGAGTTTGAGTTTATCTAGGATATGTATACGTAAGGAGACTATAAAAAGGGCTAGAGAGCTTCGAAATAACTTTCTCTTTCCTTTTGTTCTATATTATTTCTATTGCCTATTTTATATTTCTAGTTGATGTTTGAAGATAAATTAGAGCTTTGATTTATTTTAAGGTATTTATTTATTCATTAGGTTTTAATTATATATTTGAGTTGTTTAATTCCAACATGAGTGAGTAGTCTATCAATCTAAACAAACCCTAGACATATATATACTTTGGATTGCTAGATAGTTATAATTAAGGAATCATGAACTTAATGCTTTAAATCTATTCATACACGTTAATCACGAATATAATAAGTTGTTTTTACGTATTACGACTAAAGAAGATTAGTATTGCATGCATAGTTGCAAATGTATTATATGGTATTTTGAATCTGATTCTATGTCTATAGTTACTAACAACAATTATAGAAGTAGTAACTAAGATTAATCTATAGGGCTTTTCCCGAGTGGATGTTCTAGGCGAGTGTGTTCTAAGTTGTTTATTATGCGGTTTCGGTTAATATTAGCTTAGATTATATATAATTCATTAAAGGTAATGCTATCATTTTTCTATGGTGTTACGTTTTATTCATTGGGTAGATTTATAATGATAAGAATATGACATTTCCGTTGAATTTAGGAAAATCGGTGACTGGCTAAAGGCTATTAATTTATTATGAAATAGGATTTAATGATTTCAAGATTCCATGTGTTATGATTATAACTATAATGTGAAGTAATTGTATGTTCTATTGTTTGAAAGCAATCCAAGTATGTTACATCGTAGATGATTGAATTATATTGAGTTTGAGTATTGTTTAATTTAATTTGAGTTAAATTGTTTAGATCAAATTAGTTAGTTTGATTAATTAAGTTAGTATTTGTAGATTTTAGTTGATTAATATTTTAATTCCCTTATAATTAGATTAACTAAATTAATAAAAACAAGAAAAAAAGCATTTTCCTTTTAGATTTGAAAAATCCCTGTAGAGACGATATATCATTTAACACTACTTCAAATAATAGGAAAATACGGGAAATCATTGTGCACGCTCGACAAATGTCAATAATTCATCATATGATAAAATTGATGCAATATCTAAGATGGTTAAGTTATTAATTAATGATAGATCTAATCAAGTTAAAGCTTGTGGATTCTGCAATGAGGTAACACATTGTAATGACTTGTTACCTTATGCTGGTGATTAGCGTTAATTCAAATCTTAAGTAACCCGAGCTAGGCTCGTGGTTAAGTTTGACATACCTCGATTAGCGTGTGCGTGGGTTTGTATAATGGTTTGTGTTTGTTTGAAATGTTTGTGAGTTTTATAGGTGGTAGTATGAAAGAGAGTTTATATACATGCTTATAATCGGAAAATACGTAAATAAACAATAAATAGCCGGTACACTAAGTGCGATGAGGGGGTCGTGAAATAAATGTACACACCCAAGAATACTAGTAGGTATGTCCAGTGAATTTATTGGTGAGAGAATACACAAGGTATATATATTTATATATATTTGATATATAAATATATAATACTAAAAACTATAAGTTTGGTTTAATTATATGGATTATCGGATCGCCTCGAGATGAGCGTAAGTGTTGATGGTATCAACATGTGTGTCACTTTAAGGGTGTCATGTTAGCATATCAATCATTCGATTAGCCTCGAGATAGTGCGATGCGTATCTCGAGGAAAATCCTTATATTTAAACCGAAACCTTCATGTTTATATTTACAATTTGATCGAAAGTGAAAGAGAGTAGTTGAGGGTTAGGTATCCTAATCCAGAGGAATCGTTATGTGAGTGAATTCAAAGTAAATTGAGGAGCGTAAACAACTAGAAATCCAGAGATCATCATTGTTGGTAAGTTAGTTTTGATATTTTTTAAGTTCAATTCAATGGTGGATTATGATTTCTCTATGAATTATTATGTATGATTATCGAAAATGGTTTGTTAATTCACTAGAAGCCCTCCCTAATAAATTTTGGGAGTGTTTGTTGTTGTTGTAATGATTTGAGGATGGAACAATAGATACTGCCTATGTACTATCGAGACAGTACAAGGTGGAGCGCGGTACACCTAGCAGAGGAGCGCGCTCCTTTCATCAATAGGGACGAACCTAGTTGGTGGAGCATGCCCCACCAATTGAGGAAGCGCACTCCCACCCTAGAAAACATCAATTATGCTGAGTTTTAGGTAGGATTTCCTAAGGTCTTAAGGACTTGATTAGGGGTTCTAAACATAGGGTATTAAACATATATTAATCACATATGGTTTGTGATAGGTGTTGGATTACCGAGAAAGAATGAATGACCTAGAAAGTTAGGGACTTTCTTAACGAAAACCTAAACTAAAGTAAGTATGGATTCGCTTATTTATCAATGTTGCTTGGATATGTTAATATATAGTTATTGTAGTTTATGGACTGAATGGGGGGACTATGTACACTGTGATGGTTTTAATAAATGAAAAATGGGGGTAATGTGACCCACGAGAGTAACTCTTGGTTTTGAGAATTGGTTTATATGAGATGGGTTACCTTCTCGGCTTATATATAACTCCTACTCAATTTGATAGGTTGTGTGGATTACTTACTCACTAAAGGGTTACAGATAGAACCATTGGACATTAATGGATTGACTAAATAGCACATCGGGCAATGTGTTGGTTTAGCAATCACATTAATGGTGTTGGTGCGTAATCAATCCTAGTTTTGTAAATAAAATGGGAATCATAGTGTAATAGTCATTGAGAGTATGACTTGCATCCATTATTTATTAAATTATATGCTTTCCATAACCATGTTAGTTAGCATTGGTGCATATTGTTATCGCATAATGTTCTTAATTATCAATATAAAATGTTAATGGTTTTGTGAATCCTTACTTACTGAGCAAGTTGGAGCGCTCACTAAAATCTAATATTTCAGGTTCACAACCTAACACTTCAGCAAAGGGAAAGGAGAAGATTTAGAAGTTCGGTTATCTTCCCTTAATGTAATCAGCCTTTCTGTGTACTTATACATTGTTTGAATTATTTTATTGTATATAAACAGGGTTGGGAGGTTTATAAACAAGGTTTTGGGGTTTTTGATAAACTTTGTATTTCTGTATACTATTAATAATAAGAAAACCTTTTAATTTTTCACTGCATATATTTTGTATTATTTATTCGATTTCAATATACATATTAAATTATCAAGTACAAACCGAGAGGCTTCTAGCTCTAGTTAAGTTTACCTGGTTTACCAGGGCTTAATTAGGGTTTCAAGCCGATTATCGCCCTAATCGCGATAGGGGATGCTACACACATCCTATTGATGCGTGCCCTACTCTACATGAAGAAAATACTAAAGAGGTTAATGCAATGATGAACCAATTTTCTAGTCCCCTAAGAAATTAATATAATTACAATAATTATTGTCCTGAAAGACCAAATCCAAATCTTAGTTATGGTCCTCAAAATCAAAATTAAAATACTTATAGACCAAAAGCTCAGATGCAATCTGCACATAATCAGCAACCTTAACAAAATGCTCAACCTACAAATCTAAAATTAGAGCAGATTTTGCATAATTTTATGAACCAAAATCATCACGACTTTATACAGGTCTCTCAAAATCAGATTATGACTGAGATTACTATTAATGAACTGAAAAATCAGTTAAGTCAAATGAATTTACAAATAAATGGTTAAGTACTCAATAGAGTAGTCAAACTAAAGCACCTAATCAAGCTACTGTAGATCCTTCTAATCAAGCACGAGTTAATGTTGTATTCAGTGATGAAAAGCCACTTAAACAAGGTAATAAAAAGAAAGCACATAAAACTATTAAAGAAGAAGAAGAAGAAGAAGAAGAAGAAGATAAGATGACTAACGTCATTCCTACTAAAGAATGGATGGCTGAACAATTAATATATACACATTTTCCTGGAAGGCTATACCCATGGTATTTAGTTAGAGTTGAAGCAAACGAAAAATCTTAATAAAAATCTAAAATACTTGATAACGATAAAAATCATAAGGTTTTTGCTAATTTGAATGAAGTTATATGTTCATATTCTACCGTTCCACAATGATTAGCCGATGCTAGGGAGGAAGATAATAATGAAGACATTCTTGAAGTGTTTAGGAAAATAGAAATCAATAAACCATTGATGAAATTAATTTGCAATTTTCTAATTATGATGAAGTTTTGAAAGAATTCTCTGAATCGAAGGATAAATTTGTAGAAGAACCTAAAGAAAACCTACAAAAAAAGGTGTATGCTTTAATTAAAAAGAAAATACCTGAGAAATGATCTGATCCATGAATTTTCAGAATAGCTATTACATTAGGAAGTTTTTCATATAGATTTTGCTTTGTGTGATGGAGCATCAATTAATGTTATGTCACTTATACTATATAAGTCACTGAAAATAGGTTCGTTGGCTAATACTCCTATTAATCTTACCTTATCTAATAACACAATTTTAAACCTTATGGTTGACTAAAAGATGTCTTAGTGAAAGTAAATGATTTAGTATTTATAGCTGACTTTTATGTCGTGGAAATGGGAGAATTAGTATCATCTAAATCTCCGCCAATACTTTTAGGAAGATTGTTTCTTAAAACAGCTAAAACAAAGTTAGATATCTTTGAAGGAACAATATCTATGGAATTTGAAAACAAAATTGTCACTTTCCATTTCAATGATGAACATGTCTATGATAATATTGATGAATTTAATAACGAACAAATTAATGATAATGAATATTTAGGATTAAATCATCATGAAACTGAAGTATATGTTATTAATGCAGTAACAATAGAAGACGAAAATGATATAACAAAGAATAAGCAAGTTGAAGACACTTCAAATCAAAAGACAATAACCCAAGAATGGAGGGTTAAGCAACCGAAAAATAATGAGAATGATCTTAAAATGGAGGAATTTAAAGCTACAAAGAATAATAAGAAGTAGAATAAGAAGAATTTAGCAATTTTCATACTCGATTATCTAGGAGATATATACATAAACATAAAAGTAAAATGGGCTTAGTATTTTAAAGCTACATGTGATACATGTTCTAGAGTATACTACATGCCAATTCACTTCTTTCTTCATACTAAAATGCAATTGGATGTACTTGCTTCTGAAAAAGTTATTTTACCAAACGATTATTCAGTGAAACTAATAGGAGTGGTTACTAATATACCAGTCCAAATTGATAAGTACATTATTCCCACATACCTTTTGGTTACACGACACTTCTTCAATAAAGATCCTCCATTAATCTAAGGACGACCTTTCTTAACCACTTCGCAAGTTGTCATGGATACTTTGAACAAGACAATATCTTTTCAAGTGCATGGCGGAGCTATCATTTTTTGGAAAGGCACAAGAGTGGATAATCCTACACCTAAGTTCATAGAACAAATTTAAAAATGCGTAGTTCAGTAGAGCCAACGATAGTAAACCAAGGAGCTTTATGGGAAACAACCCATACTGTATCATTAAATTTAGTTTTAGTATTAGGATTAGTTAGTTGTTTTTTATATTCTCTCAACTTATAACTCTGATAATGGGGATATTTTAAGAATTTAATTCCGAAATAATTTCATGTAAGGAAGGTAGATCGAGCCAATTTATTTTCATATTATATTTTTATGTATTAGTTTTATGTTAATTAGCTATTTATGGTAATAAAATATATTATTTAACACATATCATAGTTAAATTCTAAAATTTATGAATAATTCTACCTTTATTGAATATATATGTGATAAATAAATGGAAAATCAATTTAATTGAAAAAATAGTAAAAATAGGCTGGCGATTTCCTAGCGATTCCAGTTTGTATTGGAAATCACTAAGAAAATCGGCGGTAGTGTGCAGAGTTATTAGTGGAATTTTGAGTAAGCGATTTCTCAATGATTCGAGCATACAACTAAAATTCACTAGACAAATTGTTGAGCCACTAAGGTTCATTTTCAACGATTTTGTCAGCGATTTCTCAGCGAAAACCTTTAATCGCTAAGAATGAATTCATTTAAACCCTTCACACTCAAAAATCATTGCAACCTTTCAATAAAGAGACTAGATTTTGACGAGATTCAACCTTCCAAAGCTTAATCTTAGTGTATTTAAATGATTCACACCTCAATCCTCACACATTCAACCCTAAAATTCGGTGAGTTTTGAGAGCGTAGAGTCGCCTAGGGCTTAAGCAATAGAGTTTGAATTGAAGCTTAGAGGAATGTTCCAAGAGAAGAGTTTCAATCCTAAACTTGAAAGAATCACTTTCAAGAGGTACTAAAATAAAACCCTAACCTCTTATGGATTAATTTTTTGGTTTTTCATCGATTTTGTGTTATTATTAGGTTAGAAGCTCAATTTTGAAACTTTAGTTTGAAATGATTTTGATATCGAATGATTTCTATACTAGTATGGGAGTGATGTGATGATTTATTTATTACTATCGGATTTTTGAACCATTTTTTCGTATAGAGTGAATGCATCAAATTTTATACGCAAACTAATTTGGGACTAAGTTTCAAATGAGTTTGAAGGTTTTTATGAATATTTATCAACTAATTTGAATTACATACAAAGTTTATTTTTTCTCCTTTTAGATAGATAAGATAAATTTTATCGAACACTTTTTCGATAAAATGTTTTTATAGGTTCATCCTTTTACTTATATTAATTCAAATAGCTGGTGGTGGAAAGAGTATAGGTTCAAGTGAGGAGAAAATGGAAGGAAAGTTAGTAGAGAAAACGAAGACCAAACCCAAAGTTACATAAATTCAATCCACATCAATCTCTTTCAACACACCTAAGATTAGACTACAAAGAGAACCTACTTCACCTTCTTCATTTAGTTTCAATATCGAGGATAATTATGTGGAAGAGAAGGAGGACATAGAGGAAGTTGAACAAGAGGTACCAACGGGAGAGAGAAATTACGTGCTTAGGAAAGAGAATTTCGTTAATGAGAAGGCTTATGAAAAATTTAGGAATGATATAGTGAAGGATAGGAAGTTGATCTCGGATTGGGGATTTAAGGAGAAGAACGAATTGAAGTACAAGCTTAAGATCCTAGATATCATAGAGGCCGGGAACTGGGGATTATTAACTAAGGACTATAACCACATAGATTGTTCCTAGTGAAAGGGGTTGTGATATCTTGGTGAGAGAGTTTTGCGCCAATGCATACAAAAATGGGAGCAAGACCGAGTCCCGAGTTCGAGGGAGGATAATGGATTATTCCACTGTAGGAATAAACCGGTATTTTGGATTACCAAGTTTTTACCTTAAACAAAACGATGAGTGCCCTAAACCTGAATATGGCATTAAGTGCCACTACCCCACTGAGATAATTAGGGGAGGTTTAGAGGCAATCTATGGAGATGGATTTGTTTTTGATACGAAGGGGTACCTTAAGCACATAACCACAAATATTTTTTAGGAAAATCATTAAGGCTTGGTGTTATTTCATCAACGCCAACTTATAGCGAAGCCTGCAATATTATGAGATAGTAAACTACAAGGCTGCTCCATTTTACCATATCGTCATGGGATTATGATAGTTGGATGTTGGGAAGGTTATTTATGAATCGATTAGGTGTGCCATCACCACTAAGAAGAACGATGGACTACCTTTCCCTTTGATGATTACGGTCTTTTATAGAAAGAATTTGATTAACATGGTAAGGCCTGACATAGATGTTTTACCGGAGAAGACCATTACAGATGAGGTTATAGAGAGATATGGAAGAGTGAATGGTTACGAAAACACAAAGGATGAGAGAAAAAAAGGTTGAGATAGCCAGAAGAAAAACTGGGCAGCGAAGGATAATCAAAAATAACATGAGGAGAATGCTAGAGGACATGTCGAAAGCTAGAAATGATCTAAACGTGGAGCACCCTGCTAGGGGTTATGACTGACTATATATGGAAGAGTTGGAGTTGGCTTTCATAGGTTCAATTTTGCGTAGTCAGATGACAACTCTCCATAATCAAGAACTGGTGTTCGAGAACCAGAGAGCCTTAGCAAGGAGCATCCATAGGATGGATTGTATGATGTCCAAGAGAAGTAGATGTCAAAAAGGCGAAGAAGTTCTCGTACCATCTACACAAATAAAATTACCACTTATCAGTGGAGGATGATGACGAGGCGACTTTTGGACGACGACATTGATCTCCTTATTTTATTTATCTTCTTTCCATCTGAGTGATATTATGTGAAATCTTCTATGTGATTCTGGTCTTAGTCATGTACTTTATGCTTAGTGATGATACTTTGTGTTTATAATGGTGGTATACTATGTGAAATATTTTATTCAGTGTTTTTGTATGCAATTTGATACATTTGATGTATAATGATGATGTTTATTCATATAATCTTTTTGCACTCTGTCTTATTATAATTCCAAATTGACTTTATTCAATTCTTGCTTGTCAAAGTTATGATTATATCAATTCTTTTATACTTCACGTGATATGTTTGTCATGTTAGAACCCGACTTCATTTTTAAACCTTGATGACAAGGTTTAAAATGAGTTTGGGGGTATTTTAGGTGAAGTTTGACAAAGATGACAATGAAAGTAAGGAAAATATAAGAAAGGTAGTAGAAATGTTTAGAACTAATCCGAAAAGTTCAAACAATATTTAAATTGACAAAATTTTTCGTAATTTCTTCTGAATTCAAGTAAGTATGAATTTCATTTTCCTTTATTTTTTATTTTTATTTAGGAAAAAAATTAAAATGAACATATACTAGATTTTTAAATAGAAGTGATATTTTTATTACCCAAGTGAATTTTATGATAGAAAGAATCAATTTGTATACCCTTTTTTATTAACTTTACTAGTTGATATGTACACTAAATTGAATACTTTGTGTTAGCCATGATAATGGGTAGAAAATCGAAACAATAGTGCAAGATGAATAAGACAGATGAAAATCTACAAGTTAGAAAAGCTATCGATTAATTATTTTTATAGTATATATAAAAAGCTATTATACGACAACTGGAAAAAAAAATAGGTTAGAAACCGATGAAAATCTACAAGTTAGAAGGAATGATTTCTTCAACTTAAATAGATAGTGAGAAGTGTTAACAAGAGTTTACAAATATAAATAGAAAGTCCTTAGATTCAAAAGAAAATGGAGCAGAGAATCTATAGTGAGAAAAATGTGAGAATGTCCAAAGGAGATGGAGTAGGTACTCAAAAGCAAAAGTAAAAGAAATATGTTAAGAAGAGATAATTAGAATGTAGTAGAAAAGAAAATGAGAGATTTAAAAGATGGATGTTCATAAACCTTTAGAAGAAAAAATTTAACTTGAGTACATGAAGCTAAAGTTGAATGAAGTATTTCTTAATCTAATATGTTTTAAATGATATATTCATTGATATTTTTGCAAAATTCGTATTGATTTTAACTGTGGTACTATTATAAAGAATTTTCTAAAAATTAAGATTAATCTAGTGGTTTTTGAGTTTTGAGATTCTTACTAGTTATCGTAAGCTTGATACTTGTTAGTGGAGATTGACAAGACCTATATTGTGTACTGGCCTTGGTAATGAACTTTAAGTTCTAGAAAGTGTTATGTTGGTTGGTTAAGTTATCATTAAGAGATATTTTATTTTATCTAAATCATTCTATTCTATTATAAATTTCATTTACTTGTGGGTGATATATTTTCATATGGAAATCAATTCTATTTGAAAATTTGTATTGTTTAAAGTTAAGATAAATTAGCTTGAAATCAGTTTATAAAGAATGAAAAGAGAATATAATTGAGAATATTCCTTTGCTCAAAAAAGCAAAGTGTTGAATTTGGGGGTATTCGATAAGTCAATAATTAGATATATTTTATAGTGTAATTTAGGTTGATTATATATATGATGATATTACAATAGGTATTCTCATGTTTTTGTGATTTCAGGATTTAAATAGGAAAATGAAGAAATAGAAGAAAAGATAAAGAATGGCAAAATAATTAACTAGAAAAGAAGTACAACGATAAGCAAACAAATTGTAATGACACTAGGAATCGCTACCTAAATCGACAGCAGTAAAATGCTAGCAAACCCACAACAAATTAGAGAATGAACTAAAAATCACCAACTAAATCGGTGGAGCACTGAGAGCCATTTCCAGTGATCGATTCAACGATTTGTGTACAACTTAGGAATCATTGACAAATTACTGAGGTCGGTTATGGGTTTTTTAGATTAATATTAACAATTTGAGTTTATCTAGGATATGTATATGAAGGGAGACTATAAAAAAGGCCAGATTGCTTCGAAATAACTCTCTCTTTCCTTTTGCTCTATATTATTTCTGCCTATTCTATATTTCTAGTTAATGTTTGAAGATACATAGGAGCTTTGATTTATTTTAAGGTATTTATTTATTCATTATGTCTTTTAATTATATATTTGCATTATTTATTTTCAACATGAGTGAGTAGTCTATCAATCTAACCCTAAATATGTATATACTTTAGATTGCTAGATAGGTATCATTAAGAAATCATGAACTTAATGTATTAAATTTATTCATACACGTCAATCAAGAATTCAACAAGTTGTTTTTGTGTATTACAACTAAAGAAGATTAAAATTGCATGAATAGTTACAAATGTGTTATGCGATATTTCAATTCTAATTCAATGCCATTAGTTACTGACAACAATTATATAACTAGTAACTAAGATTAATCTATAGGGCTTTTTCTGAGTGGATGTTCTAGGTGATTGTGTTCTAAGTTGTTTATTATGCGGCTTTTGTTATTATTGGCTTAGATTAAGCATGATTTTTCATTGAGTGTAATGCTATCGTATTTCTACATTGTTGCGTTTTATCCAATGGGTATATTTACAATGATAAGAATGTGGCATTTTCATTGAATTTAGGAAAATATGTGGCTGGCTAACGCCTATCAACTTATTATGAAATAAGATTTGATGATTATAAGATTTCATGTGTTATGATTATAACTATAATGTGAAGTAATATTATGTTCTAGTGTTTGAAAGCAATCAAGTATATTACTCCATTTAGTGGAGGTTTGTTTAGATGTTTGTTTAAGATATTGAATTATATTGAATTTGAGTATTGTTTGATTTAGTTTAAGTTAAATTGTTTCGATTAAGTTAGTTAGTTCGATTAATTAAGTTAGTATTTATAGATTTCGGTTAATTAATATTTTAATTCTCGTTTAATTAAATTAACTAAATTAATAAAAACAAGAAAAAAATACATTCCTTTAAGATTTGAAAAAACCCTGTGGAGATGATATCCCATTTACCACTACCATAAATAATAGAAAAATAATGAAAACTATTTAGCACGATCGACACATGTCAATAATAGAAGAAATAATGTGTATGATGATAAAATTGATGAATTTTCTAAGATGGTTAAGCTGTTAATTAATGATAGATCTAATAAAGTTAAAGCTTGTAGGTTTTGTAATAAGGTTATACATCCTACGGATGTATGTCCTACTATACATAAAAAAAATACTAAAGAGGTCAATGCATTGATGAACCAATTTTTTGGTCCCCCAAGAAATCAATAAAATAACAATACTTGTTATCCTGGAAGACCAAAATCAAATCTTAGTTATGGTCATCAAAATCAAAATTATAATACTTATAGACCAAGAACTCTGATGCAATCTCCACCTAATCAGAAACCTTAACAAAATGCTTAACCTACGAATCCAAATTTAGAGCAAATCTTGCATAATTTTATCAACTAAACTCATTAAAACTTTAAATAGAAATCTCAAAATCTGATTAAGACTGATGCTACTATTAATGAACTAAAAAAATCAGTTAAGTCAAATAAATCTACAAATAAATAGGTTAAGTACTCAATAGAGTAATTAAGCTAAAGCACCTAATCAAGCTAGTGTTGCTCATACTAATCAAGTATAAGCTAATGCTTTATTTAGTGATGGAAAGACACTTAAATAAGGTAATAAAAAGAAAGCACATATAACTATTGAAGAAAAAGAAAAAGAACAACAACAAGAAGAAGAAATAATGGCTAATGTCATTTCTACTAAAGTATAGATGGCTGAACAATTGAATTATATACCTTTTTCTTGGAAGGCTATACATATGGTATATAGCCAGTGTTGAAGCATATGAAAAATCCTTACAAAAGTCTGAAATAATTGGTAAGGATAAAAATGATAAGGTTTATGATAATTTGAATGAAGTTATGTGTTTATATTCTACCGTTCCATAATGATTATGTGATGATAGGGAAGAAGATGTTAATGAAGAAATTCATGAAGCATATAGGAAAATATAAATCAATAAACCAATGATGGAATCAATTATGCAATTTTCTAATTATGATTAATTTTTGAAAGAATTCACTGAATGAAAGGAGAAATTTTTAGAAGAACTTAAAGAAAACTTTGGACAAAAGGTGTTTGCTTTAATTAAAAATAAAATACTTGAGAAATGTTCTGATCCAAGAATGTTTGGAATACCTATTACATTAGGAAATTCTTTTATAGATTTTAATATGTGTGATCTTGGAGCATCAGTTAATGTTATGTCACTTAAACTTATGAGTCACTGAAAATAGGTTCGTTGACTAATATACCTATTAATGTTACCTTAGCTGATAACACAATTATTAAACCTTATGGTTTACTAGAAGATGTCTTAGTAAAAGTAAATGACTTAGTACTTCCAGCTGACTTCTATGTCATGGAAATGAGAGACTCAATATCATCTAAATCTCCGCCCATACTTTTAGGAAGGTCGTTCCTTAAAGATGGAAGACAAAAATGCTATGACAAAGAATAAGCAAATTGAAGACACATCAAATCAAAAGACAATAACCCAAGAATGGAGGGTTAAGCAACCAAACAATGTTGAGAATGATCTTAAAATGGAGGAATTTAAAGCTACAAAGAATAAGAAGAAGAAGAAAAAGAATTAGCAATTGTCAAGTTCGATGATCAAGGAGATATATACATAAACATAAAGTCAAATGGGCTTGGTATTTTAAAGCTATATGTGATACATGTTCTAGAGCAAACTACTTGTCAATTCACTTTTTTCTTCATATTCAATAGGAATTGGATATACTTGCTTCTAAAAAAGTTATTTTACCAAACGATTATTCAATGAAACTAATCGGAGTGGTTACTAATGTACCAGTTCAAATTGATAAGTATATTATTCCCATAGATTTTTTAGTTACGCCACACTTCATCAATGAAGATCATCCATTAATCTATGGGAGGCAGCCCAAACTCTATTTTTACTTTCAGTTTTAGTATTAGGATTAGTTACTTGGTGTTTATATTCTCTTAACTTTCGCCTTTTATAATTAGGATATTTTAGAAATTTAATTTTGGAATAATTTCATGTTAGGGGGTTGATCGAGCCAATTTCTTTTCGTATTATATTATATTTATGCATTAGTTTTATGTTAGTTGTCTATTTATAGTAATAAAATTATTGTTTAGTACAAATCGTAGCTAAATTCTAATAATTTTGGATAATTCTACCTTTTATAGATATATATGTGATAAATATATAGGAAAATTAATTAAATTGGATAAACAGTTAAATAAGGCTAGCGATTCCTAGTGATCCCAGTTTGTACTGGAATTCCCTGAGAAAATCGGCAATAGTGTGCAAAATTTTCAGCGTAATTTCAAGGTCAGCGATTTGTCACCGATTTGCACTTATAATTAGGATTCATTAAAGCAATCCCTGAGCCACCGAGGCTCATTTTTAGCGATTTACTCAGCAATTCCGAGCTAATCCAACAAAACTCTGATTTGCTGAGAACGAATATGAGTTGTTAAAAATAAAAACCCAAAATTGCCACATTTATCCATTTCACACTCAAACACTATTGCAACTTTTTCATGAAGAGACCAGTTTTCGACTAGATTTAACATTCCAAAACTAGATTTTAGTGTATTCAAGTGATGTACACCTCAATCTTAACCCATTCAACCAAAAATTTGGTGAGTTTTGATAGTGTAGAGCCACATAAGGCTAGAGCAAGGGAATTCGAATTGGAGCTTGGAGGAAGTTTTAAAGGAGTCTTAGAATTCCAATATTGAAAGATTTTGTTTCAAGAATGTAATTAATGAAAACTCTAACCTTTTATTGATTAATTTTTTGGTTTTTCATCGATTTCGGACTTTTATTAGGTTAGAAGCTAAATTTCAAAATTTCTACTCCAAAATGGATTTGAAATCGAATGTTTTCAATTACAATACTAGTATAGAAGTGGTGTGATAAGCTGTTTGTTGTGATCGAGTTTTTTAACTATTTTTAGTGTATGGCGAATGGATTGATTTTTATATGCAAATTAATTTGAGACTAAGTTTCAAATGAGTTTGGGGATTTTAGTGTTTTTCTATCACATGATTTGAATTACTTAAGAACGAATGTTCTTCTCAATGATGTTTTATCGATAAATATCATATGAGTTTCAAACTCTTGATTTATAAATGACTTTTTCGATGATTTTTTTCTTTTAGATAGATAATTTGAATTTTACTGAACATTTTTCTAAAAAATTTGGTTTTAAATGGTTTTACAAGTTCATTCTTTTACTTGTACTTATCCTAATAGTTGAAAGTAGAAAGGGTAGAGATAAGAAGGAGGAGAAAGGAAAGAGAAAGTTAGTAGAGAAAATAAAGAATAAATCTGAAGTTTCCCAAATCCAACCCACGTCAATTTCTTTTAACATTCCTAGAATTAACCACGAAGAGAGCCTACTCCACTTTCATCATTTTGCTATAATATTGAGGATGATTATGTAGAAGTGGGGGAGGAGGTGAAAGGATTAGAAGAAGAGACACCGATGGGGATGAAAAATTATGTATTTAGGAAGGAAAACTTTATCAATGAGAAGACCATTGACAAATTGAAGAATGATTTAGTCAAATATAGGAAGTTGATCTCGGATAGGGGATTTAATGTGAAAAAATAAATTGAAATACATGTCTAAGATCCTAGATATCATTGAGGCAAGGAACTAGGGATTGTTTATTAGGGACTATAACCACTTGGACTTAGAGGATGTTGCTGGTGAGAAGGGATGTGATATTTTGGTGCGAGAGTTTTATGCAAATGCATACAATAGTGGGAGTAAGAGAAAGTCACGAGTTCAAGGAAAAATAGTATATTATTCTACTGTAAGAATAAATCAGTATTTTGGTTTACCATAATTTCACCAAAAACAAAATTATGAGTACCCAAAGCCCGAATACGCCATTAAGTACCACTACCCCGCCGAGACAATTAGGGGAGGTTTAGAAGCAATCCATGATGATGGATTCATTTTTTATATGGAGGGGTACCCGAAGCACATCACAACCAAATATTTTAGGAAAATCACTAAAGCATGGTGTTATTTCATCAACGCCAGCTTACAACCAAGTCTACATTATTATAAGATAGTGAACTACAAAGACGCCTTACTTTACCTCATCGTCATGGTGTTAGGATATTTGGATGTAGGCAAAATTATTTACGAGTCGATAAGGAGTGTCATTACCACATCGAAGAATGATGGGAAACCTTTTCTTTTGATGATCACGACTTTTTATAGAGTAGATCAAGTAAACATGGCAGGCTTGATATGGATGTTCTATCGAAGAAAACCATCACGGATGAATTTATTGAGAGATATGAAAAAATAATTTTTTATAAAGGCACTGAAGATGAGAGAGAGAAGGCTGAAATAGCCAAAAGAGAGACAGAGCAGAGAAGAAAAATTAGAGATGACTCGAGGAGAATCTTGGAAGAAATGTCGAAAGCTAGAAATGATCCGAATGTAGAGCAACCTGCTTGGGATTATAATGGACTTTACATGGAGGAGTGATAAGTGATTATTTATACTAATATATGACCTTTGTTTAGTAGTATATTTGGTATAAATATCCCTAAATGACTTCTAAATCATGGTATTATTGCATTTTTAGGGAATTAAAGTGCAAAGGAAAGAATTAAGCAAAAACGAGAAGAAACGGAGCAAAAACCTACGAAAACATGATTGGCGCTGTGGCCAAACTTGGTGACACTGTGGGAAGGAAAGGCACGGGTGGGGAGAGATGAGAAAGTGAAGAAAACCAAGTCTGGAGATCCAGCGACAGTGGCATACAAGAGACGGGGCCGGGATAGTGAGTGACAGCGTCGAGGCACCAGGAGAGAAAAATATATGCATGCAGTGGCAGCGTCGTGGCTTAACAAACACGGCGTCGGGGCATTAATGACAGCTCCAAACACGTAAGAAATAGAGATTTGGATTTTTATCTCGAGTTAAATTGTAAAGTAGGGATTCTAATTGTTATTAGAAAGTATAAATAGGTATTAGGATGTTGTAAACTCACCACATACCAATTATAAGCTACCATTAAAGTAATTTAGAATATGTTTTACTTTGAGTTTTAGAGTCTTACTCGTAGTGATCATTTATCAAAGAATGACTCTGGTTATCAAATGATTGAACAATCGGGATTAGTTTACTTACGATACTTGGTTGACATTCAAAAAAATGATCTAATGAATTATAAGTTCAATAGATTCTATTTTTAAGAAGTTTGTGTGGAGAAAACATTGAAGACTCCACATTTGTAATTCAAGTTTGGTTTCATTTGATAAATTCAAGGTAATATTTATATTCATCTTGATTTGCAACGATTTCCATTATGAAGTGTGATATGTGTGTTTTAATGAAGTGTGAGTAGTCTATTTATCTTAGGCATCAATGGATCCTATGGTATGGATGCTATGCTTTGAATATGAATAAAAAGTGAATATAAAAGTGCAATGGTTAGAATTTGTATTGATTTTGGCATAATGCTTTAGACATCTTGATTATGTGTTTAATGATAGTAGTTTTTAGGAGTTATCATGGTCATTGAAGCTTTTAATCCGGACATGAACGGTACAACCATAAAATATACAACATCGATCAATAGTTGTTGATTAGGGAGGCACGGATAGTAAACTTAGTTGGTTATGAATCCAAAGATTTGGGACTTAAAAAATGTGGAGCTTACGTTGTTCACACCAATAATTGGAGTTCTAGTTTGAACATTAGAATCATTTTCGTCACGACAGTGGGTTGAAGTGGATTTAAAGGAAATCTATCTATTCTAATTAGGCATTCCACACAACATATTAAATTACCTTGGTGAAGTTGTAAACTAAGATATCCTTAATATAAGAGTTAAAGAACAATTTGATTTGATTTGTTAGAATAGTTTAGTTAGTATAAAATCAATTAAAAAGGAATTTATTAGCAATAGTTCAAAGTTAAATAGGTAATTAACTAGTGCAAAAAACCTTTCTTTGAGGACGGTATTCGTGATCAATGTAAGTTGATTGCCCTATTACTACAAGCTAGTTGTTATACTTACGACACGCATCAAGCTTTTGCCCTCGTTGCCAGGGATAGGTAGCCATTAAAATTAATTACTTAGTTTGAAAAGTTGCTAAGTTTTATTTTCAGTATTTTACTTTTAAGTTCCTAAAAACAAAAATAAAAAAAGGCTTAAGTTTCAAGTTTGACTTTTTGATTTGATTTTTTTATGTTTTCTTTTTAAGGATAATTAGTGCAAGCGTAGCATTGGAGAGAAGGATCTAGTGCCTTATGACTCGGAGATTGAAAGAACCAACAAAAGAAAGAAAAAGAAAGGAATTAAGATGGCCGAGGAGCAAGCTAGAAACCAACAACAGGGCCGTAGGAATAACCAACCCGCAGGTGATCGGGTAATGCAGGATAGAGTGCAAGGACTGAGATGCCTTCGTGACTACTTCAAGCAAGAAATTTAAGAGACTTATAGCAGAGTGATAAAGCTTCCAGCCAACACCACCGAGTTTGAACTAAGACAATCTCAGATAAATATAGTGCAAAATAGTTTGTTCAACGGGCTATCCGATGAAAATCTAGTTGCACATGTTGAGAATTTTTTGGAGAAGTGCGACACCGTGCATTTCACCTAAGTTATAAAAGAGGTAATCAAGATGCAAATTTTTCCATTCTCATTAGGTGGATAAGCCAAATTTTAGTTCCAAGGGTTGAATGCAATGAGTATGACCTTATGGGCGAAAATCAATGAAAGATTTCTAGACAAGTTCTTTCCTTAGTGAAGGTTAGCGAAAGGGAACTCAAGATTAATCAGTTCAAGCAAGAAGACACTGAGTCTTATGGCGAGGCTAGGGAAATATTCAAAGAGATATTGAGGCGATGTTTGGGACACAAATACGTGAACTGTGCACAAATCCAAATTTTGTACTATATGATGAAACACAACATGAGAACGCTAGTAGATGTTGCAGTAGGTGGCTCTCTACTTACCAAGAATGAGGATGGAGCATTAGATCTCTTTGATCTTATGTCTCAAAATTCTATCGCCGAAACTCATTCCAAAGTGAGGAAACTATTGGGGATATATGTGATTGACTCACAAGCTGCAATTATGGCATAGGTATAAAATATGAGCAGTCAAAATGGCAAAAATTCAAATGGGACACCAAGGTCCACAAGTAGCACAGCAAGCCATTAATCACCAAGGCATGGTGGTTAACCAATTAGACATACAATAGGGAATGGAGTATGAGGACATCAACTTAATGAACAACTAGGGCTACGGGAACAACTTCAAGCTGAGAGGAGTGGCTCCTCAAAGTTTTTATCAATGATACAACAATAAGCCGAACTTCTCATACGAAAATCTTGATAATGCACTGAAGTTACCTCAAGGTTTCGAGCAACAAATCCAATAGGGGAAGCTGGGGCAGAGTGAAGAAAGGACTTCTTAAAAGTCAATTGAGAAGTATTTGCAAGTCATTACATAAACAAAAGGGAGTGTCATGAAAAGTACAAGAAAGATATGGAAGGAATAATGCAAGCCAAGAAGAGGATGGATAATGAGAAATCACAATCCATTAAGAACTTAGAAAGACAAATTGATCATTTTGCTATAGCCTTGAGCTCGAAGAAAGATGAACAGTTTCCTAGCAACATTGAAACCGCCCTAAGGAAAATGTGAATGTTATTCGCATGATTTGCTCTATAGCAACAAATGAGACAAGACAAGAACAAGTAATGCAAAAGCCAAAGAAGTTCAATACAACGGAAATTAAGAAGCCATAGAATTCAGAAGAAATGCAAAAGGTTGAGGTTCAGAAAGAGGCACCGTGGTTCGTAAACTATGTTAACTACTTGGCTTGCGGCACTACAAAAAATAGTAAATTAGAAACAAAATTAGCAATGGAATAAGTGTTCGTTGCTAATTAGCAACAGAATAGCAACGGAATATAGGAGGGAAAATATTTAACCAATTAGAAATGGATTACCAACGGATTAGCAACGAATTTAGCAACGAAAATAAATTTTGTTGGAAAGAAAATCTAGGAAAACTTCCCTCCTAAAATTCCCTTGCTAATCCATTACAATTTAGCCTTTGCAATGGATTAGCAATGGATTATAAATTACCAATGGAATTCGCTAATCAGTTGCTAATCTGTGGCAAACCATTGCAAAATATAATTTGCAACGGATTACCAACGGATTCTTTTGCTAATCCGTTGCTAACTTAGATCCGTTGGTATTCCGTTCCTAATTTGGAAAGGGAGATAAAAAACACACACTCATACAAACACAAAAAAATATTCTCCCCAAAAACACAAAACAAAAAAAACACACTCACACACTCTCGTTGGTGTCGTCTTCCTCTCCACCATCGTCGGCCTCGTCCTCAGCCCGCTCCTCGTCGGCGTTATCAAAGTCATCGCCTTCCTCTCCACCATCGCTAGCCTCATCCTCAGCCCACTCCTCGTTGGCGCCGTCAAAGTCATCACCTTCCTCTCCACCATCGTCGTGTTTCCTCTCACGTGTGCGTTCTCCGTCTCCGTATTGGCCATTATTAAGATTTCGATGAGGAAACCCTCGCTGGTGAGTGTGATCTCTGCAATATAGCCACCACCGCCGCTGCTTCCACCTACCATCATCTCCAGGAGTGGCTGCTGTTGTTGCTGCTCCAACGCTACCACAATTTGTGTTGAAAGGTTTTGGTGGTGGTCGTGGTGCGAGTTGGGACGCAGTTGGTCAAATCCCTATTTTCTAATTCAATTGCTCAAGCTGAGTAAGAACCGATGCCCAAATTGATCACAATTGGTGTAATCTTTGTTTAGGGCACTTTTATTTTGATGAATTTAGGCTACCCAGATCCGCCCTTTTTGGTTTTCAATTTTTATTTTGTGGACCAACCCTATATGGGTTGACTTTATGATTGAGCAATTGTGGTGTTTATGATCTTTGATTGGACTCTGAAATGTGGTGACTTGGTGAATTTGATGGAGTTGAATCACCCCTTTTGTGGGTTTTGACTGATCTTTTTTGAATTTTTTCAATTGCGTGCTAGTTTTTGTGATTTACGTTTAGTTAGTTGAGCATCTTAACATAGTAATATGTTTTTTGTTAGAAATGTTAGTAGTTTGATGACAAGCTTATCTGTGATTGTGGAACTTAAATGTTGCTTTTGGTTATGTTGTTGTTCAGTAAATGAGAAGTGGCCAATGTTTTGCTACATGGATTTGAAAGTGTGCCTAGGAGTAAAGATCTTTCTTTTGATTGTTCAATTTGGGTGCTTATATGACCCTTACAAGTTACAATACTTTTGGCCACGTAATGTAATAATCATTCAATCTTTGTAGTTCATATGTTGTTCCATGTTCTCCAATATTCTATTTCACGTGTGAATTTTATTTTGTCGCATCGTAAATGTCGTTAAAGTAAGCGGAGTAGAAGAATTTGATTCATCTAGTTGACTTTAACTAACTTGGGAACAAGGCTTTGGTGGTGTTATTTTCCTCATAAGTGATTAAGGTTGTTGTTACGTTCATGTAATTTACTTTAAGGCACTTATTGCTTTGAAAAAAAGTGCATAACATTGAACTTTTCCACCAAGCAACATGAGTTGCGTTGGTGATCAATGATTTTAAGATTAGGTCGCAGCTTTCCCCTTACCTACTAGGGAAAAAGTTATAATATTGACTAGTTCAGAAAACACCTTGTTAGTAAGACAGGTTCATGTAGTGTATGACTTGATGTCAATGGCATGCAGCATTTTCTATAAATGATGTAGGCATGTTATATACGAAGTAAAGTAGTTTGTCAAAATCCTTTGTGAAAACATATTACTATGTTACTGCTACCCACATTTTCACCAACAACTAAAATAGTAGCGCACAAAGTTAAGAATGGAAATCCTTTGTTGAGTTAAACCTCTCAGAAGTGAGGTAATTAACCAAAACAAATACCACTGGAGTATTACGATATGTGCCTTCCCCAATCAGGTAAAAATGGCCTTCCCATAGGAAATCAATATAATTCTAGGCAACGTACTTATCAAGATAATGAATCCATGAATGTTAAAACTTCAAACTATCCTTGTTTTACTCCTAAAGACTTGAAAATTGAGACTTTTGTAGCCAAATAGCGGTACTCAAGAAGGAGAAAAGGTCCTATTAGCTACATTCCTTATTTTGAAAAAAAAACTAATGATTTTTCAATGAGAAAAGAATTGTGGTACAAAGATGGTGTTAAGAAAGCAATTATCAATTCCCAAACACCAATATATCTTCTATAGTCATTAGTTTATTACGATCCAAATTTCACATCTTTTCGATCTCAATCAATACTCTAACAAGATATTTTCTGAATGTTATGGTTCCATCCACATTAGAAATCATAAGACCATGGATTCCTCATTTAATAAGTTATGGACAAAGATGTTGAGATGATTGAGAGGAGTTTTTTATTTGGCATCGCGAAAACTTTTATTGAGTTTAAGACTACATTTTTAATTCGAATAAAGAGCTCTATAATAGTAACGTTGCTATGCACTATATTTTCAACATTTCTCTCTTTCTCTTAGTATGATATTGTACTTATCTCAGCCCTCACCAACTTCTAAATGCATTTTTTTAATTGCCAAAGTCTTAGATGTCAATCTCTTTGACAATGCATAATTCAGTATGAGTCAACTTTGTTCTTATAAATGTCGTTCGTTGCAGTCTTCTAATTTATCCCTATAATTCATGTTTGGTTTTACTGTCAATTTTGCAAAATTGGTTTTATGCCAAGTTCATGTATTTTGAAGGTTAAATCCATACAAACCTTTGGATTTTAATAATTTGAGGGTTGGTTAGGTTATGTTTTCAACTTTTGAATTTGTTCTTGCAATGAGAACTTTTGTTTTTGGAACTTTTGGGTTTTTATTGATTCAATGAATTCTCTACTGTCATTTCTTTCTTTATGACCATCAAAAGTTTAAATGTGCACTGAGTACTACCATTTCTACTGTCATTTCCTAATATACTATAATAATTAAAAAATCATAATTTACTATGTTTTGTTTCTAACTTGTGAAAGTTTGCGATGTGAAACGCCTATGTGCATATATCTATTGTCATGGTTTTTACAGCTTATTTGCAATGATTAAATAGATAGAAATATTTTATTTATATTTTAACGTAAGGTGCAGTAGAACTGTAACTGGGGAATAAATTCTTGTATGCTTACTAGTGGTTCCCTTTTACGACTTAGTAGTTCATCAAGATGGAACTTTTAAATGCTGAAATATGAAAAGATTTGTTGTGTTAACTCTTGGAATTGCGATTTTACCTTATTGTTTGTTGGTTTGTTTTGTGAATTGCATATTAGTGCACGTATGTTTTTACGTTGTTTTGCCTCTCTTTTGTCTCTGAAGTTAATGACTTTATATATATATATATATATTTCCTTACTCTTTTCATTTTTTTATATCTATTCTTTACTATTTCTTTCTTTATTTGTGGATTCTATTAAATTCTTTGAAATTAACCTCTCGTCTTATATTGTGTTCTTTTCTTCGTTACTTATAAATGTCTTCTCGCAAAAACAGACAACATGTTATTTTTGTTTCCTAATAACTTAGTATTTGAAGTAGAACACAAAGGAAAGTTTATGAAACTTTAAAATCTTTTCATCTTTTTATAATTTAATGAACTTATAAAAATTGATTTACATATAACTTAGTTTATAGTTTGTGAAGTTAAAATACTTTAGAGAGTTCAAGAAAGTTTAGAAATGTTTCATCCCAAGTTGCTAACCATATACAAGCTAGCACCACTATCTTACAATCATCCGTAGAATTCCCTTTTCATTTGCATGTTTCTATGGTTTATTTTTATCTGATTCTTAAACTTGGTTTTGCTATTTTCGAGGTAGTGAAGGTGATCATCCCGACTACTCGAAATCGTTTGTAATTGGGAGTGCCCTATTCAACATCTTAGTTGGACTTAAGCCCCGCTCCTTCTCTCCCAAATTTCTTATACTAGGGGAAATTCAGGTAAGTTTTGTAATTGTTCAATGTATTCATTTCGATTAGAAATTATGATTTCAATCATTTTATGAATTTCTTGAAATGTTAATGTATTGGATTTAGCCTTTCAATTCATGTTTACATGATATTGTGAAATGTTGGTAGATGTGAGACCTTTTAGGCATTCTCTCACTATTGTTTATTAGGTTCTGAAATTTTTTGGTATTCTATGTTATACGAGAAACTCAGTCAAAATTTTTGTAGAATATGCAAAACTAGTGGTATGATGTTATTGGGACAAAGAAGAAGTTGAACAAGAACATAAATGGGATGAGAAGGTTTTATAGGTATTACTACAAGAAATAGTAAATTATAAATGGAATTAGCAATGGAATAAGTGTCCGTTGCTAATTAGCAATGGAATAACAACAAAATATAGGAGGGAAAATGTTTTACCAATTAGAAATGAATTACCAACGAATTAGCAATGGAATTTAGCAACGGAATTAAATTCCATTGGTAAAAAAATCCGCGAAAATGTCTCTCCTAAAATTCCCTTGCTAATCCGTTGCAATTAAGTGTTGCAATGGATTCTAAATTACCAAGGGATTAGCAACTGAATTCCCAAACCTTTAGGCTTATATGGGCAAGTTAGCTTGCATTACAAACTTAGTGCACTTAATGGGGCAATTGCGATCGATTTAGTGCACTTAATGGGGACAAGTTAGCTTACATTAAAAACTTTTAGGCTTATTTGAAGGATTCCCAAACCTCTCTTACTCTGTTTCGATCTGCAGTTTGATATTATTTTGATTGGGTACTTCCCAACATTAATTGCAATGATTCCTTGTTAAATGAGGATAGATGGTCATAGTTTAGCGAACAATAAATATGATTGTTAATCAGTAACCATACCTTTTAAACCACAAAGATTATGACTGTTTAGTTTATTTCAACTAGGGATTACTTTAATACTACTAGTTAGTGTTTCAATTGGATTGAAGTGAGTGTCAACTTAATTGGATTAATAACATAGAATATTTTAGAGATATATACATAAATTTAATTAGTTGGGCTATATATGTGTTCCTATCGAAAAACTTAGTTTGGCTCTGTGGTTATTTGTTCTTATTTTTTATGTCTTCACTAATATTACTATGATGTTCATGTTTCCTAACAAGTATGATTTAATTAATAAAAGTCTGAATTAATTGAGTTATCGTAAGGATCAATGTTTAGCTATATATTTATTTTATTATTGCAATTTGAATTTAGTTCCTACAAACTTAGTGTCACTCCTAAGTTAATTGGTTGCACCATTTTTTGTTTGTGGTTTCTCGTATAATTATAATGTGCACTCCTAAGCCTTTTAATTCATGTTTACATGATATCGTGAAATGTTGGGGAGAAATGAGACCTTTAGGCATTCTCCCATTGATGTTTATTAGGTTCTGATTTTTTTTAGTAATCTATATTACAAGGGAAACTCTATCGAAAATTTTGTAGAAGTAACATATATTCATGGTCTAGCTAAAGGCATTGCAATAAACCTTACACAAACATTTTATAAATGTATTTTAAGGCATTGATTAGTCCTACAATTAAAAAAATTGAATTATCGACATTTGCATTTAAATTAAGTCATCGTATTTTGTAGGGAATGTCGACAGTGAATAGAGAGTGGATGTACAATGGCCTCGATAACGGGTTATTCGAAGGGAGTTTGTTGTAAGGGTAAAGGAATTCATAGAATTCACGAAGGCAAATAGTACCACTTATCACAATGAGGTTAGGATTAGGTGTCCATGTAATTGCAATAAATGCCGACTTTTACCCTACTTAGACGCTCAGATTGTTAAGTACCACATATGTAGGTACAGGTTCGTTCCTTGATACTATTGTTGGTACGAACACGGTGAGAAAGAAGGTTAGGATACAACATACTTTCTACGATTTCAAAAACAATTACAAAAACGAAATCAACATCATTTTATGGTCAACCATCGTCGACTTACCAATAGATGATACATAACGTGGCGGTGCCTAGTTTTAACTGGAATCACATGGAAGAGGAGCCCAACCCCCAAGCACAACAATTATACGACATGATTAATGCTAGTAACGAGCAATTGTGGACGAGTTGTGAGAACATGACAAGATTGTCTGCCATGGCTAGATTGCGTTCTCTGAAATTGGTGCACCACGTCTCTGAACACTGTTATGATGAGTTCATGCTATTCATCAAGGAACCGTTGCCTAACAACAACACATTAGTTGACAGTTTTTACTCAACGAAATGACTTATACGAGGATTAGGTCTATTGATCGAGAAGATAGATTGTTGTCGACATTTGCACGAGTTAACATCGTGCAAAATTTGTGGGCATTCTCGGTACATGACACAACGATGTAGTCGCGGTAGGAACATAAAAACAATGCCATGCAAACAAATGTATTACTTTCCCTTAGGCCCTCGATCGTAATGTTTATTTGCTTCCGAATTAACAGCTAGACATATGCGTTGGCACGAGGAACACGTGTCCCCAAGCGATGTTATTCGACATTGTTCATATTCGATGGCATGGCATCATTTTAACGAAGTGAATAAAAAGTTCAGCGCAGACATTCGAAATGTTCGTTTGGGGCTCTGCACGGATGGATTTTCAACCATTTACGTTAAATGGGACGCCTTACTTTTCGTGGCCCGTGATTTTGACTCCATACAACCTTCCACCGTCGATGTGCATGAAAGAAGAATTTATTTTCTTAACGATTATCTTTCTCGAACCGACCAACCCTAGCCAGAAAATAGATGTATTCTTGCAACCACTCGTGAGAGAGCTATAAGATTTATGGCACAATGGTTTAATGGCGTACGATGTTTCGAAAAAATCAAATTTCCAGATGCGAGCAGCTCTATTGTGGACAGTAAGCGACTTTCCCGCATATAGCATGTTGTCAGGTTGGAGCACACATGGCAAAATGGCTTGTCCATATTGTATGGATGATACGGAAGCATTTCAACTTCACCACGGTAGGAAAACTACATGGTTCGATTGTCATCGTCGATTTTTGCCTCAAAACTCTAATCTTAGGAAAGACAAAAAAGGGTTTCGAAGAGGGATAGTAATAAATGACGAACCTCCACTGACACGATCTGGCGAAGACATTTTGATGGAAATCGAGGACTTAAGATTAATGAAAGTGACGAAAATCGACGCTGATGCGAAAAATGCAGAGATTGCTAAGGGTTCAGGATGGAGTAAACAGAGCATCTTCTGGGACTTGTCGTATTGGAAGACGAACTTGATCAGACACAACTTGGATGTAATGCACATAGATAAAAATGTGTTCGACAACATATTCAACACTATTATAAGTGTGCCGGGAAAGACTAAGGATAATGTGAAGTCAAGACAAGATGTTCGGGAACTTTGTCACCGACCTTCTCTACGTATGGATGAAGTATCAAAGAAGTATCCGCTAGCATGCTACGTTTTTGATAACCTAAAAAATAAAAATTATTCGAGTGGATCCGATCTTTATTTTTTCTCGACGGATATGTTTCTAATTTTGAGCGTTGCATAGACCAAAAGGGCCAAAAATTGTTCGGGATGAAGAGTCACAATTGCCATGTTTTTATGCAAATACTAATTCTGATTGCATTTTAAGAACTTCTTCCAGATGTTGTTTGGGTCGCCATTAGCGAGCTTAGTCTATTTTTTCGATCGCTGACGGCTAAAATTGTAACCATCCGGGATATGGCTTGTTTAAAGTCCAAAATACCTCTAATAATTTGTAAACTAGAAAAAATATTTCCTCCAAGTTTCTTTGACTCAATAGAACACTTGCCAATCCACTTGCCTTATGAGGGTCGGCTTGCTGGCCTAGTACAATTTCGCTGGATGTACACGTTTGAGAGGTAATTTGACTCATTCTTAATTACAAATTGATCGATTATGTCGTTCATCAATAATAAAACTATTGTTAATGATCAACATGAATTCCTTAGGTACCTTAAGCACTTGAAAAATAATGTGTGAAATAAAGCGAGGTTGAAGGATTGATGTGCAATGCATATTTGGTGGAGGAAACAACCGCATTTTGTTCTTATTATTTTGAAGACCACATTACCACCTTGCACAATCGAGGTCAACGCAATGGCGACGATGGTGTCAGTACCAATCCTCATTTTGTTGGTGACTTCTCCATTTTTACTTACCCAGGACGTACCATTGGTACCGAAAAAGAAAGATTCCTGACGGAATAAGAGTACGATGCTGCTCACACTTACATCTTACTCAATTGTCCTGAAGTCGCACCATACATCTCATAAGTCACTTTAACAAGTCAATTTCTTGATTATGCTCTTACTTTAACATATCTGGTCTTTTTTCCTTCTAATGAACGGGTATGAAACGTAGCATCTTCATCGACGAATTACATATGCCAGATGGGGAAGAGACGGACGTCGATTATAATCTCGAGTAGAATTTTGCTAAGTGGTTTCAAACATATGTAATGTTAAATTATGTTATCGTGAAAGCTTTTCGTTTATCTCATAACGTTGTCTTATAATCTTTGTGTGTTTGTAAGCAGGCACGGCATAACATCATAGATGATACACTTCGTCATCTTGCAATCGGTCCTATACGATCTTGTGTCGCATACCCGAGATATGTTGTTAATGGATATAAATTACACACCATGGTGTATGGTACTAATAGAATGACACAGAACAGCAGGGTTTGTGTGAAAGGCTCCAACTATGCTGATGTGTCCCATGATTTCTACAGAAGACTACAAGAGGTTATCCCGATTGAATACAGTGGCTTTAAGCACACTGTGTTGTTCAAATGTGAATGGTTTGACCCCACACAGCCTGCGGGGGTAAAGACTCACCCTTCGCTTAAGTTGGTCTAGGTTCATTGAACTCGATGGTATAACAAATACGAGCCTTTCGTTTTAGCAATGCAAGCTTGTCAAGTCTTCTATCTTCCATACCCTACTATAAAGCATAAACTAAAAGAGTGGTTAGCTGTTTGTTGTTGTCAGCCAAAGTTCACCGATGAGAGAATTGTTATAGAAGATGACATTATTTGTTCAACATATATGGCATTCCAAACGGACGAACCAACCACGAACGTTGTCAATGACCCGATAAATGATATTGGATTGATAGTTAACCCAACGAGTTCCAACATGATCAGTGTACCAAAGGATAGTGACGATGACGAGGAAGATCAGGTGTCAAATTCTAGTAGTGAAAGTGAATTTGAAACAGACAATAGCGAGTGACGTATGTTTATTTACTTGTATTTTGACGTTAGTGGCGTTTATTTATGTACTTGTATTTAAATGTTTACTTCGATTCCTTTTTAACTCAGATTATTTACGATTGTACGTGACATATTTTAGCAAGCATGACATAGAGACCCCCAGATAGGATTTCGATAGACACTGACCCTGACGGTCAGCATTCGATAGGAGGTGGTGGAGGACGCGCTCCCGCAGCGCGAGGTAGAGGACCATCGAGAGGTCCAGGCCCATCCTGGAAGGGGTCGAGCTGCATTAGGGGATAGAGGATCACTACGAGAGGGTCGGACGGGACCCATCATTTCTGGTAAAAGGTCGTCCGATCGAGGTTTCGACACAATTTCACCGTCATCGTCGACGAGGCCGACTTTGATGACACATTCTCCCACTATTTCACCGACGGGCCAGTCATCATCCAATCACACCCCATCGTCACATTCTAATCATTATGGTAGTTTATCCCGACATGGCACTCCATCGCTTATTATATATGCTGTACCTTCCACTGTATCACTCGCGCCATCTAGCGGGTCCCACGAGGCCGTGGGAGCCCCAATCGAGTGCCTCGAAGCCATAATGGAGCTCTCATGCGGCCTCATCAGCAGCCCCCTTCTACTAGTTCCCTCAGCATCACCTCAGGAGGGAGGAGGAGCCACACCCCATATTGTTAGATTTCCCATTATTATTGAGTCTGTCGGGTAAGTTATAATTCCATTACAAATGACTAATTAATTATACGTACCCTAATTAGAAGAAGAGCAAGAAGAACATTTGACTAAGTTCATGAAGTTGAAAATTAACAGGGAAAATTGTTATGTTTTACATCCTTCAAAAGTCTGTGCTTGGAGGATGACCAAAATCTTTAAGCGAGGGATGATAACTGAAGGGTACTGTTGGAAGCAACTAGCCGATCATCAAAAGGATATATATTGGGAGAGATGGAAAGTAAGTAAATGACACTAAATGATTGAATAAATGATTAAATATATTATTTATATGAAAAATTAACAATTACCTATATTCATCTTTTTCAGCCATACTTCTGATGGGACCCATCGATTGATTAGGCAATCGTGAGAACTGCCTATGATTCAAAGGTGTTTGTTAGGTATGGCGCGTTGATGCACGAGCTCTGCACCCTTGGCGTTAGGTCGGACTTTGTAACTAATGAGGCATATAATAGATATCGTAAGTATTAGGCGACCGCAGATTTCAAGGCTAGGTCTAAGAAGGCTTCACATAACAGAAAAAGTCAAAAGGGTGGCCCTGGTACAGGCCCTTCGAAGCACACTGGGGGCACACGGTCTTTTCGAACTTATGAAGATGTATTAGTAAGTGTCATTCTTATTTGAAGTTTCCTTAAAACTTATAAGTTTTTCGTGACTAATATGTTGTAAACTTTGATCTTTTGTGTGTATGTGTAGACTCTGAATAGGGATGAAGATGATGAGGTTACTCCTAATGATGTATTCCTTCATGTTCATACAAGAAATCATGATGGAGTCATTCATTGATAACAGATTAGCACGGTTTCATGTAAGTGTCTTGTTAATATAAAATTTATAATTGCTTATAAATAAATGTTATGATTATACTTGTTTTTTAATTAGTTATTAATTACTTGCTTCTTTTTTTACTTGAATTTTGTTATGGACCATATTCTTGTCTGATGTTCCTATCACAGCTTTATGGACCATGCATGTTCTTGGTGATTTGTTTTTTGAAAGATATTTAATGTATCTTGACATAGCGCTTTTGTTTCCTAGGATTAGAGCAAAGTGAAGCAAACTTTAACAAAATCATCAACATTAAGTGGGGATCAAGAAAATCTCATTCATAGCTAAATATTTGTGTTTGATTATATGCTTTTGTCGCATAGGATTAAAACAACGAATTTTTAAACATTAGATTATATTAAACAAACGGATTTGTTGCATAAGACACTTAATCTTTATTTTTTTCATTGTAGTAAACAAACACGACCAACTTAAGCTTAATATAATGTTTTTTCATGCAAATCCTTTCTTCTACAGAGGCTTGTGTTCTATCTCTTCCACTTATATCATATTTGTAAGTGCAGCATTAGCTTAGAGTACTACTTCTGAGAAGCTCATCTCTTTGCTTATATATGAGGGTCCTATAATGAGATTTATATATGCATGTAAATTATTCAATTGTGATAACTTCTAATAAGAATCATTGTCATGTACTCTATTAAATGAAGCTATCAACTATATTTTTCCATATCACACCCTCTTGTGCATTAAAAATGCTTTCAAAGCTCTTCGCTTCATGATGATCATCAAATGTTGAAAAATCTCCAAACCTTCTCCCATTTGCATTCTCACTGTCCACCCCAGTAAGAGAAAAATAACCCTTGTAAGTCCTTTTTGGCATTCTCAATTTCAAATATCTTAGTGTGCACATGATTGAAGGGAAAATACCCAGTCATTACTTGCTTCTTAATTATCTATTAGTTACTTGCTTCTTTTTTGCTATTTTTAAGCATTATAAATGATTTTGGGCTATTTAATTTTTTTTCATTTTCTCAATTTTTTTTTTTATTTTTTTTCTTTGACGACGTGTTTTCGTGTAGGCGGAGCTCGTGAGGAGGCGTGAGGAGCACACTCAGGCTACATTGAACTAGTTGATTGATGAGAAGCAACTCTACTACGATGCAGCTGGAGAGTGCTTAAAGGGGCATGTTTATGGGCTTGGGTCACTTTCCAAGAGGAAGAAGAGATATGAAGATCCTAATGCAGTATGTCCCGAGAGCCGATGGTGCGGTGTTCAAAGCTTGATGCATTGTTCAAAGGCTTGCACAGTTCGAGGCTTTCGTGCAGAGCCAGTTGGGAATGCGCATGGACTTCGGAGCAAGCACCTTTCAGGCACCATCGTTGCCACCACCTAAAGAGCATCATCAGCAGGTTAGGATGGATCTGGCTTGTTCGCCACAGAAGCAGCTCGGCGATGATGATGAGGACATCCATGATTGGTTGGATGAGGAGCAACTTGGTGATGAAATTTAGGTATTTTAGTTGGCAAATACAATTTTTGGGTTTGTAAATAAAATTCAAAAAACTTTTTGTGCATATTGAGATAGAATTCTCTTTTTTAGGTTTAATTTAGTATATAATATTTGATATTTTTTGTGAATGAATGGTATCAAATTTGGTTTTGAAGGATGTTATAGCAACCCCAAGGAGTCGTTGAATGGGGTGCAGGAGGTTGGAGAAGGCCATCTGCCAGTTTTGTTGTTTAGAATAATCGTGTTATAACAAAATGCAATGAGAAAAAAATTATGAGCATAAAACGGAATAGCAACGGACATGAAGCATATGTTCTGGGTTTATGACTTGCATTCCGTTGCTATTCTGTTTCTAATTAGCAATGGAATAGCAACGGAAAGCAAGTTTAAAATGATTTTTTCAGTGCTATTTTCATCTCTAATCCGTCTCTATTTAGACATTGGAAAATCATTTATGTTGCTAAATATTCAACAATGATGATTTTACAAATGAAATTAATTTCGTTGTTAATCACTCTCTAAATGTTTTTCCTTTGATTTTTCGTTGCTAATCCGTGTCTTTTATGTTGCTATTCATTTTTTAATCCGTATCTAAATCATAATTTTTTTGTAGTGCGGGTGTTTCCTCTAGATTTAACAAATGCAACATGAGAAAAATTCCCAAGTGATGTGAAGTCCTACTATTAGGATGAACCATGTTTGTTTAAGAGATGCTTATGTTTCCTCTAGATTTAACAAATGTAGCAGAAGAGGAATTTTCAAGAATTCTGGGAGGATGTCATTCATCACCATATGGAGGACACTTTGGAGCCCAAAGAACGGTAGCTAAAGTGTTAAAATGCGGATTCTACTGGCCAAACCTATTTAAGGATTCGTATATTTTTGTGAAAACTTGCAATGAATGCAAACGAACAGAAATATTTCTAGAAGGCAATAGTTTTTGCAAACCACCTTTCAATAAGTTGAGCTCTTAGACGTCTAGAGAATAGACTTTAGGGGATCATTCCCTACTTCAAATGGGAAACAATATATGTTGTAAGTAGTTGACTATGTATCCAAATGGGTAGAAGTCGTGGAAACCATAACCAATGCCATGAAAGTGGTCATAGAGTTCATAAAGAAAAACATCTTCTATCGATTTGGAATGCCTAAAGCTTTAGTCAGTGACTAGGGGTTGCACTTCTGCAACAAAACCTTAGACACGTTAAAGAAGTATGGAGTTAGGTGATAGGTGATAATTTATATGTATATATAGGGTTAGTTTAGTAGTATATTTAGTATAAATATCCTCAAATATGTGTTAATTCATGATATTATTGCATTTTTAAGGAATTAAGGTGTATTAGAAGGAGTCAACAAAAAATGAGAAGGAACGGAGCAAAAACCTAAAAAATCAGAGTAGGCACCGTGAGAGTATGTATTGATGCTATGGGGAGAATAGACACAGTGTGGGGATGAAAGGAATGGCATGAGAGAGAAGAAGAAATGAAAAAAAATAAACTCTAGAGGTTTAGTGCAATGGCGGCTCCGTGGCATACAAGGGAAAGTGCCGAGACACAATGGGGACGGCGTTAAGACTTCAGGAGCTCAAAAACACATCATGAAGCATTAATGCTATCATAGCGCCATGGCTTTACATACACGGTGTTGGGACAGTTAGTGGCAACGCCAACCTCGCGGAAATTAGAAAGTGAAGTTTTAATTTGAGTTAAATTGTTATTTAGGGTTTATAATTGTTATTAGGGAGTATAAATAGGTATTAGGACGTGGTAAACTAGGAGGACACCGCCAAATAGAAGGAGATTAGCCTCCATTAAAGTAATTTAGTATTGAGTTTAAGTATTAGGAAGTTTTTGTTGGAGAAACATTGAAGACTCCATGCTTGCAATTAATATTTAGTTTTGTTCATTAATTCAAGATAATATTTATATTCATCTCTGATTTGTAATTTTTCTATATTGAATTGTGATGTATGTATTTCAATAATATGTGAGTAGTCTATTTATCTTAGGGATGAATGGATGCTATAGTACCTATTATATGAATGTTATGCTTTGAATAGGAATAAAAAGTGATAATAAAAAGTGCAATGGTTATAATTTATATTGATTCTTAGTGTAATGCTTTAGACATACTGGCCACACGTTTAATGAACTTAGGCTTTAAAAGTTATCATGGCCATTGAAGCTTTTAATCTGGACATGAACAGTATAACCGTAAAACACACATCATCGAGAAATAGTTGTTGATTAGGTAGGCCCGGATAGTAAACTTAGTTGGTTATGAATCCAATGATTTGAGACTTAGAGCAATGTGGAACTTGCGTTATTCACACTAAGAGGTGGAGTTTTAGTTTGCACATTAGAATCTTCTCCGTTACAATAGTGGGTTGAAGTGGATTTGAAGGAAGTCTGTATATTCTAATTAGGCATTGCATAAAACATATTGAGATATAACATGAATACAAAGCATAATATTAAATTACTTATGTGAAGTTGTGAACAAAGATATCCTTAATATAAGAAAACAACTAAAGTTTGAAGTGATTTGTTATATTAGTTTAGATTAGTATAAAACTAATTAATAGTGAATCCTTTAGCAATAACTCAAGTTAAGTAGGTAATATACAACTAGTGCAAAAAACATTTCCATGAGGACGATATATGTGATCAACGTAAGTTGATTGCACTATTACTACAACTGAGTTGTTATACTTACGACACACACATTAAGCTTTTGGAGACATTGTCAGAGATAGGTAGCCATTAGATTTACTTATTTAGTTTGAAAATTGTTTAGTTTCATTTTTAGTACATGAAAATAAAAATAACAAAAAATAGGCTTAGGTTTCAGTTTGACTTACTGTACTTGATCTTTTTGTGTTTTCTTTTCAAGGATACTTAGTGCATGCGTAACAGAAAGAGAAGGACCTAGTGCCTTATGATCCAAAGATTGAGATAGCAAACAAAAGAAACGAAAAGAAAGGAGTCAAGATACTTGAGGAGCAAGCTAGAAACCAACAGCAGTGCCGCAAGAATAACCAACCTGTAAGTGATCTGGTAGTGCAAGTGAGAGTGCAAGTGCAGAGATGCCTTCGTGACTACTTCAAGCCAAAAGTTTAAGAGATATACAACAGAGTGATGAGGCTTCTAGCCAACACCACCGAGTTCAATATGAGACCATCTCTAATAGACAAGGTGCAAAATAGCCTCTTCAACGGCTATCCAACAAAGATCTAATTGCACATATTAAGAACCTGTTGGAGAAGTGCGACACTATACACATCACTGGAGTTTGAAAAGAGGTCATCAGGATTTGACTTTTCCTATTCTCATTGGGTGGAAAAGCCAAATCTTAGTTCCAAGGGCTAAATGCAGGGAGTATAACCTCATGGACAGAAATTAATAAGAGATTTCTTGACAAGTTCTTTCCCCCAATGAAGGTCAACGAAAGGAAACTTAAGATTAATCGGTTCGTGCAGGAAAACACCGAGTCTCTTAGCAAGGCTTGGGAAAGATTTAAAGAGATGCTAAAGAGATTTTCGGGACATGAATACATAAAATAAGCGTCACTCCAGATTTTCTACTATGGGATGAACTATAGCACGAGAACGCTAGTAGATGTTGCGTCAGATGGCTATCTACTTACTAAGGATGGAGATGTAGCATTGGATATCCTTGATCTCATTTCTCAAAATTATACTGCTGGTACTCGTTCTATAGTAAGGAAACCAGTAGGCGTCTACGAGATTGACTCACAGGCGACAATTATGGCACAGTTATCAAATCTCAGCTGTCAAATGACACAACTTCATATTAGACATCAAGGTCCACAAGTAACACAACAACCAATGAATCACCAAGGCATGGTGGTTAACCAGATGGATGTACAACGGTGAATGGAACCGAAGACATCAATTTCATGAACAACTAAGGCTACGAGAATAACTTCATGCCAAGAGGAATGGCTTCCTAACGGTTTTATCAATGATACAACAACTACAACCTGAACTTCTCTTATGAAAATCCTGATAATGCACTGAAGTTATGTCACGGCTTCAATCAATAACTCTAATAGGGGAAGCTAGGGCAGGGCAAAGAGATGAATTCATTGAGGTTAATTGAGAAGTATTTGCAAGCCATGGACATGAGAAATATGGAGAGCCATGAGAAGTACGAGAGAGAGATAGAAGAAGTAAAGGAAACTATGAAGAAGATAAATAATGAACAATCATAATCCATCGAGAACTTAGAAAGAAAAATTGGCCAGCTTACCAATGCTCGGAACTCACAAAATGAAGAACAATTTTTGAGTAACAATATTAGGAATCACATGGCAAATGCACATGTAGTCTAGTTAAGGAGTGGTAGAAAAACAAATGAACCAGTGCAGCTAAGAGATATAATACATAACATAAGGAAGCAAATCGATAAGCAACAACTAGGAGATGTAGAACACTTAGATAATTACATCAATACGTAAAAAGAAGTAACACTAGCAGAAGAATCATAATTAACTCAAAGGAAAATAAGGAGAGATAGGCAAAAAAAAGATGTGGTACTAGAGAGAGTCGCATTTCTCAATAATCAACCACTAATAAATCCACCCTTACCATATCCTCAATGGTTCAAGAAACAAAATGATTAAGGAAAATTTAAGAAACTTGTAGAATTGTTTAAGAAGCTGCATATAAACATCCCATTTGCATTTGTGTTGTCACAAATGTCGGACTACACAAAATTCTTGAAGGAAGTCATGGCAAAAAAGGTGTGGCTAGAAGACTATTAAATAGTGGGTTTGATTGAAGAATGCAGTGCAATCCTACAAAGGAAGCTACCACCAAAGTTGAAGGATCTAGGAAGTTTTCTCATTCAATGCACAATAGGAGTACACTTGTTCGATAAGGTCCTATGTGATTTGGATGCGAGTATAAATTTGATGCCCTTATCAATTTTCAAGAAAGTAGGAATGGGAGAAGTAAAGTCAACCAATAATGACTTTGCAATTGGCAGATCGATCAGTGACATATCCAAAAGGATTGATTGAAGATGCACTAGTGAAAGTAGATAAGTTCATTTTTCCCGTGGACTTTGTAGTATTGTATATGGAAGAGGATTTAGAGGTACCATTAATTTTAAGGAGACATTTTTTAGTAGTTATATGAACATTGATAGATGTCCAAGAAGGAGAATTAAGGTTACAAGTAAATAATGAGGAAGTCTTGTTACAAATCCTTGAGATTTCTGAATGAGGGAGAACACTACAAAAGCATCAAATCCAGAAATGTAATTTTAGATTGTGTTACTAAAATAGCCCAGGAGTATATGCCAGATGATCCATTGAAGCAATATATTGTCTAGAGAATAACAGCAAGTTCTGCAGTGAAGGGTGAACTTCAGGAAGCTGTAAATGCTTTAACACTAATAGGACTCCTTAAGTTTCATAAAGGTTTCAAGAAATCAAAGAAAGAGGTGGAAAGTGTAGTTATTGAACCAACAATAGAATTAAAGCCTTTAACAAAGCATCTGAGATATGCATAATTAGGAAAAAATTAACATATCCAATTATCATTTCAGTAACATTTGATGGAGTCGGAAGATGAAAGATTATTGCAAGTGTCGAGAGAGCACAAGTGACCCTTGGGATGGACAATCAAAGACTTGAAAGGAATAAGCCCAACAGTTTGCATGCATAAGGTCTTAATCAAATAAAATCATAAACAATCAATTGAAGCTCAGATGCAGTTGAATCCATTAATGAAAGAAGTAGTGAAAAAAAAGATCTTAAAATGGTTGAATGTTGGAATCATCTATGCCATTTTAAATAGTTCATGGGTTTCACCAATACATGTGGTACCAAAGAAATGAGGGATGATTATTATTCAAACTGAAAATGGGGGAAACCTTGTCCACAAGAATAGTAACTGGCTGGATAGTTTGCATTAATTACTGAAAGTGAAATAAATCAACGAGGAAGGATCAATCAGGTGTTGGACAAACTAGTAGGATATAAATATTATTTCTTTTTAGATGGGTATTCATGATACAATCAAATTTCTATATCACCTGAAGATCAAGAGAAAATAACGTTTACTTGCCCTTATAGAACATTTGCATTCAGACGGATGCCATTTGGATTATGCAATGCGTCAGCAACATTTCAAAGATAAATGATAGATATTTTCTCTAATACGGTTGAGGATATTATGGAGGTCTTTATGGATGACTTTTTGTATTTGGGGCTTTTTTCGATCTATGCTTGCAAAATTTAGCTTTGGTATTGAAAAATTGCACGACACAAACTTGGTACTTAACTGAGAGAAGTATCATTTCATGGTTTGAGAAGGAATTATTTTGGGACATAAAGTGTCTGCTTGTGGATTTGAGGTTGATAGAGAAAAAATAGCAACAATTGAGAAACTTCCTATATCAAGAAACATTAGAGACATAAGGAGTTTTCTAGGGCATGCGGTTTTCCACTGAAGGTTTATTAAGGACTTTTCAAAAATCAATAAACCATTGTGCACGTTGTTGGAAAAAAATGTTCAATCTTAAATGAGTCGACATGCATATAAGAATTTGAAACCTTTAAAGTAGCTTTGATTTCGGCACCAATAGTGGCAATGCCATATTGGGATTTTAAGTTTGAAATAATGTGCGATGCAAGTAATCACACAGTAGGAGTAGTGTTAGGCCAAAGGAGAGATGGAATGTTTAGAGCTATATACTATGCAAGTACAACACTGGATCAAGCATAATATAATTATACTACTACAAAATAATAGCTATTAGCAGTGGTGTTTGTATGTGAAAAATTTAGAGCTTACATAGTGGGGTCTAAAGTCACTGTGCATATTAACCATGTAGCAATCCGCTACCTTTTTGCAAAGAAGGATGCCAAACCAGGTTGAATAGATTGGTGTTATTTTGCAAAAGTTTGACTTGAAAATTAAGGATAAAAAAGAAAGTGAAAAATTGGTTATAGATCATCTATCTAGGTCACCTCATAAAGAATGTGATACATGGAAGCCAATAACCGAAGTATTTGTGGATAAGCAAATATTTCAACTCTCTAATGGGCAAATTGAGCTTCTCGATTTAGACTCAGACTAAACGAGTGAAAATATGTCAGGTTAATGACGTTAAATTAAGTGCTACTAGGAGGCAGCCAAGGTTTAAAAATTTAGAGTTTTAAATTTTAGTTAATAGTTAGGAGTTAGTTATTAGTTTAAATAATTACAATTAACGAGTTTTAGTTTTAACTTTCAAAAATCTTTTGTTGAATGTGCAGGAAGACCATTTATTGCGTAATATTTTATCTGAATCGATAAGCCTTATGAATTGTGTCAATAGCCATGAAACATTAAGAAGTTACATTTGAGATATTTTGTTAATTATTTGCTTGTTTTACTTCTATGTTTAAGTATTATATCTTGTGTTATTATATATGTTTGTGTGTTTAGTGTCTTCATTTTTAAGGCTTATTTTTAAACCTTGAGAACAAGATTTGGTTAAATCTTGGGGCCATCGATAGTACACCACACTATGGGAAAGTGGTAGGATAGGCTGAGAAATAAGAATAAACACTGCAGGTATGATTGTTTAGAGTTTAATTTGAAGCAGTTAAGGAGGAAATCATGGTCATGGATTAAATTTTCATTTTATTTACTATATGAATGTTGAAGCAGTATAAATTAGGTTATCTATAGTAACATGTAATGAATAAGTAGTTCATTTGCATGTTCATGCCTTTAATTATGGATAAGTAGATTACAAGTATCTTGTTGATATGAAACTCAAGAGAATGTTTTATGTTTTTGAAGAAAAAAGAATGAAATTTAGCAAACAATGGTGTGATTTCATGATTACAAACCTAGATTTAGGGAAGACCTTGATCTTGAAATAAAAGCAAGAATTAGAACACTACTTGTGGAAAAGTTAGATCTCTAACGATTATATATTAAGTGTGAATCTTACTTAAAAATACAAAGCAAATAAAGACTTAGTGCAAAGAGGGGAAGAAATAGGTATTGTATAGTAAAAGTTAGAGTTAAATTACTTGATTTAGTGAAAGTGAGAAGTGCTAACAAAAGATTTAGAATAAAAAAATAGGAGAATCCCACAAGTTCTACAAGAAAAGGAGTAGAGAACTCAATGGTTAGAAAAAATGAGGAAGAATGAAGTCCATGAGTGCGAGTAGCTAGTTAAGTTTTCATTCCAACTATGTAAAAGTCTTATAGACTCTTGAAGTGCTAAAATCTACCAAAAATGAGTTTGATCTATGCTTATTTGTGAATTCTGAAGCTTAATGAGAAATCATGAGATTGTATACTTGCTACTTGAGTGTTGAAATGAAGCAAACTTGTGAGTAATGATGGAGTTTGGTTGAGATCTACTTTAGTGTTTTGAAAGTGAAGTTATATGAGTTGTTAAAGCTACATGTCTTAAAAATATAAGTTTTTGCAAAGAAAAACTCTTAAATGGACTGTTAACTTGAAACTTAGTAGATTAAAGGTTACTCAATGAATAATGTAAATTGAATGAGAACTAGTTATTAGGAGACTTAGTAGAATACACCTTTGCTCGGGATGCGCAAAACATTAAATTAGGGGGTATTTGATAAGTGATTATTTATACATATATGTTGGGTTAGCGTAGTAGTATATTTAGTATAAATATCCTCAAATGAGTGCTAATTCATGGAATTATTATATTTTCAGGGAATTAAGGTGTATTGGATGGAATTAAGGAAAAACGAGAAGAAATGAAGCAAAAACCCACAAAATCGAGTTGTCGTCGTGGGAGCATGTATTGAAGTTATGAGGAGACAAGGCACGGCGTAAGGTCTAAAGGCACGACGTAGGAAATAATACGAAATGAAGAAAATCAACTCTAGAGGACCAGTGCAGTGGCCGCACTATGGCGCACAAGAGACATCGTTTGGACACAAAATGGACAGTGCCGAGAATCCAAAAGCTCAAAATACACAACATTGAGTGATAGTTGTTGATAAGGGAGGCGAAGATAGTAAACTTGGTTGGTTATGAATCCAATGATTTGAGAATTAAAGCAATGTGGAACTTACGTTATTTATACCGATATATAGAGTTCTAGATTGCACATTAGAATCTTCTCCGTCATAATAGTGGGTTGAATTGGATTTGAAGGAAGTCTTTCTATTTTAATAAGGCATTGCACAAAAAATATTGAGATTTAAACATGACAACAGAGCATAGTATTAAATTACTTAGATGAAGTTGTGAACTAAGATATCCTTAATATAAGAAGTCAACTAAAGTTTAAAGTGATTTGTTAGATTAGTTTAGATTAGTATTCAACCAATTAAAAGTGAATCCCTTAACAATAATTCAAGTTAAGTAAGTAATATAGAACTAGTGCAAAAACCTTTCCTTGAGGACGATATCCATGATCTACGTAAGTTGATTGTACTATTACTATAAGTGAGTGGTTATATTTATAGCACGCACATCATTAGGCACAAGACCTCACTTGCTTATCATTCACGAACAAATGGACAAGCTGAAGTAAGTAACAGAGAAATTAAATAGATCTTGGAAAAATCTATAAACACTAATAAAAATGATTGGGCATTCCATCTTGAAAAACATTGTGGGTATAAAGGATGGCATTGAAAACACCAATTGGCACGTGTCCTTATATGTTGGTTTATGGAAAAGCATGTCACTTATCGGTAGAGTTAGAGCATAAAGAATATTGGAAAATTAAAAAGGTCAACATGAGTTTTCAAGCTGCAAGGAAGGCCAACTTACTTCAACTGATGGAACTAGACAAGTTTAGATTGGACGTATACGAAAATGCTAAGTTATACAAAGAGAAATAAAGAAAATGGCACCATAAAAGGATTGAATATCGATCCTTTGAGCCAGGACAACTAGTATTATTATTCAATTCAAGATTGAAGTTGTTTCCACGCAAATTGAGATCACAATTGTCAGGACCATTCAAGGTAGTTGGGACTTGGCCTTATGAATTGGTGGAGTTATTAACCAACGCGTAAGACATTTAAACTAAATGCTTAAAGAGTTAAGCCATTTTACGATATGGGAGTGAGGCAAGATGAGCTTGATGGTTTCATGAAAAAATAATTGAAGCCTTAAAGAAAAAGAAGAATAAGCAACAATGGAAAGCTAGGCAAAAAGATGAAGAACCTTCCGAAAAAGATCCACAAGGCAAGGGCATCAAGTTGGTTCCAAAGAAATCGAAACCGAAGCTCAAGTTCATCCCGCGACTTTAAACTATCAAAAGGAAAGATCTTGGAGAGATATGCATACTAATAAACATTGACGGGCATCAGTTTAGAAATGTCTTATGTGATACGGGAGCCTTGATCAATGTCATGCCACTCATGGACATGTTGCACGCCGACTTGAAGATCAATTGTCCAGACACGACGAATTTGCAAGTAGCTAATGGTAACTTGAGACCTACTATAGAAAAAGTTTTGAATGTGCAAGTGAAAGTAGGTAGATTCACATTCTTCGCAGATTTCGAGGTCATGGACCACAATATGGATGATGATGTGTCTATGATACATGGGCAGCCATTTTTAAAGACCGACGAAAGTAAATTTATACACAAGAGAGAGAGAGAAGATCACGAAGAGAATCGATGAGGGCGATGATGCCGAGAAAGTTGTCTTTGTCGATGGTGAAGAAGTACATCCGAATGGGAATGACATCATAATATTTGATTTGCAGATGGAGCTTCTCGATTTAGACTCGGACTAAACGAGTGAAAAGGCGTCAGGCAAATGATGTTAAATTAAACGCTACTGGGAGGCAGCCCTGGGTTTTAAATTTTAAGATTTTATATTTCAGTTAGTAGTTAGTTATTTAGTTTAATAATTACAATTAACAAGTTTTAATTCTAACTTAAGAAAAAAATTATATTAAATCTAAAGGAAAAACAATTAACCCTACCACAATCACCATGCATACATCACTCTGAAACCAAATTTGATTATTTTCAAGTGAGATTAGAGAGTTCCTAGTGATGGAGAGTGAAAAGGCAAGTGTATTATGGATTTGCATAATTTGGAGAGCTACATCTTAGATTTTTGAATTTTAAGTTCAAAGAGAGCTAGGGTTCTAGTTGGTGAGAAAAGTGAAAGGGCTTGGATTGAAAAGACTTAGAGGAGTGTTCTACACCGAAAATAATTCTAGCATTGAGGTACATTAACAATTTCATCTAGTTATGCTTTGAATTTTGAAAATTTTGATGATATTATATGAAATTAAGGATTTGAGGTTGTAGGATAGGTTTTGCAAGATTGTGTGAACGTTGAGTATTAATGTCACCCATGGAGACTTAGTTGATGTCTTTGCATTATTCGACATATGCATGACCCCTATGATTTAAATTTTGATTTTTAGGTGATTTGAAGACCGAAGTGCATTGCATGGTCTTGTAGTTGTTTGAAATTGGAAGAAATGGCAAAAACAATGAAACAATTTAGCCAAACTAGAGCAAATAATTTTGAGGCATCAATCTTAAGGAATCCCAATGAAAAGGAGCCTAGACCATTTAAATCCAGATTTTTATTTGTAGACATGCCAAGGACCGATATGAGAATATCCTACATAGGGAGTTCATTTATGAACAAGGAATAAATTTTCAGGCTAAGTATGATAAACTAGTGAACAATTTCATTAGGTGACGAAATTTAGAGCAAATCACTTAAGATTATATAAATAATGATGTTAAAGGAGCGAGTGGGATTGTTTTTGAATTATATGCTAATGCGAAGTTCATTTTAAAGGATGAGCTAGTGAAGGTGAGAGGGATTTTTATTCCCTTTAATATACGTAAGATCAATGCTTTCTATGGGTTAGAGGAATTAAGTTTGTATGGATTCGATCCCACTTTCTCGAAGAAGTTATATGAGAGACCTTATAACCTATACCCTTTTAGAGCTATATAAAATGCATTGGTTGTCCCAAGACAACAAGGATGGGTCATGGGAGCTGAGAATGTGCCGAAGCACATAAAAAAGGGAAAACTAGAAAAGCTTACAGAATGTGGCAGCATTTTCTTATTGCATCGCGATACCCTACTTCTCAACAGGGTGAGATCAACAAGCTGAAAGCTGCTTGTCTTTATTAGTTACAAAGAGGGGAAATCAACATTGGATAGATTATTTACAACAGTCAGAGGGAATCAATAATGTCAAAAAGGGATAAGTTGTTGTTTCCTATCTTGATTAATCAGATGTGCTTGAAGGCCAGAGTAAAACAGAGAGATGACGAAAAATTTGATATAGAGGCACAACTAACCATGGATGAAGCTTTCTTGCTGACACTAAAATCACCACCTGGTTATCAAGACTCCGGGGAGGAGAGATAGGGCTGAGGGAGCTAGACTTGAGGGTGAGGAGTTAGACTTGAGGCCGAGCTTTGTAGCCAAAAGGCAAGAGGATCATGCAGCAGCACCAAAACTAGCCTAATAGATAGAAGAGGGAGGATATGGAGAAGACGAGGAGCAACAGCAACAGGGATTTGCTGATGGCTATGAGTTTGTAGACCCAGAGATTGGAGAGCAAATCTTGGATGGTTTTGAGGTCTTTCCACCACCTCATCCACCACAGGCACTAGTACCACCACCAAAAGATTTGACTACACGGCAGAAGAGGTCGTAGATAGTAGAAATGAGGAGGCGGTACTAAGAGGACAGGGTGCATTACCACATAACAGTGTTGATATTTGAGTGGGATATGGAAAGCAGAGAGCAATACAGAGGGAACGAGCAGTGCAATTTCATGTTGTTTGTTGATCATCATAGAAACATAGCTAGGTATGAAAGAACCAAATGGTTGAAACCTACTGATAGGTCATTATGCTTTCCAGCATACGTGTTTGATCAGGATTTGATGCAGAGTAGGAGGGTGGAGTGTCCTTTGACAACATCCTACACTGTCGCAGATAATGCAAATGATGATGATGACATGCAGCCCTAAAGTCAGTGTAATAGGATTTCTTTAAACATGGGGAATTGAGAGTAACATTGATACCATTTATTTTTAACTTTGGGATATTTTGTTAATTATTTAGTTATTTCAATTCTATGCTTAGTTTACTTTATTATAACTTATATTAATATATATATTTTTGTGTATTTTAGTGTTTTCATGTTTCAGGCTTACTTGTAAACCTTAAGGGCAAGTTTTGGTTAAGTTTAGGGGCATCAACGCTACACCACACTATCGGAAGTGGTAAGATATGATGATATAAGGATGATCATTTAAATTTTTAATTTGAAGCAGTTAAGGAGGAACACATCGTAGTGTATAAAATTTTTATTTATTTACTATATGAATGTTTAAGTAGTATAGATTAGGTTATATATAGTAATATGTAATGAATAATTAGTTCATTTGCATGTTCATGCCTTTAATTGTGGATGAGTAAATTATAAGTATCTTATTGATATGAAACTCAAAACAATATTTTTAAATTTTAAAGAAGAAACAATGAAATATAGCAAACAATAGTGTGATTTCATTATTAGAAACCTAGCTTTAGGGAAGACTTTGAACTTTAAACAAAAGTAAGAAATTATAACACTCTTGTGGAAAAAGTTAGATCTCCAAGGACTTTATAATAATGTGAATCTTACTTGATAATACAAAGTAAATAAAGACTTAGAGCAAATAGGTGAAGAAATAAGCATTGTATATTAGAAGTTGGAGTTAACTTACTTGATTTAGTGAAAGTGAAAAGTGCTAACAAAAGTTTTAGAAATAAAAGAAAAAATGAAAGAATCCCACAAGTTCAACAAGAAATGGAGTAGAGAACTTGATGGTTGAAAAAAAATAAGGAAAAACAAAGTCTATAGGAAAAGGAGCAGGGACTGTAAAATAAAAAAATAAATAAGAGAAGAAAAATTAAGAAAAGATGGCGGAAGTAAACTAAAGCTCTTCTAATAAAAGACTTAGCTTGAGTACGAGTAGCTAATTAAGTTAAGTTTCCATTCCAACCATGTGAAGTCCTATAGACTCTTAAAGTGCTAAAGTCTACCAAAGATGAGTTTGATCTATGTTTATTTGTGAATTCTTGAGCTTAATGAGAAATAATGAGATTGCATACTTGCTACTTGAGTGTTGAGATGAAATAAACTTGTGAGTAGTGATGGTTTTGATCTATTTGGTGTTTCGAAAGTGAAGTTATATGTGTTGCTAAAGCTACATGTCTTAAAATTACAAGTTTTTGCAAATAAAAACTCTTAAGTGGATTATTAATTCGAAACTTAGTGAATTAAAGGATACTCCATGAATAACGTAAATTGAACGAGAATTAGTTATTATGAGACTTAATAGAATACACCTTTGCTCGGGACGCACAAAATTAATTATTTTTATATAAGGTTAGCTTAGTAGTATATTAAGTATAAATATCCCTAAATGAGCTCTAAATCATGGTATTATTGCATTTTTATGGAATTAAGGTGTGAATGAGTGAATTGAGCAAAAATGAGAAGAAACGAAACATAAACCCACGAAAACATGATTGGCGATGTGGCCACACTTGGTGACATTGTGGGAAGGAGAGGCACAGTGTGGGAAGCAAAGGCACGACATGGAAAAGATGAGAAAGTGAAGAAAACCATGTCTGGAGGTCTAGTGATGTGGCATACAAGGAACAATGTCGGGACAGTGAGTGATAGCACTGAGGCACCAAGAGAGAAAAATATGTGCATGCAGTGGCAGTGCAGTGGTGGTGTCGTGCACCATGGCTTAACACACACGACGTCAGGCATTAGTGACAACGACAAACACAAATGAAATAGAAAGTTAGAGTTTTATTTCAAGTTAAATTGTAAAGTAGGGTTTCTAATTGTAATTAGGAAGTATAAATAGGTATTAGAACATGGTAAACTCACCACATACCAACTATTAGCCACCATTAGAGTAATTTAATATAGGTTTTACTTTGAGTTTGAGTATTAAGGAGTTTGTGTAGAGAAAACATTGAAGACTTCACGTTTACAATTCAAGTTTGGTTTCATTCGAAAAATTCAAGGCAATATTTATATTCGTCTTTGATTTGCAATGATTTTCATTATAAATTGTGATATGTGTGTTTCAATGTAGTGTGAGTAGTCTATTTATCTTTGGGATCAATGGATCCTATAGTGTGAATGCTATGCTTTGAATATGAATAAAAAGTGAATATAAAAAGTGCGATGGTAAGAATTCGCATTGATTATGAACGTAATGATTTAGACATCATGATCACATGTTTAATGATATTAAGTTTTAGAAGTTATCATGGCCATTGAAGCTTTTAATCCAGACATGAATGAGACAACTGTAAAATACACAACATCGAGTGACAGTTGTTGATTAGAGAGGCACGGATAGTAAACTTAGTTGGTTATGAACCCAAAGATTTGGGACTTAATGCAATGTGGAGCTTATGTTATTCACACCGATAATGGTTAAAGTGAATTTAAAGAAAATCTATCTATTTTAATTAGGCATTGTACACAACATATTAAGATGTAAAAGTGGTTAAAAGCCATAGTATTAAATTACCTAGGTGAAGTTGTGAACTAAGATATCCTTAATATAAGATTTAAAGTATCGTTTTATTTGATTTGTTAGATTAGTTTATTTAGTATAAAGACAATTAAAAAAGGATTTGCTTAGCAATAGTTCAAAGTTAAATTGGTAATTAACTAGTACATAAACTTTTCTCTGAGGACGATATTTGTGATCAACGTAAGTTGATTGCACTATTAGTACAAGCTAGCCGTTATACTTGCAGCACGCGTCAAGAAGACAGAGTTGGCCTTTGTAGGTACAATTCTGCTTAATCAAATGACAACTCTAAGAAGTCAAGAACAGGTGTTCGAGAACCAAAGGGCTTTAGCAAGAAGTATTTAGCGGAAGGAGAGAACGATGTCTGGAAGACATAAACAATAAGGAGGCACAAAGGTTCATGTACCATCTACACATATGAGGCTACTAATTAATAATAGTCTTAATGTTTCACAACTACCAGATCAAGACTATCACCTCTATGAGCCCGCTGCGAGTTACCTGTCCTGGAGGATTGGTCCAGTTGAGGATGATGACGATGCGGCTTCCGGACAACTACATTGATTTCCTTATTTTATTTATCTTCTTTGTCTCTAAGTGATAGTGCGTGAGGTCTTCTAAGTAACTCTGGTAATTGTGCTATACTTTGTGATATGTGGTAATACTTTATGTTTGTGATGGTGCTATACTATGTACTCTATGATTGGTGATTTGATACATTTGTTATACAATGATGATGGTTTATTCATATATTTTTAATGCACTCTGTTTAATGTAATTGATATCTTGTGTTTATTTATAATGATTGATTGTCCAATTTATGATTATATCAATTCATTTATACTTCACGTAGTATATTTGTTTTGTTGGCAACCCGACTACATTTAAACCTTGAAGACAAGGTTTGGAATGAGTTTGTGGGTATTTTAGGTAAAGTATGACAATGATAGCAAAGAAAGCAAGGAAGGAAAAGAAAGATAGAAGATAAGTAAAGAATTGATGCAAAGTTTAAAATTTTTTTTATCCGATATTTAAGTGAGTCGATGAAATTTTTCAAATTTCTTCTGAATTCAAGTAAGTACGAATTTCATTTTTCTTTATTTTTAGAAAAAAAAGGATAATGAAAATAAACATATAATATATTTTAAATGAAAGCGATATTTATATTACCCAAATGAATTCTATGATAGAAGGAATCAACATTTATACCCTTTTTGATTAATTTTACTAGTTGATGTATACACCAAATTAAATGTCTTGTGTTAGTCATGAGATTGGGTAGAAGATTGAAACAATAGTGCAAGATGAACAAGACAGATTTCTAAGAATCTTATAATACAAAAGTTATTGATTAAATATTTTTATAGTATATATATACATAAATATATAAAGCTATTATGCCACAATTAAAAGAAGAAATAAGTTAGAAACCGGTGAATTTCTATAAGTTAGAAAGAATATTTTCTTCAACTTTAGTAGATAGTGAGAAGTGTTAACAATGGTTTACAAATATATAGAGAGTCATATAGATTCCATAGGAAATAGAGCAGAAATCTATAGTAGGAAAAATATGAGAATGTCTATAGGAAATGGAGCAACGACTCAAAAGCAAAGCAAAAGAAATATATAATAAAGAAATAATTAAGATGAAGTAGAAAAGAATGAGAGATTAAAAAGACGAATGTTCTTAAAATCTTCAAAGAAAATATTTAGCTCGAGTGCTTGAAACTATAGTTGAGTGAAGTACTTCTTGATCTAACACGTTTTAAACGATATATTCGTTGATATCTTGGCAAAAACTCCTATTGATTTTGATTGTGGTGCTATTATGAAGTATTTTCTAAAATTAAGATCAATCTAGTGGTTTTTGTGTTTTGAGATTCTATTCTAGTCATTGAAAACTTTATGTTTGTTAGTGAGATTGAGAAACCTATACTATGTACTGAACTTGGTATTGAACTTTAAGTTCTAAAGGGTGTTGCACCGAGTAGTTGAATTATCATTAAGGGATATTTTGTTTTGTCTAAATCATTATATTATATCATAAGTTTTTTTTACTTGAGGGTAATATGTTTTCATATGAAAATCACATCTATTTTAAAATTTCTATTATTTTAAGTTAAGATGAATTAGATTGAAATCAATTTATAAAGAATGAAAAAAGAATATGATTGAGAGTATTCCTTTACTCGAGGACAACAAGGTGCTGAGTTAGGGAGTATTTAACGAGTAATTAATTAAACATATTTTATAGTGTAATTTAGGTTGATTTTAGATATATATGATGATCTTATACTAGTTATTCCCTTGTTTTGTGATTTTAGGATTTAATTAGGAAAATGAAGAAATGGGAGAAAATGGAATAAAAGCAAAATAGTCAACTATATAAGAAGTTCAGCGATTAGCCAACCATACAGGATTACATAAGGAATCGCCACATAAATCGTTAGCTGAGAAGTGCCGGCAAATCCTCAACGAGTTCGAAAATATACGAGAAATCGCCAGCTAAATCGATGGAGTACAGAGAACCAATTCCAGTAATTAAATCAGCGATTTATGCACAAAATGAAATCGCTGACAAATCGTGAGGCCGGTTACGGGTTTTTAGATTAATATGAAGGCTTCGAGATTAATCTCTCTCTAAGCCCTCTACTAGTAATAAGTTTAGTTTTATTGATTTTATGTTTGAAGCTACATTAGAGCTTTGATTTATTTAAGAGGTATTTATTTATTTTATTATGTCTTTCAATTATATTATTGTGTTATTTATTTCTAGCATGAGTGAGTAGTTTATCAACCTAAATAAACCCTAGACATATATATAATTTTGATTGCTATACATTTATAATTAAGGAATCATGAACTTAATGCTTTAGCTTTATTCATACACGTCAATCACATATTTAATAAGTTGTTTTTGCTTATTACAACTAATGAAGATTGATATTGCATGCATAGTTGCAAATATGCATTGTGTTTTTTGATTTTGAATCTATGTCTATGATTATTAACAACAATTATAGAAATATTAACTAGGATTAATCTATATGGCTTAAACCTGAGTGGATGTTATAGGTGATTGTGTTCTAAGTTATTTATTAATTAGCATATTCTAATTTATATTTGATTTAGATTAGGCATGATTTTCATTCAGTGTTAATACTATCGTATTTCTATGATATTACGTTTTATCCAATATGTAGATTTACAATTATAAGAATATAGCTTTTCTATTGAATTTAAGAAAATCGGTGGCTGGCTAAAGGCTATCAACCTATTATGAATTAGGATTTAATGATTCCAAGATTTCATGTGTTATGATCATAACTATGTTATGAAGTGATGTTATGTTCTAGTGTTTGAATGCATCTATGTATATTTCATTGTTTAGTAGGGGGTTTGTTTAGATGTTTGTTTAAATATTTACATTATATTGATTTTGATTGTTTAATTTAGTTTGTATGAATTATTTGAATTAGTTTTGTTAATTTGGTTAATTAAGTTGATAGTTATAGTTTTATGTTATTTGATATTTTAATTCATGTTTAATTAGATTAACTAAAGTAAGAAAAATAAGAAAAAAATACTTTTCTTTGAAGTTTGCAAAATCTTTATGGAGACGGTATCTCATTTACCACTACTACAAATAATAGGAAAATACGAGAAACTAATGTGCATGCTCGACACGTGTTAGCACCAGAGTGAAAAATCCTAAATCCAAATTTAAAAATCCAAACTAATTCTGAAAAAGTTAAGTCGAGCCAACAACGGTAAATAAAAGCACTCTATGAGATGAGAGGCAGCCCATACTCTATGTTTATTTCATGTTTATTTAATTTTATTAGGAGTTTAGTTTAGTTTAGTATGTTTTTATTTTCTCACTTTTTGATTCTTGTATTGGAAGTATTTTCGAAATTAAAACTCTAAGGTAATTTCAACTAAGGGAGAGTGATCGAGTTGTTTTTGCTTATATGGCCTTTATGCAAGTCACATTATTTATTTGCTTATATATTTTACTTATTTATTTAAGTAATAAAAGTATTTAATTATTTATATGTCCCACTCAAACTTTCAAATTTTTAGTCAATTCTACCTTGATATGAGTTATTATGAATGATGAATAAGTTTATTATAAGATCAATTGAAAAAGCTGTAACACAGCCCTATGCAATTTCCGACGATTCAAATTAACACTAGGAATCGTTGGCTATATTGGTAGAAGTGCACAAGAAAATCAAAATAAATTTGGAGTTTGAAAATCCTCAGCGATTCCGCCTACATAGGAATCGTTGGCTAAATCTGCAGGTCATAACATTTTTCAGCAACTTAAGAATTTATGATTCGTTCGGCGATTCCCAGTTACTCCGCTTAAACAAGAATTGTTGGGCATGATTTTTGGTTTTTAAAACCAAAAACCCCAAATCACTACACATTTCATGCCTTTCACACTTGCAAACCATTGCACCCCTTCAACCTAGTCTCACCTCAACCTAGTCTTATTCAAACCAAAAATCTTGATTTTGGGGGTTTTGAGCCAAACTAGGGTTTTAAGAATTTTCAACCTAGAGCTTGGAGGGACTGTCTAGAAGAGTTCAAGTGCTTCAATCTTGAGATAAAGGTAATTATATTCACCCTAGTTCTTTACATCATCAAATTTTTTATTCGAGGGATTTTCGCAAATTTTTTAATATTTTCAAAATTAATTTATTGGAATTTATTAAATTGGCTTGCACAAATAGTTTTATCGATTTCAATAGAATAGGAAGAGTGATCACATTGATAATTGGCTTACAAATTCAACAATTTCGAGATTTTTACTATAATTACGCATATTTACAATGGTTTACAAATGTGAGTTTGAAATGAGTTTGGGGGTTTAATTATGATTTTATTTTAATGTAAGTTGCTATGATTTTGCAAAGACTTACAAATTGTCACTAAATTGCTTTATAATATTTAGAAAACTGATTTCAAATTTATATTTTATTTATCACTTCGATCCCAAGACTATTTAAATTTACGATGAATTTCAAACTAGCTTTCCAAATAGATTTCTCTTTTTAAAATAAAATTTTGAAGTTTACTGAATTATTTCCAACAACATTGTTTCTATCATTTATAAGTTTATTAAGTTTTTGAGCTTGTGATTTTTGAAATCTTAAACAATGGCCAGAGGAGGTAAATGTAGAAGCTCTCCAGAGGAGAAGGGAACGGCACAACTTGTAGAAAAATCGAAACAAAAATCTAAAGCTCTACCCAAACCTATTAAGCCAACATGGATTTCAATAAGTAACCCCTGAACTAGAGTACTTAGAGAGCCTTCTCCACCCTTAAATTTTGAATATGATTCAGGGGGAGAGAGAGATTGAGGAAATACCTATCATTTCTTTCCATGCACATAACCTTATAAATGCTAAAGTCATTAGCCCATTGCTAGGATGGAGACCGACATTAGTAAGAACCAAAAGATTATATCTTTTCAACATCAAAAACAAAATTAAGTATGAGCCTAGGATCCTAAACAAAATTAGGTAATGGAACTAGGGATTATTGACTAGGGATTATTGCGCTGATCAAGACGCATGATCCACAGTTGAAAAGGGATGTGTCATATTAGTTAGAGAATTATATACAAATAGGCACGGAGATGAGAATAAAAAAGTAGCCATTGTCCGAAGAAGACTAGTGGAGTACTCACCTCAGAGAATAAACCGGTATTATGGTTTACCGAAATTTCATTTGAGACAAAATAATGAATACCCTAAACCTGAATACATATGTAGACACATATTTCTCCACGAGACCATTACGAATGGTTTAGAAGCTATTCTGGTATATGGTTTCCATTTTGATTGAGATGGGTACCTAAAACATATAAAAGCCAAATTTTTTGGAAAAGCAACTAAAGCCTGGAGCTTTTTTAATGCAAGCCTATAGCCTAATTTACAGCACTATGACATAGTGAACTGTAAGGCGACTCTTTTATACCATATAGTACAAGGAATCAGGTACATTAATGTTGGAAAAATAATCTATGAATCGATTAGGAACGCCATGACCAATAAGAAAAATGAAGGACTGTCGTTTCCCTTGATGATTACCGAGTTTTGCAAGTAAGACCGAGTTTCGATAAGAGGAGTAGAATTTGATGTATTACCGGATAAGACCATCACTACGTTGTCATTGAGAAAAGCAATAAGGTACCAGGATATGTTGACCCAGAGGACAAATGAGAGAGAAATGTCACACAAATGAGAAAGACCCCAGAGAGAAGAAGAGTACGGATAGATAACCTGAGAAATTTAGAGGAAACTCAAAATGTCGAATACCATGAGCAGACAAATCAGACCATTGAGCTACCTGTAGAGGACTTAACTAGCGTTGATGCAGAGGATGCAGAAATGGTCATAATGCAGATAATCTTAGGTAATCAAATGAGAACTCTGAGACATCAAGAGTTCAAGTTCCAAAACTAACGCGAGAGTGCCCGAAGAATCTATGAATCAGAGCGACACAGGACCAGGAGGACTTAAAGTAGGGGAGCTAACATTCACATTCCATCACTCTAGCCGAGGATGCCCACCTAGGGAGTCTTTACTAAAGATAACCTAATGGAAGGAGTAGAATACACCCTCTATGATCTTGGGACGAGCTACCAGTCCTAACAGCCTGATCGTGGGGATGATGGTGATGATGCAACGTCTAGATGATAGTTCTTAGATTTTTATTCTCCTTTGTGTTATCTTTTCCTTAATGTTATTCATGTAAGTCTATGTTTGTAACACTATGATTTGATTGATGTGGTATATGTTTATAGTTTGATACATTTGCTTTGGTATGATTAACAATTTGATACAATGATTTAATTTGATGTGTTCAATTCAAATCAATTCAATGATGCTTGGAAATGTTTAAATTGTCTATAGTTATTCAATTCATTTTTATGTTATTTAATTATTTAATTTATTTGTTTATGCTTCACGAGGTATTTTTATTTTTGTTGGAACACCCGACTTAATTTTTAACTCTTGAGGACAAGGTTTGGAATGAGTTTGGGAGTATTAGGTAAAGTGAAATATGAAGAAGGGAAATATGGAAGAAACAATAGGTAGTTTCTAGTTGAACATTGTGAATTTTTTAAAAAAATCCACAATACAGGTAATATTTTCCCATTTCATTTACTTTATTTAGTTATGTATATGATTATAATTTGAGTGGAAATGATATATTATTATTACCCATGAAAATAGAAATTTTATGGGGGAAAGGAATTCTTATACCCTATTTGACTTAACCTAGATTTTGTATACACTAGAGGATTTTAAAGGGGATTGATTACTTTGTGTTAGACATTACAATGTGTAGAAGATCGAAATGAACGTGCAAGATGAACAAGACAAATTTATAAGAATCTTGTTATACAAAGACTATTAATCAAATTTTTATATATATGTATTGAAAGTTTATGCCACAATTGAGGAAAAAAATAGGGAATTAGCCAATAAACTTTACTTAGTTGGAAAGAATGCTTCCTTGACTATGATGAAAGTAAGAAGAGCTAATAAGAGTTTTTAACTAGAAAAAATAAAGAGACCTATAGATTCAAAAGGAAATAGAGCAGGGAACCGTAGGAATACAATATAAAGAATAAAATGATGAAGAAGAAGAAAGAGATAGATATATAAGAAAATGGAACGAAGTTTATAAAAACTCTTCAAATAAAAGATTTAGCTCTAGTGCTTATTGCTAAGTTAAGTGAAGTATATCTTTTTATTCCAACAAATGAATATGAAATGATGATTATTAGTGAATAAAAGTTCGTCTCGACTTTGATTGTGGTAATATTTTAAGTATTGTTTGAAAATGACATTGATTAAGTGATTTTTGTATTTGGAGATTCTATATTAGTTATCATAAGCTTGATGCTTGTTACTATAGATTGAGAAAACCTATGTAGTGTTGACCTTGGTGATTGGTTTAACTTTAAATTTTGAGGCATGTTGCAAAATTAGGAGGTTGAAATATCAAATAAAGGGGTTGTTCTTTAATTCTTTCTATTCTATCATGATTCTTATTTTTATGAAGGTAATATTTTTTAATTTTAATATCATTTTTATTTAAGAAAAAAATAAATAATTATGAAATTAAAGCAATTGAACATAAGAGAATATGATTGAGAGTATTCCTTTACTCGAGATGGTAAAGTGCTGAATTTATGGGTATTTGATAAGTCAATAATTATACACTTTTTATAGTTCATTTTAGGATGAATTTAGATATAAAAAACTATATTACATGGGGTTTTCTCTTATTTTTTGATATTTCATATAATAAATGGAGAATATGAAGAAATGATGGAAAAATAGAATAGTATGAAGAAATTAATCAAGTAGAAGAAGTATATAAAGAATTATCACCAAGGAAGCAAAGAAGAACTGGAAATGAACCAGCCATTCCTGGAAGACACTAAATTGTTGGGTAAATCGGTGGAAACAAAAGAAGACCAGTGAGCATAGAAAAATTTGGATTTTCCCAGCAATTCCTATTAAACCTAAATCGTTGTGAATCGCTGAGTTAGATTACGAGAATTTTAGATAACTACGAGTTGTTTGAGTTGTTTTGGGATGTTTAATACTTAGAATACTATAAATATTAACTTAAGGTTATGAAATTAATTGCCTTTAATCGTACATTGAAGCCCTACAAGCCTTAGTTGTTCTTAGAGCCATAGTCTACATATTTTACATACATTGTCTATTATTTTGCAGATTCAAGTATTTTAATTCAAAGTTATTTTTAATTATGTCTATTATTTATATTATTGCAATGTTATTTATGATTATGAGTGAGTAGTTTGTTTGATCTAAACAAAGTTCGAACATGAACTAGATATGTTTTGCAATGTAGTCATGATAGGATGAATATGTGCTTAATGCTTTAAACTTAATTGCATTCTTTAGCTCACTGATTTAATAGGTTAATATCTATTGATTTTAATCATGGATTTGAGTATTATATGCATAGTCTAGAATATGTATGTGATATTTAGTTTCATTATCTATTTGAACTAGTTACTAATATTGCTTGAAAGGCCGACACCGTTTAAATATCCTAAGCGAGTTTGAGATCTAAATCTAGTGTTAAAGTGATTTTTTGAAGATTTTAGATTTAGTAGTTTGAAGTTCTTATAAAATTTAATGCGGTTCTATTGCATGAAGTTTATCTATTTGTGTAAATAAAGGGGTTATAGCTCAATAAATTAGAACATGACTTTTCCATTGATATAAGGAGAATAAATGGTAGGCTAAAGGCTGTTTACTTACTTATAATTAAAGTTTAATGATTTATCATGCTTTATAAAGTATGCTCATGACTATATGAATTGGATTTACATGTTTTGAATGCAAAATGGGTTTATGTTTCATTGTTTTGGATATTTGTTTAGATGTTTATTTATTATTGAATTTAATCTATTTGATTGATTATGAATCAGGATTGTGTTAGTTAATTAAGATAATATAGTTGGTTATTAGTTAATTTAATTATTATTATTAAATAAAAATAATAAAAAGCTTTAAAAGTCATTTTTCCTAGAGAGGTTTGATAAATCCCTGTGGAGACTATTCTCACTTGTCACTCGCTACAAAATAATTAAAGTATAATATAAGAGAGGAAACCATCGTACACACCTGACACGTGTCGTTGCAGAAGAATCAATTTGAACTTGGACTAAGTCTTTAAAGAGTCCGTTTTGACTAGCGACCAGTGTTCTCACCATCTCTTCTAAAGTCCCCGAATTTTGGGCAGATTGGGATTGTTGAGGAGGAGGTTGTACCTTTAGAACATATTGGAGATAGTTCTAGTTCTAAAGTCAATAAATCTGATAGGGACTTTTGATTGTATGATTATAAGTGTTACTGAATTTGTTGTCGTATTGATTCAGAGGTGGTCCTTGAAATCCATCGCCTATAGCATTTGCTTGTACATCTCCTAGCAAGGTGGGACAAGAATCAGTGGAATGGTCGGTGGCTGAGCAAAAATCGCAATCTTTAACTTGAGCTTTTCTGGAAGTAAGGAATCGCTCCACGAGATTAGTGAGTTTGTCAAGCTTGCTATTGGCTTGATTTGACCCTACTTCATCGAGAAGATTTCGTTAAGGTCCATCCTCTTCGTCGTCAATGTACTGACTTGATTGACTTGACATAGACTCGTACAAATCAAACATCTCTTGAGTTGTCTTACATCTATAATCACCTCATCAAGCATTGTCAATTATTTGTTTCTCAAGGATGTATGTCCCATATAGATGAAACGAACAAGAGAGAGGTGACTTTGGCCATGTTAGGGACATTTCGCAAGTAAGCGTTTGTATCACCCCAATAATCGCTAAAGGATTCGCCATGTTTCATCTTGATACTGCATATCTCCCTAGTGAGTTGGAAAGATCGAGATTTAGGGAAAAGTTCTTTCAAGAATGCAGAAGTCTTATCATTCCAATTTGTGAGGGAACCAAGAGGACGTAGAAGAGCTAGTCTTAGGTTTTATCCTTAAAGCAGAAAGGAAAAGCAAAAAGTTTGACTTCGCCTACGTTGACTCAAGGGGGAGTCTTTGTCTTACACTTAGAGTGGAAATAATTAATGAAAGTCATTTGATCCTCGTGATCCATTCCTCGGAAGATGGGAAAACAGCTTATAAAATCAAATTTGAGCTTGAAATTGCACCTATGAGTTGGGAATGTGATGTAATATGGTTGATGAGCCAGGAGATCCTGAATCTCATCATTAAAACATAAATCAAACACTATCAATCTAAAAACAAAACAAACAATTAATTAAAATAACTAAACTATCGAAATTTAAATTTAATAAACTAATTTAATGCAATTCAAACAAACTATCAATAAGTTAATATAAATTAAATATCTAAACAATACATCTTAGACAATGATATGTAAACCATCATATCTAGACATTTTCATCAAAGCATAGTCACAACCAAATCATCATATTTATAATCCTAAATCATTAAACTCTAATCACAATAGGTGGATACTTTAGCAACTTATCGACTTTCTATATTCAATGGAAATAAATCATATCCTTATCATTGTAACTCTATTTATTGGATAAAATGCAATAAAATAGAAATACGATAGCATTAACACTCAATAAAAGTTATACCTAATCCAAACTAAATGAAAATCAGAATTATGCTAGTCATTAAATAACTTATAACATAATCACCTAGAACATGTACTCGGGTAATTTTCTACCCTATAGATTAATCTTAGTTACTACTTCTTTAATTGTTTTCAATAATCAAACACAGATTTAGATATTCCATACTAAAAAACATATTAGCCACTCTACACTCAATACAAAGAATCATTAGTTGTAATATGCAAAAACAACTTATTGAAATCGTACTTGACGTGTGTGATTGGTTTAAAGCATTAAGCACCTAAATTTCATGTTATGACTAAATTAATGAACGGTTTACAATCATGTCCAGAGTTTTGTTTATAATAATAAACTACTCACATGTATTAATAATAAACATTGTATTAAATAAATAAAAGACATTAATGTAAAATACTTCTCTTGAATCACCAAAGAGTCTCCGAAAGTAATGAACAATAAACTAAACTAAAATCTAATTGAAAAGACTTTAAAACTAACAAGGGATAATAGAGGGCTCAGAGAGGGAGTAATTTCAAAGCCCTCGGGTCTTATTTATAGTTACCTTAAGTATATATATCATAGATAAACTCAAATTCCTTGTTCTTATCAAAAATACTCGTCATCGACCTCAGCGATTCCTCAGCGAATCCAATTTTTTTACAAATCGCTGAGTTAATCACTCGAAATAGTTCTTTATGCTCCACCGATTCATCCAGCGATTCTGGTGTATTTCTCAATTCGTTGTGAAATTGCTGGTCTTTCTTTGCTGTTGATTTAGACAATGATTTATGTGTAATCTTCTATCATTGGCTAATAGCTGGCATTGTTCACCAATTGACAATTTTGCTCTTCTTCTTTTTTCTTCGACTTCTTCATTTTTCCTAATTAAATCCAGAAATCAAAAAAACAAGAGAATATGTAGTATAATATCATCATTTATATCTAAAATCAACCTAGATTACACTATAAAATATTTCTAATTATTGACTCCTCAAATACCCCCAAACTCGAAACTTTACTATCCCGAGCAAAGGAATACACCCAATCATATTCTTTTTTTTTTTTTATTTATAAATTTCATTCTAATTCATTTTAACTTTAAATAATAGAAATTTTTAAATAGAAGTGGTCTTCAAATAAAAACGTATCACCCATAAGAAAATAGAAGTTATGATAGAATATAATGATTTAAACAAAATGAACCATCCTTTAATGACAGTTCAACCACCTAATGTAATACCCCTTAGAATTTAAAGTTCATTACCAAGGTCAGTATATAATATAGGTTTTCTCAATCTCCATTGACAAGCATCAAGCTTAAAATGACTAGTATAGAATCTCAAAACACAAAACTACTAGATTAATCGTAACTTTTAGAAAATACTTTATAATAGCACCACAGTCAAAATCAATATGAATTTTGCCAAGATATCAATAAATATATCATTTAAAATATGTTAGATTAAGAAATACTTCACTCAACCCTAGTTTTAAGCACTCGAGCTAAATCTTTCTTTGAAAAATTTAAGAACATCCTCCTTTTTTCATCTCTCATTTTTTTCTACTTCATCCTAATTATTTTTTCTTTATTATATATATTTCTTCATTTGACTTTTGAGTTCCTGCTCCATTTCCTGTGGACATTCTCACTTTTCCCATTATAGATTCCATGCTCCATTTCCTACAGAATCTGTAGGACTCTATACATTTGTTAACTTTTGTTAGCACCTCTCACTATCCATTACAGTTAAAGAAAATATTATTTCTAACTTATAAAATTCATTAGTTTCTAATTCATTTCTTCTTTCAATTGTGGCATAATAACTTTATATATATATGCTATAAAAATACTTAATTAATAACATTTGTATCACAAGATTCTTAAAAATATGTCTTGTTTATCTTGTAATATTGTTTAGATCTTCTACCTATTCTCATGACTAACACAAGGCATCCAGAACATACAACAAATAGTAAAGTTAATCAAAAAGGGTATAAAAAATTGATTCCTTCTGTCATAGAATTCACTTGCATAATAAAAATATCACTTCCATTCAAAATCCTATTATATATACATTCAATTATATTATATTCCTAACTAAAAATAAAGTAAAATGAAATTCATACTTACTTGAATTCGAAAGAAATTTGAAAATTCTCATCAACTCACTTGAATATCATATCAAAATTTTAAACTTTGCATCAATTCTGAACTTGTCTTCTACCGTTATTTTCTTTCTTGCTTTCTTTGTTATGCTTGTTATGTTTTATCTAAAATACTCCAAAACTCAATCCAAACCTTGTCCTCAAGGTTGTAAAATTAAGTTAGGTTTTCAACAAAACAAATATACCTTGTGAAGTATAAACGAATCGATGTATAATAAAAATGTAATGAAATAGACAAATATGTAATTCTACAAACTTCAAATGAATAGAATGCAAAGGGAACATATTTCATACATAAGTAAAAACTTAAGTAAGAGCAATACATTTAATCATTCATTCTTTCATTTCATACAAAATAAAATAAACTACACATAGCAGTCTCTAGAAGTAAATTCATCGTTATCTTCAACATCTTTATCCATTCCTGCAGAAGGTTGTGAAACATAACTATCAGTTGGTTGTAAGTCCCAATTAGGAATTGCAACTGTAAATATGGAATATTGACGCTTCTCCTCAACTCTTGCAAACAACTGTCGTGCTTTCTCTCAGATATAGAATGATAACGTTGTAAAGTCCACTCCTTTGATGCTATCATTCCTTCATTTCGATGAATTTTTGTTTGGTTACACATAAGTGAAGAAAAATTGTTCGAAAAAATCCTCATATCCTAAACTGTGGCGAAGATGGTGCCGAACTCGTACCAACACTTGGCACATTCACTTGAACCATCAATCTTGTTGCTTTCCACGCGTCTTCTTTTATTTTTCTTTTACTTTCTTTGCTGCTCTGCTTTCTTGCTTCTCTCGCATTTATCACATAAAATGATTCTCTTTCATTCTCCGAGTCATTGTATCCTGTCACTTTCTTCATTCTTAATACTTTCGCATCATTTATTGTCTTCTCGGGCAATGCATCGAACTCAGTATCAAACCCACCCCTGCTTACCTACACAATTGAGCGATCAAAATTGGGAACGGTAGTCCTTCATTCTTTGTAGTTTTCATTGCAGACTTCATAGAATCTGTATAATCTTCCCAATATCGATATAAATCTTCTTCATCACTATATGGTAAAGTAAAGCAGTTATAGGGTTCTTCACTTCAAAGTGTTGTCTGGTTGGATTTAAACGTGCATCTATAATATAACTCCAACTCTTTGTAATTTTCCTAAAATTGGCGGTTTCAATAAACTTCGGGTGTCTTTCACTATTAAGTGCAAATCCCGTTCTCGGAAGTATCTCCAATGCGTCTTGGATCATCTAATAGGGATAGGATTCTTTAAAGTTCAATCAATACCAAGGCCATCACATAATATAGGTTTTCTCAATCTCCACTGACAATCATCAAGCTTATGATGACTAGTATAGAATCTCAAAAACACAAAAACCATTAGATTACTCTTAATTTTAGAAAATATTTTATAATAGTCACACAATCAAAATCAATAGGAATTTTGCCAAAATACCAATGAGTATATCATTTAAAATGTCTTAGATTAAGAAATGCTTCACTCAACCCTTGCATTCAAGCACTCGAGCTAAGTCTTTTCTTTGAATAGTTTAAGAACATCCGCCTTTTTTCATCTTTCATTTTTTTCTACTTCATCTTAATTATTTTCTTATTCTTATTTATTTTCTATTTCTTTTGCTTCTAACTTTTGAGTCCCTCCTGCATTTCTTATGGATATTCTCACATCTTTCCCACTATAGATTCCATGCTCAATTTCATATGGAATCTTTAAGGCTCTATATATTTGTAACTCTTATTCGCACTTCTCACTGTCCACTAAAGTTGAAGAAAGTATTCTTTCTAAATTATAAAATTCATTGGTTAATTCATACTTGCTTGAATTCGGAAGAAATTTTAAAAAATTTGGATCAATTCTGAACTGATCATCTACCTTTCTTTTTTTTCCTTGCTTTATTTTTTATGCTTGTTATGCTTCACCTAAAATACCCTCAAACTCATTCCTAACCTTATCCTCAAGGTTTAGAAATTAAGTTTGGTTTTCAACAAAACAAATATACCTCGTAAAGCATGAACGAATTGATGTGTCATAAAAATGTAATGAAATAGATAAGTATGTAATTCTTCAAACTTCAAATGGATGGAATGCAAAGGGAATATATCTCATTCATAAGCAAAAACTAAAGCAAGAGCAATACAATTATTCATTCATTCATTTCATACAAAAGTAAATAAACTACACAGGGTGGTGTCTAGAAGAAAATTCATCATTATCTTCATCATCTTCATACATTCCTATAGAAAGTTGTGAAATATAACTATCAGCTGCTTTGTAAGTCCCAGTTGGAAATTGCAACTGCAAAGATGGAATGTCGACACATCTCTACGCATGTTGTAAATGACTGTCATGCCCTCTCTTCGACATAGAATGATAACGTTGTAAAGTCCACTCCTTTGCTACTATCATGTTTTCATTTAGATGAATTTTCGTTTGACTACATATAAGTGAAGAAACTATTTTCCAAAAAAATCATCTCGTCCTACGCTGTGACGAAAAGGGTGTCGAACTAGTACCAACACTTGGCACATTCACTCAAGCCATAAATCTTGTCGTTTTTTGTGCTTTTTCTTTTGTTTTCCTTCTATTTTCTTTGCTGCTCTGCTTTCTCGCTTCTATCATATTTATCGCATAAAATGTTTCTCTTTCATCTTCCAAGTCATTGTATCCTACCACTTTCTTTATTCTTTGTACTCTCACGTCATTTATTATCTTCTTGGGCAATACATCAAACTTAGTATCGAAACTCGCCCCTACTTGCCTACACAATTGAGTGATCAAAATTAGGAATAGTAGTCCTTCATTCTTCGTAGTCTTCATTGCAGACTTCATAGAATTGTATATAATATTCCCAATATCGATATAACCCTTTTCTTTACTATAAGGTAAAGTAAAGCAGTTCTAAGGTTCTTTACTTCAAAGTACTTCCTAGTTAGATTAAAACATGCATTTATAATATAAGTATGACACTTTGTGATTTTCATAAAATTGGTGGTTTTAATAAACTTTGGGTGTCCTTCACTATTAAGCACAAATCCCTTTCCTGGAAGTATCTCCAATACTATAAGGTAAAGTAAAGTAGCTCTAGGGTTCCTCATAGACATAAATGACATTTGGGTAGTCCTCCTCCGTCCTCTATTTATTTGGTGGTAGGCCAAAAAATATATTTGATCTCTTAGGCAAAATATCAATTTTCTTCTTTTGCACAACTACTTTACCTCAATCATTACTAACATGCCCATTCGCATAAAATTGACGCACAATTTTTGAACACCCTCTTTTTTCTCTACCCTCATAGTCTCTCAGAAGGTGCTTCTATCCTCGATATCTGATGATGTTCACAAAATTTTCCTCATACTTGCTCACATTCCAAATAATGAACCCCCTCTCAGGAATTATTACCCTATTCTTATCATTATAGTACCTACTCTGAGCTCTACGTATCATAAACAACAAAAGATCATCATACACTAATAGATTAGGGTCTAGATTCTCAAAATATTCTTCCTCATCAGATGAAAATGGAGATTTTTCTCTAAGCTCAGCTCTCCATGGTCTTGGTTCTCTAATATTAATCTCGATAGGTACAATATTCATTAGGCGGCCTGTATACTTTTGCTCTAATTTTTTTTTGCACTACCCTTCCTTTTATTTTGATTACTACTTCTACCTCGTCTTCTACCTCCTCCCGCCATAGAAATACTCAACTTTGATGAAATAGGTAAATTGAAATCCTGTATTTGAAAATTTCAAACTATCAAGATATAGAAAATAGTTTTGTGAAATGGTTTTATCATTCGATCTCGAAAGAATTGAAAATAGTACGTCTAAAATAATTTCATCGACATATTCCTATCATAATTATCTATAGATTGAAAAAATTCATAAGACCCATAAACTCATTTGAAAACTCATACCCAAATTGAAAATTTGTATCTAACTCATTTTTCATAAATAATTTTGCATTAAAAATTAATAAACCACATTTGTCGACAACAACAACAACAACAACATAGCCTCAGTCCCAAATTAACTGGAGTCGGCTACATGGATCAAACTTTTCCATTGTGCTCGATTAAGTGCAATTGATGGTGCGCTTTTCAAACCATTCAAATTCCTCATAATTAATGCATCCCATGTTAACTTTGGTCTGCCCCTACCTCATCAAATTTCTACAGTTTCTATTGAGTCAAGTTTTCTAGTTGGAGCATTTGTAGGTCGTCTTCGTAGGTGACCAAACCACCGCAACCGCCCTTCCCTAATCTATGTATCAATTGGTGCTACTCCTACTTGTCTTTGAATTTCTATATTTCTTATTCTATCTTTACGAGTTTTACAACACATCCACCTAATCATCATCAGTTCTGCTACGCTCATTTTATGTAAATGTTGTTGCTTTACCGCCCAACATTCACTTCCATAGAGCATAGCTGGCCTAATTGCGGTCCTATAAAATTTTCCTTTTAACTTAGTAGGAACATTTCGATCACAAATCACCCATGTTGCACTCTGCCATTTCTTCCATCCAGCTTGAATTCTATGTGTAACATCATTCTCAATGTTACCATCATTTTGTATGATTGGTCCTAGGTATCTAAATTGGTTTACCTTAGGAACTTCTACTTCCCCTAATTTTACCACCCCGTCATCTCGATCTCTAGTGTTTCTAAACTCACAGTGCATGTATTCGGTTTTCATCTTACTCAACCTAAAGCCTTTAGATTCTAATGTATTCCTCCAGAGTTCTAATTTCTTAGTCACTTCATCTTTAGTTTTATCCACTAAGACTATATCATATGCAAATAGCATACACCATGGTATATCCTTTTGAATATGTCTAGTTAGTTCATCCATAACTAAAGTAAATAGATATGGGCTTAAAGCCGATCCTTGATGTAGTCCTATCGTAATGGAAAATTCTTTTGTAGCTCCTCCAAATGTCTTTATACTCGTTACTACTCCATCATACATATCCTTAATAGTGTCTATGTATCTAGCATGCACTCTTTTTCTTTCTAGAACCCACCAAAGAGCATCTCTAGGGACTCTATCATATGCCCTTTCTAAATCTACGAATACCGTATGAAGATCTTTTTTCTTTTCCCTATATTTTTCTAACAACCATCTTACAAGGAAAATCGCTTCCATAGTCACATTTGTCGACAATATCATCAAAAATCAATTTTTTTCAAAACATCGAAATCGAAATAACTCTAGAGTATTGATTTATTACCTTCTAGAAAGTGAATCCACCAAGTAATATGCTCCATTAGCTCCTCAGACTCCCTCTCCAAGCTTCAATTCGAAAAACACCCACCTAAGTTCTAACTTGGTTCTATGAACTTGATTTCAAAATTTCTAAGGTTGAATCACTCCTAAACAAGGTGGGATACGCTTAATTAAGCTATAATTCAAGCTTTGAAAAGTTGAATCTAGACAAAAATTGATTAACAATCGAATGGGTGCAAGGGTTTTAGGTGTGAAAGGGTTAATGGTTTGGCGATTTGGGGTTTTGTTTTTAAAAATGTTGATTCATGCTCAATGAATCAAAGTTTAAGTGGATTCGTTGACTATTCGACAGCTAAATCGCTGAAAATTGGTCTCGGTGGTCCACCGACTGGCTCAGCGATTCCTTGTATAAATTTGAATCGATGACAAATTGTTGACCCATTTTTACACTAAAAATTATGCAAACTACTGTCGATTTTCCAAGCGATTCCCAGTGTTATTTGGTATCGTTTGGAAATCGCTGACCAATTTCTACTATTTTTTAATACATCAAATATTTGACTAATTTTCACACATATTAATCATATTCAAGGTAAAATTGATCAGTAATCAACATATAATATTCTAAAATAAAATTTTGATTTGTAACTAGGAAACATTATACTACTAACGAACTACTTTTATTAAAGAAAAATATAGTTCAACTGAAAGACAACTCGATCATCCCCCTCTCAATTAGAAATATCCCAAAAGAAAATTAAAGGAGAAAGAAAATAAATATTCTAAATATCATAAATCTACTAATACGGAAAGACATTGGCTCGATTAACCCCCTTATATGAAATTATTCCAGAATTATATTCCTAAAATATCCTCATTATAAGAGTCAAAAGTTGAGAGAATATAAAAACAACTAACTAATTTTAATGCTAAAATAGAAAGTAAAGATATAGTATAAGTTGCCTCCCATAGAGCGCTTTTGTTTATTGTCGTTAGCTGGACTTGATAAATGAGTTCACTAGTCGTTCAGCTTGAGCGAGGCAAACTAAACATTAACAGGTTCTTCATCATTCTTGATATCTTTACTTTTATTATCATTCTCTGCATCTGCATAACGTCTTTCGATAGGTCTTCCAAACTCATAGTAGTTGTCATCTTCAGGGTAATCATCATAGTAGTAATTCTCCCCTTCATATCCATCATCATAATTATCGCCATTGATGTAATCATCCATCTCTTAACCATCCTGAAAACACATATAATCATTTCCCATTTTAAGCGTAACTATATGTTTTTCTACATCGAGAACTGCTCCAGCCTTCTTGAAAAAAGTTCATCCCATCAATATCACGTTATCCTTTTCACTCTGTGGTACCACCAAGAAGTTGGTAAGATACTTTAACCGTCCCACTTACACTGGCGCATTCATTGACATTCCTAGTGGAAAGTTCTTATCACCATTTGCTTTATTGACAACTAAAGGTGGTATAAAATCAGTCTTCAACTTGGCCTTTCTGCACCATTGTTCTGGTAAGATATTCATATCAGCTCCTATGTCAAGTAGAATACCATAAAAATTGAATTTATTAATCAACATGTGGAGGAAAAGTTTCCTAGATCATCTTTGTAAAGTTCAATCAAACTTCCTAGATCTTGAAGTTTTAGTTGCTCATCAATAAATTCTTCTTCCGCAGATTGCGTCTATGCTACTTTAGGTTATGGCTTTTTAGGTTGTTGCTTCTTTAATTTCTTCTTCTTATTGCACGACTTGTTATACATCCAGAGTTTGATTGTTTCATCTTTAAAGGTTTCACTCGCATTGATTTAAACATTGAACTACTTTTCGAACTTTGTTTCTTAGGCATGGGGTTGATGATTTCCATATCTTGTTCAATAAAATTTTCATAATAAGGTTTTGACCTATGACCGTTTACTTTAAGTATTTTTCCTATTTCAAAGCTTTCTATTTCTACTGTGCCATTAGGCAATAAATTCATTACCATAAAAGGTCATATCCATCTTGAATGGAGTCTTTCAGGAAAAAATTTAAGTCTTGAACAAAAAGGTAGAACTTTGTCTCCTACTTGAAAATTTTTAGGAACTAATTTCTTATCATGAAATGCTTTGGTTTTATCTTTATAAATTGATGCATTTTCATAAGTGGCATTCCTAAGTTCTTCTAATTCTTGAAGACTCAACTAATGTTGGTTTCCTGCTTCATTATAACTCATGTTACATGCTTTTATTGCCCAATATGCTTTATTTTCTAGTTCTACTTGTAAATGACATGTTTTTCCAAATACTAACCTATAAGGTGTCATAGGCGTCTTAAATGCTATTCTTTATGCCCATAATGCGTCTTCTAATATAAGACTCAAATCCTTACGTGTTGGACTAATTGTTCTTTTCTAGTATTAACTTAATTTCTCTATTTGAAGTTTCAGCTTGTCTACTAGTTTGTGGGTAATATGCAGTAGATATCCTATGTATGACATTGTACATAGCAAGTAGATTAGCAACTAATCGATTACAAAAATATGAACCTCTATCACTAATAAGTGCTCTAGGTGATCTAAAAACTATAAAAATCTTTAATCTAAGGAAATTAACCACTATTTTTTAATCATTAGTTTTAGTAGCTTTTGCTTCTACCCATTTCGATACATAATATACAGTAAGTAAAATATGAACATAACCATTCGATGGTGGAAAATGTCCTATGAAATCTATAACACATACATCAAACATTTCACAAAAAAAATAGGAAGTAAAGGCATTTGATTTCTGCGTCCTAAGTTTCCAGATCGTTGGCGATTTGGACAAGATTTTGTATAAAGAAAATCATGAAATAAAGTGAGCCAAAAAAGTTCATAATCTAAAATTTTAGAAGTAGTTCTACAAGGACCAAAATTTCATCCACAGGCATAAGTATGGCAATGAAATATGATTGATCGTACTTTCAACTGTGGTATACATCTCATAATTATTTGGTCGGTACAAAATTTCCATAAATAAGGATCATCCAATAAATAATGTTTAGAATCTTTTTTAATTTTATTCTTTCGAGCTCTCATCAAATAAGGTGATAACCTATTGGTGGTAAGATAATTAACTATATCGGCATACCATGGGCTATCACCTTTTATACAATATGAATGTTCATCCGAAAATTCATCCCTTGGTGTTATTGGTGGTTCTCCATTTTCTAACCTACTTAAATAATCTACTACTAGATTTTCGGCTTCTTTCTTATCTTTTATAGTAAGGTTAAGCTCCTGTAGAAGTAATATCTATCTTATTAGTTTTGGTTTAACATCTTGTTTTGTCATTAAATATCACAATGTTGCATGATCTGAATAAATTATCACTTTTGTTCCTAACAAATAAGGTCTAAATTTTTTTAAGTAAAACTCTACCGCTAAAAATTCCTTTTCAATAGTGGTATGGTTCTATTGGGCTGGATCTACTGTCCTAAAAGCATAATATATATCATGAGAACCTTTTACTACTTTTGGACCTAAAACAACACCAACCGCATTTTGCATCACATATTATTTAAAAAAGTAATGACCAATCTAGTGATTTAATCATAGGTGTGGTTAGGGGTGGGCATTGTTCTCCACAAAACCGCCCAAACATCTCAAACCGTGCAAACCGCATGGTTTGGTCTAGTTTTTTTAACTTGCGGTTTGGGGGTGGTTTAGAAACTTGAAATCGCAATCCCACGGTTTGGTGGTGGTTTTCATTTACAAAAAACCGCGGTTCACCAAACCGCAAAAACCACCCCTAAACTTGGAATATATTGAAATAAAGTTGAAGCCTTTTCTTATTGTTTTAACTTTCAAAATGATCATAGACTCATAATTTTGATTGAGTTCATGTGTATTATTGTGTTTTTGGTGGATGGTCATGTATGAACATATATTTTGTTGATGGGATTGTATGGAATGTGTGACTTTTTTTTGCTGAAAATGTGTCGCAAAAAAATCACAAAACCAAATCGATCAAACTGCGCAAACCACGGTCGATTTGGTTAAGGTTTTAAGGTTTCGCGGTTTGGTGGTGGTTTGCTAAACGGCCAAACCGCGAACCTTCGATTTGGTGGCGGTTTGATGATTTTCACCACCAAATCGCGGTTTTCCCACCCCTAGGTGTGGTTCTTAAAGAGTCCTTTAATTTATTAAATGATGTCTTGCAATCCTTGGAAAATTCAAAAGGATCGTCTTTTTGTAAAATTTTGCATAGAATTTGTGTTATTTTAGAAAAATATTTCACAAATCTTCTATAAAATCTTACATGGCCAAGAAATGAATGTATTTCTCTCACCGTAGATTTTGATTACTTGAGTTTTTGGTGGATCTACCTCTATTCCTTTATGTGACATTATATGTCCTAATATAATTCCTTGATCTATAATGAAATGACATTTTTCATATTTTAATACTAAATAATTTTCTATGCATCTCTTAAGCACATTAGTTAAGTTGACTAAACATCCATCAAAAGAATTACCATAAACAGTAAAAATCATCCATGAAGACTTCAATAAAATTTTCCACATAATTAGAGAAAATACTAACCATACATCTTTGAAAAGTAGCAGGAGCATTACATAATCCAAAAGGCATACGTCTAAAAGTAAATGTGCCAAAGGGGCAAGTAAAAGTTGTTTTTTCTTGATCTTTAGGGATACAGACATTTCATGCTCATTTGTTATTACTACAATTCATGTCTTTTTAGGAATTACTTAGACTGAGCTTACCCAATTGCTATTAGCTATTGGAAATATAATTCATGCATCTAATAATTTTAATATTTCAGCTTTTACTATGTCCATCGTAGGCAGGTTCAATCTACGTTGAGCTTGCTTAGAAGCTTTTGTGTCAGTTTCTAGATTTATCCTATGCATACACGTAGCTAGACTTATTTCTATAATATCAGCTATGATCCATCCTACTGCTACATTAAATTCTTTCAATACATTTAATAATCTATCTTTTTCTAAACTTGTCAGTTTATTAGAAATTATCATTGATAAATTATTATAGTCCCCTAAATAAACATATTTCAAATGATCTGGTAAAGTTTTTAGATCAAATTCTGGGGCTTTAACTATAGAAGGTAAAAGTTTTGAATGAGATCTAGATAAATTTAGATAATAAGTAAGTTCTAGTAATTCATTGTATGATTCCAAAGTACTTATTATCTCTTTTGTTTTCTCATCTTTTTCATCATCTTGTTCTAAATCTTCTATTACCAATTCCAGTTTATTTGTTTTATTTTTTCTAAGAAATTTATCTATTAATGGATCTATCATATATTGTGCATTAGGGAGAGACACCCATTGGTATTTCATTGCGTCATATATATTAAAATTCATTGTATCATCATCTACTTCCATTGTTAATGTTCCATTTGAAACATCAATCTTTGTTTTTGCTGCTTTAAAAAATGGTCTTCTTAAAATTAGAGAAGTTCTATTAGAGAAATTATCTTCTTTCCGTGTCTTAAACATAAAAAATTGCTGGGAAGACTAAATCATTAACCCTGACAAATACATCTTCTAGTAACCCTACCAATTTAATAGTGGATATATCTACTAATTGTACAATAATACCAGTTTCTTCTAAATGTACATCCGTCATTTGCAAATAAATAGATAAAGGCATAACATTTATGGAGGCTCCTGGATCATACAATGCTTTCGAAATTCCTATATTTTTAAATGTATATGGAACGAAAAATATTTCAAATTTAGAATATTTAGGAGGTAATTTCTTTTGAATTGGTGATGATACTTGTTCTCCTAGACTCACCTTTTCATTAGTCTTAATCTTATTAGTGCATAAATCTTTTATAAGTTTCTAATACTTAGGTGCATTTTGAATGACTTCAAACAGAGGTATATTAACTACTACTTGCTTTAATGTATCAGAGATTTATTTTTATTCCTGCAATTTTTTAGCATTTGTATTATCTTCCAAACGATGAGGGAATGGTGGTTTTATATTAATTTGTTCATCTTTATTAGGTTCATCACCTTTTTCGTTCGGAATCTTATTACTTGTAACTTCAGTTTCTTTCTCTAATTTTGCTTCCATTTCTTTTCTAGAAACTAATTGGTCTGGCATTTTAGCTTCATCCATTTGCTTACCACTTCATAATGTTATGGCTGGTGCTTTTTGTATAAAATAGAATAAGGTTGAGATGGTAATTTTTCTTGACTTACAAATTCACTAATTTGTGTTACTGTCTGTTTCAATTGGTTTTTCAACTCGGTCATATCATTTTGTAATGTTTGAATTATTTTATCTTTTTTCTTTCTATATTATTCAATGTTTTACACCTTTGATAACCTTGGTTGTTAATACAAATTACCTACATTTGGTTTTGAGTAATTTGTATAATTATTAATGTTATAAGTGGGATTAACAAATCCATTATATTGGTTCATTATGGCATTAGTTTTTCTATTTTGGTTTGTTGTCTTAAAAGGCATTCATCATTAGAATGACTTATTTCATTACAGAAAATACCAGGTTTTACTTTGTTTGATCTATCCTTTAGTAATAATTCAACCATGGCTTTTAGCTCATATATTTTATCGTTTGATGTCTAATATGTCCTTCTATTCATTTCACTTAGATTTTTCTTGATTAATTCACTCTTCTCACAATAATGCTTAGATCGTTTAGCCATTTTATTTATAGCTTTTCTTGCTAAAGTTGGTGTTGTGTCGAGCAAAGACCCAGCATATACTGTGTCTAAGAATCTTCATCCTAAGTGATTTAATCCTTCATAAAAATATTCATTTAAGTTTTTATATGTAAATCCATGCATTGGACATAATGAAATCAATCTTTGATACCTATCCCAAAATTCATCAAAAGTCTCTCCAATTTCCATCCTAACATTATTATTATTATTCCATATAAACGAATTTCTCTTACTGGGACATATAGATAAAGAAAAACTTGTAACATCTCTGACCAATTGGTTATGAAATTTTGAGGGAGGTAAAATAACTAATCTAAAGCTTGGCCTTTTACCACATAAGGGAAAGCTTTTAATTTGACATAATCTATTTCTATATCCTTAGGTTTCAACGTGCTTACTTTGTGTACAAACTCCCTAACAAACTTTTGAGCATCTTCATTATCTTCACCATAGAAACACGGTAAAGAGTTTATGAATCTGAACTTCAATTCGAATTCAGGAAATTATGTTGTAAAAGTTATATAAATAGATTCATAAGCCGTGACATTCCTATCAGTTTGCCTGAAAGTTATTTCTTCCTCGTCTCAGCCATATTATATGACATTCAACAAGAAGGTTTCCAAGAGATTATTTAAAAAATCCCCAGCAAAAGTGCCAAAAGCTGACACATATCATGACACGTATCCAGCGTGTACAGTAGTTTCTCGTATTTTCATATTATTTGTAGTAGTGGTAAATGGGATATTGTCTTCATAGGGATTTTGCAAATCTCTTCAGAAATAAGGCTACCTTAAAGTTTTATTAGATTTAATTCACTTTAATTTAACTAATCTAATTAAAAACGGGATTTAAACACTATCAGTCTAAAAACAAAACAAGCAATTAATTAAAATAATTAAACTATAAGCAATTTAAATTCAATATACTAATCTAATGCAACTCAAACAAACTATCAATAAGTCAATATAAATTAAATAGATAAACAATATATCTTAGACAATGATATGTAAACCATCATATATGGACATTTTCATTAAAGCATAGTCATAATCAAATCATCATAATTATATAATGATCCTAAATCATTAAACTCTAATCACAATAGATTGATAGCCTTTAGCAAATTATTAACTTTATATTCAATGGAAATAAGTCATATCCTTATCATCATATTTGCCCCGTTTCACCTTGATATTGCATATCTCCAAGTGAGTTGGGAAGATCGAGATTTAGGGAAGCGTTCTTTCAAGAATGCAGAAGTCTTATCGTTCCAATTTGTGATGGAACCAGAGGGGGAGGTAGAAGAGTCGATCTTGGGCTTTATCCTTAAGGCAAAAAGGAAAAGTAGAAATTTTGACTTTGCCTTCATTGACTTGAAGGGGAATCAGTGTCCTACATTTATAATGGAAATCTTTAATGAATGTCACTGGATCCTCACGATCCACTTCATGGAAGACGGGAAAAAGGTTTATAAAATTGAATTTGAGCTTAAAATTGCTCCTATAAGTTAGGAATGTGATGTAGTGTGGTTGATGAGCAAGGAGATCCTGAATCTCATCATTCGCCATCCCTATGGTAAAGCGATCATCGGCTTGATCCTGTGTCCAAGGTTTTGCTTATGCCTTCAGTGGAGCGGGATCAACCATTCGTTGATTGAATGGTTGAGATTAAGGTACGACAAGCCTTTGTTGTGCCACTAGAGCATGTGGCGCATCATGTGCTCCTAAATGTAGAAGATGAGCATCTTAGTGTTCCTTCCGCCTCTCAATTAGTGGAAGTCCATCATGGTTTGCCATTGGAGAGGATTTCCCGTCGCTCGATTAGACTCTTATGGATTGTTTCCTCTGTATTGTTTCTTTCGAGTTCCGATAGCAAGTCTTTTCTATCTCCGAATCAAAAGGGAGTAGAGATCTAGTGGACTTCGATCTAAGAAGACTTAAGGCATAAAGGTGACGCGTAAAAAAGGAAAAAGAAAAACCTAAGTCAAAAAGGACTTGGTCCCCAACAACGGTGCCAAAATTTGACACCTGTCGTAACACATGTCTAGTGTGTACAATAGTTTTCCGTATTTTTCTATTATTTGTAGTAGTGGTAGATAAGATATCGTCTCCACATGGATTTTGCAAATCTCTTCAGAATTAAGGCTACCCTAAATTTTATTAGATTTAATTTACTTTAATTTAACTAATCTAATTAAAATGGGAATCAAACGCTATCAATCTAAAAATAAAACAATCAATAATTTAAAATTTTTAAATTATAAGCAATTTAAATTCAATAAACTAATCTAATGCATTTCAAACAAACTATCAATAAGTCAATATAAATTAAATATCTAAACAATATATCTTAAACAATGATATGTAAATTGTCATATCTCGACATTTTCATTAAAGCATAATCATTATCAAATCGTCATATTTATATAATGATCCTAAATCATTAAACTCTAATCACAATAGGTTGATAGCCTTTAGCGAATCATCGAATTTTCTATATTCAATGGAAATAAGTCATATCCTTATCATTGTAACTTTACTTATTGGATAACACGCAATAAAATAGAAATATGATATCATTAACACTCAATAAAAGTCTTCCTAATCCAGACTAAATAAAAACCAGAATTATGCTAGTCATTAAATAACTTAGAACACAATTACCTAGAACATCCACTCGGGTAATTTTATGCCCTATAGATTAATCCTAGTTACTACTTCTATAATTATTGTCAATATTCATAGACATAGATTTAGATAATCTATATTAAGAATTATATTAGCCACTATGCACTCAATACAAAGAATCATTAGTTGTAATACACTAAAACAACTTATTGAAACCGTGATTGACGTGTGTGATTGGTTTAATGCATTAAGCACCTAAAACTTTATGTTATGACTAAATTAATGAACGGTTGAAAATCATGTCCAGAGTATTGTTTAGAATAATAAACTACTCACACATATTAGTAATAAGCATTACAATAAATAAATAAATAAAAGAAATTAATGTAAAATACCTCTCTTGAATCTCTTAAGAGTCTTCAAAAGTAATGAACAATAAATAAACTAAAACCTAATTGAAAAGACTTTAAAACTAATAAATGCTAATATAGGGCTCAGAAAGAGTAATTTCGAAGCCCTCAAGTCTTATTTATAGTTTCCGTAAGTATACATATCATCGATAAACTCAAATTCCTCGCTCTTATCTAAAAAACTCTTCATTGACCTCAACAATTCCTCAGCGAATCCAATTTTTCAAAAAGGAATGAGTTAATCACTGGAAATAACTTTCTGCGCTCCATCGATTCATCCAGCGATTCCTGTGTAATTCCCCAATTCACTGTAAAATTGTTGGCTCTTATATGTTGTCGATTTAGATAGCGAGGCCTGTGTAATCTTGTACCACTGGCATTGTTCACTAGTTGATTGTTTTGCTCTTCTTCCTCTCTTTTTTCCTTCTCTTCATTTTTCCTAATTCAATCCTAAAATCACAAAAACAAGAGAATACCTTATGTAATATCATCATTTATATCTAAAATCAACCTAAATTACACTACAAAATATGTCTAATTATTGACTTGTCATGTCGAATGAGTCAACATATAATCCTGATGAGATTACCAAATGCCACTAGTATTGCAATAGTGGCAAGCATGGGGTTGATCCACGAAGACCAAGGGTTCCCAACTTAGGCTAGAAAATAAGAAAGTGAATCTAGGGATTTTAGAATATTGTTTTCAAGAGTTCACCAAAAAATAGAGAATTAAAACACTTTGTAAAGAAATCAATCAAAGAAAAGTAAGTTAGACCTTCGGTATCTCAAACTTCCTCAATCGGCATATTCAAACTCTATGGTCATCGATCTATGTAAAGTATGCAATCCAAAGGTATTCTAAAGTAGCTACATAACTAAACGCGCACCTGGTTCTTCATTTTCCTCTAAACGATAGCTAAGGTGCACCCGTTGACTACTCTTCTAGTCAAGCGTATAACCTTAGACTCACTCGCCTTGGGTTTAAAAAGATGACTGCAATGGGTTTTATGAAAACACGAAACCTAGACAACTGGATCACTAGTGTATCCGATTTAGCCTAGTTCCTTAAGGTATTTGATTGGTCCCGAAAAGGTCAAATCAATCAGTATGGTCAATCGGCACTTATGTGAGTCTTCTTGCACAACTACAGATGCGTACACTCAGTAGCAATGGGTTTCCACCTAGAACATGCAAAGGCCTTTTAGAATGAATCAAAGTTTAACCCTAACTAATCAAGCAATACCAAAGAGAATAGAACATCAAAGAAAATCAATTAAATTGAATTAAATTAGATCACAAAAGGTTTGATGCCAAAAGAGTTGTTTGATCCACCTCCAGTCTAAATTAATGGAGTTTTGTTGGACATGATAATGGAAAACCCCAAATTCTTCAAGTTCTTTTGTAAACAAAGGATAAAAATACTAAAAAACACAAGTTCCTTCTTTTTATGAAACCCTTAAAATTCATTCTCAACTAAAAAATTTAAAAAATACAAGAAAATCAAAATGCATGATCTACGTCGCGAGAGACGCCACCATTATGAATTGATGGTATGAGTCGCATCGCCTTTTTGATTGCTCTCAGCCCATTTTCATGTCGTGGGAGGCATTTTGGTGATGAATGATGGTAGTGGCGGCAAAGAAATCTACATCGACTTGCAACGCGATTTTGAGGTACTTAGAGGCCGAATCAAACTTAGCTCAAAGATTAAAACGTTCATCTTTGAGTCTACTTTCCAATGGAAGAAACATTAAGTCATTTGGATTTGAAATGAGAAAGTTATGCCCGAAACACTGAAGTTGGGTCAAAATGGACTTCGCCAAAGCTTTGCCAATAATAGTCATTCATCTTGATCATCACAGGATCCAGGTTTCACTCCATATTCGCACATCGATAACATGCCGAGTGTGCCAATAAATAACCTAAAATGGTTATCGATTCCCTCAATAGTTTGTGGAAGCTATAAGAAAGGGTGTCAAACCTCGAGGACTTAGGTTTACTCTGAGTTAACTAAAAAGGGGAATTTTGGGGTTTTTAGAGATTTTAAGAAAACAATTAATTAAAACTACTAAAAATCAAAGTTTGCAAGAATGAATTCAATGAGAAAATGCCTAGGTGTGCGGTCCCACAAGTCCAAATCAAGATTCAATAGCATGTCATGGTCTTTGATATTTCTTAAAAGATTATTAATTCAATTTCTCCTAGATTAGCTATAGGAAATCAACATCCGCCAGAAATCTCTAATTCCCCTAATCTCGATAGCTAGGACACTACCACTAACTACTTTCTTAGTCAACATATAACCCTAGATATCCGCCAATAAATTTTAACGCATTAACCACATAAAGATCCATGGGAATATTAATCTTAAATAACCAAATCGCATCCGCTTCCCGTTTAACTTAAGTTTATTTGTTGCACACTCAAGAACCAAAAGGTTTTGACGGCAAACGGGTGAGTGATTGTCACTTGTATCAGTCCAACCGTACAATTACAGATACGATTGTATAGACTAACTATTGGTCTTCCACTTAAAAGCATGCAATGGCCATAATACATATCCTAAACTTGCACTCATAATCATGAAAATGACAACAAATAAAATAGAAAGAATTGAAATAACTTAAATTATAAATAAAATATCTCACAAGTCATCCTATTAACCAAGATTTAGGAATTGCTTCACCTCCGACCTAAGGAAAGAGTGTTTAGCCAGACATCATCTTAAAGAACATCAAAAACAATAAAAGAAAAGAGATATAGAGGTCGAGAGAATAGCCAATTAGGAGGCATATGCTTCTATTTATACTTTTTCTCCAATTTTTGGAATGCTCTCTGGAGTATTCTAGATAGACTAAAATAGCTTGATTTCTTGATAAGCTTGGACTTCGGGTTGGTCTTTTATTCTTAATCAAAGTCGTTGGTCTTGATTTATATATATATATATATATATATATATATATATCATTTCTGTTGTTTGGATGCACAATCGATCAAGTAGCTGAGTTTGTAGGAGCTTCTACCGAACTAGATAGGGACTCGAATTAGATTCCCACTCCACGCACATCCTTTTATTTTCTCTTTTTTCTTCTCTTATGGCCTAATGTATAATATAGTTGAAGTTTCAATCCAACAAGGCAGCAGGATCGAATCCCACGCTCTACAAAGTCTCCTCTTAATTCCTATTTATTTGCACTTTATCATCTTCATCTACACGCATCTCGATGATGACTTGTGGTCTTTGTTCAACCACTACGTGACACACGCTTGACTCTACTGGGTGAGCTGACTGATTTGATTCACTTAATCTTCATCAACTTTTTAGCATGTATCTCGAGGTTAATATGATAGAATTATTCATGGATGCACATTAACTATCTTGCACACTGCCACGTAGGATTATTACTTCGCTACCTTTCCATAGGTCATGCAAACACACCATAGAACACATCGCTCCACCAATCAAGCAACGCCACATCATCACACATCCAATCACATGTTGTCACATCATCATTACATCACATCAGCCTGTGGGCCTCGCATCATTGCCTCGAGATCTGTGCAATAATTGTTTTGAGGAAATCATATATAGGACTATTTTATATGCATTTTACACCATTTTTTTCCCTGATTTCAATCGCGCACTTCATATAACTTGAAAATGAGAAATAAGTATTATTAGATATATATATTTTAGAGACTTAATTTCCCACACTAAATATATTAAAATATACTACTAAAAGTATATAATTATTGACTTATCAAATACCCCTAAACTTAGGACTTTGCATGTCTCGAGCAAATGAAATATAAGACATACTAATGTAACTAGACTCCTAATAATGCAACCCTAAAAATTCATAGTACATAAGAAAGTAAACTATCTCATATGATTTTACTAATCAATGCAAATCAAATGATCCTAAAGCCGGATAATGACTAGTGGTATCTTCTAATCTTTAGATTCACCAAATCAATACAAGAATATTTAAGCAAAGTCAAGATTAAATATCTAAATAGAGCATTGAATACTAAAGACTCCACAAATAGAACTTATAAAACCAATCTACCCTAACATAGTTCACAGATAATTCAGAGTCAATAAGATACCAATAAACAAGATGTATTCAAGAATTGAAATGTTGGAAAAGAAATTGCATTTAACTTAGCTATAAGCACTCGAGCTTAATCTTTTATTTGAGGAGTTTTCATAAACTTTCAACTTTCTTTTTCATATATATATATCACTCTTTTTTTTCTTCATATATTTTTATCTTTTATTCCATCCTGTTCCCTGCTCCATTTTCCTTTGGATACTACTTTTTTATTGGAATACTTTTTTCACTTTTTTCCCACCACTAGGTTCCCTTATCATTTTCCTGTGGAACCTGTGGGACTCTTTATTTTTCTTTTGAAAAGCTCATGTTAGCACTTCTCACTTTCACTATAGTTAAGCAACTATTATTTCCAATTATGTTTATATATTATTTTTATTCTTTTTTTACAAGCATTGCCTACTTCCCCCAAACTTAGTCTAGAACTGAAATTCAGTATTGAATTGGCATGTAAACTCGTTTTGGAATCTGTAGAGATTTAATTAAAATGAACTCTACCTAAGGTCTTGTATCTCAATGATAACATTTATGTACATTTAGCTTAAATTGTCCACCGCTATATTAGTTATCATTAGGTAATACTTTATATGCTATAAAATGATCCTAAAATGCAATCTAAATGCATGAAACATTCCTAAAAAATGAAAACTTGACATTAGATAAATGCATGAACAAAATGAAACAAAATGCATGCATGAAATTATAGTAATGCAATAATGATAGATAGATATGAAAATAATATAATAGAGTAACACAACCATCTTACCACAAACCATAAATAAGGAATGAAATTACCTCAATCTTTTCCAAACCATACCGTCCATCAAACTTAACCCGAACCTTGTCCTTGAGATTCAACTACAAGTCAAGAGTAAAACAATACCACGTACCAAACATAGAAATAACACAATATAGTAATAGATAACACAATTTAATATATAATCGCAGGATAGAAATGACAAAAACTCTCTAAAACCTAAACTACTAGAGAAACTACATAATTTTCATAGGTATTTTTGATGGTATGAAATTATTTGTGATGATTATGTGTGTAATGTGAGTAAAGAAATCAACTTCAAATTGTTCAAGTAGTCAAGAAAACATTACCATGTCATTCATCCGTCAAATAATTGGAATTCAATTACGAAAAACCCCCAAACTTATTGTCGACAATCTTACAATCATCAAAGAATAGTTTGCAATCAATAATAACTTACAAATCCCAACTTTTGACAAAAGTCTCCATTAATAAATCAACATAGTCCAGCATTCGTAAAAATCATCTCAACATCTATTCATTAAAATAAAATCATCAAGAATTTTTATCTATAATCTCCGGATATTTTCTAACTCAAGAATCACTAAGTTCAAAAGTTTTGAAAAACTTCTTAAATAGTCATGAAAACTCTATTTCCAAAAATCAAAGTCTTAAAACCAAATTAAGTTTGGTTGAGTAATTATAGTCATAGAAGTAAGTCTTTCAAAGTAAATATCTCATACAAATGTTTCAAATTCTAAATTCATGCGCCAATTGATCTACACACTCAATAACAAGTTTAGGCTCTAAAAAACTATATATTTATTATGTATATGTGGAAATAATGTTTATAGTGATAGAAAAGAATTTGTTTTGAGTTTTGTGTGTGTTGTCTTGAAAATTTGAAAACCTAAAAATTTAGCCAATGATTTTGACTAAATAAGGACTCGCAGTGGAATCGTTGAGAAAAGCGGTAAAATTATGTTTCAATGCTCCACCGATTTAAGTAGCGAATATAGGTCATTTCCTAAATCTCTATGGATTTGTTGAAAAATTTTAGAAAATTGGTCTCAGTGGTTTATCGATTTTTCTAGCAATTCTTGAGTAATCTCACATCGCTGATGATTCGCTTTGCATCAATTCTCATATTTTTGTATTCTATTATTAATTTTTCCACCAATTTACAGTCAATTTGGCATCGCTGATGAATCGTCTAATTTTTAAAGTTTTTGAAACAATTTTGAACTTTCTCCTAAAAAAACTTGAAACCATAACATGATTAAAAACTGATGAATCAAGGAATTGACTTAAAAAAGTTTCAACCAAATTTTGCAAGCCCGAAATTTTTCAGCTAAGGGTAAAATCAACAAAATAGTGAAAATCAAATCTAATGTTTCGGGTTCTACTTAAAGACCTACCACTAATGCAGCAATTTAAGTTAGTTTTTGATTTCCAAACAAGTCTCAAAACAAATAAATCTTAGCAAGTAATCAGTTTCCTTAAAAAAATAACAACTCAAATCATGTTAAATAAATTTTAATTAAAAGCCAAACCTAGCTCCAACATATGGTACTATTTCCTTCCTTCATCTCAAGACTTTCCTTAACCTGTAAAAATTAATAAATGGAGTTTAGGGATTAGCTAAAATGATTGAATAACTGAAGTAAAGTAAAGTAAACTAGATTATACTAAATGGAACTAAACTAGACTAAAGTGGAAATAATTTTATGAAAATAAATAAATAAGGTTGGGTTGCTTCCCAACAAGAGCCTTTATTTTAAGTCATTGACTAGACTTGTGTTAAGTTTCGGGGTTCATACGCAGCGAAAAATTTAAAACAATATTTGAAAAACCCCTACAGAATCAAAATAAGGTTTATTAAACTTGATCTACAAAATTAAACCATACCTTAATCCGTGATTTCCTTCTCTGATTGTTCAATCTCTAAGAAGTTCAAGTGTGCGTCCCTATCGCAAATCCACACATGAACGGTTACCACAATTTGGAGTGCTATCCCAAAGAGAGATAGAAAACATTTTTCTTTCTCTCCTAAAATCCAGAGAACTCGAAAATAGCAAAAACAAAATCATCTTTCATTTTAGGGTTTAAACCTTTATTTATATGTGTAAGACACGCCCACTTAAAAAACTTATTCGTAATACAACTATTGTATTTATGGTAGTTCAAGCAAATTACACATATGCCCCTATTAATAAGTTATCATATAACAAATCGTAAAGGCTTTTATGTCATGAATTTTATCATATAAAATTCATTACTTTAGACCAATTGAAATTGCACAAAGCCATTATTTGTGTGCGACCCAATAGGTTCATGCGATGTAGGTGATGAACAAAAACCATTTTGATGCATAAGTCATAAGCGGTCTCTAGCAAGGCATTATAACTACCCAAGTAGCATGAATATCAAAAATCGATACAACATAATGAATAACATATATCATATCTTTTTATCGTTAACATATATCATGTCTTTTTGTCGTGCGAAACATAAGGCATGGAAAGTCACCCTTAATGTTCAATCGTACTACTCACGATCTTTAGGTAGACTAACAACATCCAAGTGATATTGATCATATCAATTCACTTATACTTGGCCATTTAACAGTCTAACGTATCGAGGGATCCACTGATATCTCTCTTTATACGAGAGGGGCAAATTTTGTCTTGATTACATAATTCATACATTATTCTCACAGTAACTAATCACAATCCTTATAATCATCCGGTTAAAGACAACGTTCAATTGTGTCAAATTGTCATGCTCCTAATATTGAAGTCTATAGTAATCAAGTTGAAGGATTAAATGATATACATATCATTAGTAACACCTATGACTTAATCCATGTGGTGTTCTCATAGTAGGTTGATCCAGTACCTTGTTCCCTAAATAGTACTCATGATCTCGATCCGCATCCCTATACACATGATCATCACATGACCATCAATTAAGATTCACACTAGTCATAATTCATTATAATTCTCAGTATAATGACTGATTAGGAAAATTTAGGATATTTCAACAAATACCCATGGATCTTATCATAAGGTAAATATGCAATCACTTATAATAAAACACCGCAAACGAAAACCTTTATTTTATTAACTAAAAATATAAGATAAACAATGTTTGTAGATTGACCTAGGGCACATACCCTAACAACTTGGCCTGAAAGATCACATATCACCCACTAAGTTAGAGAAATCACGAACAAATGGAATCACCATAGCCTTGGGCAATGAAATAGGCATGCCCTCCTTCAAAGTTTTGAGTTCATCTTGGATTTCTAACAAATAAGTCTCTGATCGTGAAACTGCAAGTATAACGACTCGATTTTAGTAATAATATGATCAACTGATGTTGATTGTGGATATCATCCTCAAGGAAAGGTTTATATGGACACGGTTCACTTAGTTAAATTCACTATATTGCTAAGAAAATCTATTTTTAGTTGGTTTTAACTAAACTACTCTACTCTATAAAACAATGTAAAATAACTTGTACTCTTATATTAAGAAGACTCTTAGTTCACAACTTCACCTAAGTAATGAATTAATATGCTTTCATATCTCATTTCCTTCATCTTCATTATGTTTGTGCAATGTTCAATTAGAATAGACATATTTCCTTAAGATTCGCTTCAACTCATTGTCGTGTTGGAAAGATCCTAATTTGCAAACTAGAACTCCACTTATCAGTGTGAATGACGTAAATTCCACATATCATTAAATTCAAAATCTTTAGATTCATAACCACTTAAGTTTACTATCCGTGCCTCCCTAATCAATAACTATCTATCGATGTTATATATTTTACGGTTGTATTGTCCATATCCGGCTTAAAAGCTCCAATGGCCATGGTAACTTCTAAGACCTCTAATCAACAAACACGTGATCAAGATGTTCATAGCATTATGTATAGAATCAATACAAATTCTAACCTTTGCACTTTTAATCATTATAATTCATTCATACTTCCTTTAGCATAGCATTCATACCATAGGATTCATTGATCCCTAAGATAAACAAACTACTCATTCATCATTGAAATCAACATACACTTCATGGTATTCATTGCAATTAAAGATTAAATGAAATAACTTCAATTAAATCAAGGAAAGAAAATCGAATAACCACAAGTGAAGTCTTCAATGTCTTCTCCTCCAAGACTCTTCTCGAAACAATGTAAACTGTGTTATTCTATGTTATTCTATGATAATTGGTGGTAATATATATGTTTCTCATGATTTAATACCTATTTATACTCCTAAGAATACAATTAGAAACCCTAATTAATAATTCCAACTGAACTAGGATTCTAAACTTTCTGTTTTTATGTCCGATGTTGTCAATAAGTGACCCACGCTGTGTGTGTTAAGCCACAACGTTGCCACAACTTCAACCTTTTTATGTGTTTTTGTGACGGCCCCTTCCCCAATTCTAGGGCACCGCCCGACCTAATCTCATAATTAAGTCCATGTCCTAGCCCCGTAGGACTTAACTACGTATTAGTCAGCCTTTCTATCTTATACTCGTCGATATATGCATTCATGATAAGCAATACACATGTCAAAATATTACTAGATTTTAGAGTAATTAAAGTTTTTTAAGAGTTATAATGTTTAGCGAAAGTCTTAATAGATTATGCGGAAGCAATATAAATAAATCCTAAGTGCGGGAACTAGGAAACAACGATCACATGTATATATATAATAGTGTGGGGAATATAAACAGTGTGATGTTCATCATAATTCAGGGAACTAAACACTCGATCCAATATACAACCCCAAAATGTAGCAAAAGACATAAGTGTAAAATACACAAAATATCAAAACCTATAAAATGTAGGTGCAGAAGTACACAACTAGCTTAGAAGAAGTCGCTGATCTTCTCTTTGCTTGGCCTGCTCTTCGACGGCTCTGCACCTACCGTCATAAACAGGACGGTGAGTATAAAAAGCAAAAGTAAACCCTGTAAACATATTCATTCACATATCCAAAATACTAAATGGTATTTAAAAGCATAAGTTTAATAGAGAAAGACTAGTACCTACAATATGTTAAGAAATATCACGAATAAGCAAGTGAAACTGACACGAGGCTAAATACTTATGATCAAGATCCAGTCGGTCGTGACATGTATCATTAAAGCCTTTAAGGCCACTAAAGGATGTGCATGACATTGCACAGTCTAATATCACTAAGGACTCTAACCCTAGTGTCACTAGGGACCCTAACCTTGGTGTATCGACAACCCTAAGGACTCTAACCCCGTGTGTCGTGTTATAGTGGCAAGTGTCGACATCTTTAGGGACTTTAACCTCACACCAAATCTTTTATCTGAACCCTTGAGACTCTTCCCTAGGTATATCAAATTAATATAAATAAATTGGGTGTAGGTTAGGTCATATGAGTTTAAACCTTTAACCCAAAACAACCCCTTAAGACTAAACAACATTGAGATTTTAGTCATGTATTGCAGCGGAATTTTAGGCATGAAATTGTCCAAATCTCAAAATCTTCCCTTCATACAAAATATTTGGTCTCTATCTTAGCTTACCAAAAAGGTTTAGTTAGTGAAATTCTGATTTAAAATGAAATAGATATCACAATTCTACCAAAAATAGCTCAAATTGGAAACTAATCCAACCCGCAGACTTAGAAAATGTATTTATCCCAATTTATAGTTTCAAAATTCGTGATTTTTTCATAAGGCAGCTAACATACCAAATAACAACATATTTAGAGATCAACTCATTTGGATAAGTAATTTGGGAGCTATGCCTTTTAAAATTTTAGTTTCAAAAGTCTCTTAATGCATTCAATCACCTATATGTATAGCATTTTTGGACATGAAAACATTTGAATTACAAAATTTTCAGTAGGACAAAGTTGTTCCTCTTTGAGTTAGCTTCCAAACGCCACCTAATTAGGTTTATTTTGATTTAAAGTGAGCAATTTATGATCAAATTACATAGGCTGGTTCATAATACAACATGCAGAATCTCAATTTTGGTCTTACAATTTCAAAAATTCATATTTTTTATTTCGAAACCAAATTAAGAACTTCTTAATAGCTAGATTATCATCTTGAAATAAGGGATCCAAATATATAAAAAAAATTGCAAATACTTAACCATCTACCCTCTTATCTCTCTAAGTTTTTCAGCTAAAACTCTCCTCAATTCCTCTAATTTCTTCTTCTCCAACTTCCTTAGCTTCTAAGTTATGGAAATGAAATGAATTGCATGGGTTGATCTATCCAATCTTATATATAAAGATAAGGTTGATTAATAACCATTGATTTATATGTACACATGTATCTCGATACTAATCTAATGGCCTACATCTTGATACAATTCCACTAACTCTCCATTAACTTTACCTAACTAACACCAATCCATATTTTATTGGCCTCTTGATGTGTTCTTACGTATCTCAATGAACATCATATGGCTATTATTTTATCTTGCAAACTTAGGTTACACTTAATATAATATCAACTAGAGCCACATTAACTCTACTATTTAAGCTACATTAAGTTTAAACCAATATACCACATCACTCTCTACCCCGCTCTCACGTCGGTACGCATCTCGAGGTACATCCCCACTCACATCGCGACACTTATGTATAAGTAGGAGTGACTTAGTAGTCTACACACATACAATACACTAAGCACACACCACAACAAATCTAACATACACCTCAGCCATCTCGCCTCGATCAGTGTATGTATCACGGTGCGGGTCCCACGTTATGAGTCAAAAATCATAATTATAGATAATAAACGAGATTAGAAATTTAGGTCATGAGAAATCTTCCCAACTAATGGAAATTTCATCCTCGAAATTAAGATTAAGGTTAGGATTAATACCTGACTCGAAGAGGTATGGAAACCTGTCCATCATATAGTTTTCCCGCTCCCAAGCGAATTTCATATCATCATGGAACTGCCACTTCACGAAAACCTTCGGGACAGACGTGTTCCTCAACTATTGTACTCACCGATCCAGGATTTGAATAGGCTGCTCCTAATAAGTAATATCATCGCTCAGGTCTATTTGACTAAAATTCACAATCGACTGAACACCTGCTCTCGACTCAGCTAATTAAAGTATCGAGATATGAAAGACTTGATGAATCCCTTACATCTGTGGATACAGATCAAGCTCATACACGACTTTCCTGACCAGTCTCTTAGTCATAAAAGGTCTGATAAATCTCTGTGCAAGCTTGTCTTTCACCCCAAATCTCTGAAGACCTTTTCGAGGGGAACCTTTAAATAGACGTAGGCTCCCTCGATGTACGTGAGACCACAATGATACTTGTTTGCATACTTCTTTTTATCTCTCCTATGCACCTTGAATCTTTGACGGATCAGTTTGACCTTCTATGTATGGTCAACAACAATCTCAAACCCCACAATCTCTCGGTCCTCTTGCTCAGCCCAACAGGATGGCAAATGACACAGTCTTCCATACAAAGCCTCAAAAGACGCCATTTTAATATTGGTCTGATAACTGTTGTTGTAAGCAAACGCATACAATGGTATGTACTCCTCCCAAGATCTGCCAAACTCCAACACACAAGCCTGTAATATCCTCAAGGACGTGAATCAATCTTTCAATCTGCTCATCAGTCTGAGGATGAAAAGTCGTGCTGAACTGTAGGCGCGTACCATACTGCTCTTGGATACCCTACCACATCCTAGACGTATACATAGCATCTATGTCAAATGTTATAGTCAATGGTACTCCATGTAGCCTGATAATCTCTCTCTCAAACAATATACTCAACTGATCAAATGTATAATACGCGGCTACTGGTAGGAAATGAGCAGACTTTGTCAGTCTGTTAACGATCACCTAGATAGAATCATGTCTTCTGGCGGTCTTCGGAAATCCCCTCACAAAATCCATCGAGATGTCCTCCCACTTCCAGCATAGGATGGGAAGAGGTCTGTAGCAACCCTTTAGGTTTGCGATGCTCAGCCTTTACCTGCTGATAGATCCTTCAGTTCCTAATGAACTCAAACACATCCGCCTTCATCCCAGGCCACCAAAAATTTCTCCTCGTGTCATGCTATATCTTGGTCCTGCTTGGATGAACTTTGAATCAGGAACGGTGTGACTCCTAAAGAATCTCATCTTTCAGCTCTTGCACCTCAGGTATCTACAATTTACCACTATATCTCAGACACTAATCTGAAGTCTCAACCCAGTCTGTGCACTCTGTATTATATGCTAACTCATTGTATCTTAAAAATAATTTGTAAGTCCTCTGACCCTTTGACACTCACTGTGTAAACACAGTCTGTAATCTTATTTGAGCAAAATCATCACTTGAGTATTAGTATGAACCTCTACCTGACTCACTATCACCGCTACCTCAAGTAAACCATACTCATGCATCATATGACACTTGACAATCTCGGCATCACTAGTCAGTCTCATATTCAATGCATTAGCGACTATGTTGGCTTTTCCTGGATGGTATTCTAAAGAAAAGTCGCAGTCTTTCGAAACTCTAACCATCTACAATGTCTCATGCTCAGCTCATTTTGTATGAAAAGATACTTTAGACTCTTATGATCAATAAAGAGTGTGAATCTCTCTCCATACAGGTGATGTCTCCAAATCTTTAGTGCAAACATTACTATTGCCAACTCCCAATCATGTGTGGGGTAATTTTTCTCATGAACGTTCAACTGTCTAGAGGCGTAAGCTACCGTACCACTACCTTACATCAACACGTAACCCAGACCCATATGAGAAGCATTTGTGTAAACCAAGAATCCCTGTCTAGCCTCTAGCAATACTAAGACTGGTGCAGTAGTCAACAATCTCTTCAACTCATCAAATGCATGCTCACAGGCCTCTATCCACTAAAAAGTGATGTCGTTCTATTTCAATCTGGTAATCGGTAATGCGATTTTCGAGAAATCCTTCACAAATCGGAGGTAGTACCCTACCAAACCCAGAAAACTCCTGATCTCTATCACTTACGCGGTGCCGACCAATCCATAATTTCCTGAATTTTGATCAGATCCACTGCAATCCCTGCTACTCCCACTACGTGCCCCAAAAACTGAACCTTTGAAAGCCAAGATTCACACTTATAGAATTTGGCATATAATTGGTGCTCCCTCAAAGTCTGCAACATGTCTCTGACGAGTTGCTTGTGATCATCTCGTGCCTCTCAATTCCTGATGTACTGACTCTATAGGTAAATATTAAATGTCTTGGGATCTCAATATCACTACTTTACTGAAACAGTCGATATGAGCATGATACGCTGCTAGCCAATCCATCCTTAATAACGCGTCAAACTCTAATACCTCGAGAACCCTAAATTTTGTAGGCAACTTTACTCCATCTATCTCAACTAGGCTGTTAAGGTAAACCTTATCTCCATCTGCGGTACTAAGGATCAAATGTACTTTAAGCCTAACGGGTGTCAGTCTTAGGATGCCTAACATGCGACCATCAATAAAAGATATGATATATCTAGAATCAAATAACACATATGAATCTCTACCATAAATGGAAATCATACCCTGAATGGGAACTCGTGTGACAGAGCGCGCTCGTACATTTCACCAACTGTCTTGGCGCCTGTACTGACCACATGATATTCAATGTCGAGCCTCAATCCATCACTGAAATGGTACACATCCTCGATTTTCAATATCCTATGAAGTTTCTCCTGAGATAGTACCCACTTCTCAATCTTCTCAAAGTTTTTTACTCCGTCGAAGTAGACTGGCTTGAGTCTGATGAAGTCCTTCACTAGCTGGACCTCGACTGATATGCTGGAAGATGTGGTCGTGGGGTACAATACAACAATAGCTATATTTATTGTTGGTGCAGTCACGACTGGAAGAGTCTACACCACTAGAGCTGCTGCAATCGCTGATCTTGCGTCAACCTACCGTCGTGCTTTGCAAGTTGACGACGTTCACGACACAAATAGCTACGTAGATAACGCATATATATACATATAGAAACTAACATGTACATATAAAAAATCCCAATCTCATTTTCATTCACTTCCCAACTAATGGTATCTAGGCAAGGACCATCTGGTTTCCACATCTAAGGTTTGTGTCATATTCAAATGTAAGATGTATTATCGAGAACTTGTATTTGTTACCAACAGTGACAGGCCCTTCCCTAATCTAGGGAACCGCTCGACCTAATCCCGTAATTAAGTCCAAGTCCTAGCCACGTAGGACTTAATTACGTATTAGTCAGGATTTCTATCATATACTCCTTGATATACGCGTTTATGATAAGTAATACACATGTCAACATAATACAAGATTTCAAAGTAATTAAAGCTTTTTAAGAGTTATAAGGTTTTGCGGAAGTCTTAACAGATTATGTAGAAGCAACATAAATAAATCCTAAGTGTGAAAAAACCAAGAAACAACGGTCACATGCATATATATAATAAAGTGGCAAGTATCAAAAAAATGATGGTCATCATTAATCAGGGAACTAAACACTTGACCCAATATACAACCCCAAAATGTAGCAAAAGACATAACTGTAAAATACATAAAATATCAAAACCTAAAAAAGTCGATGCAGAAGTACGTTGTTGGCTTGATCTTCTCTTTGTCGGGCCTACTCGTCGATGGCTCTGCACCGAATGCCATAAAAAGGAAGGTGAGTGCAAAAAGTAACAATAATCCCTATTGACATATTCATTTACATTTCCTAAACACTAAATGGTATTTAAAAGAATAAGTTCAATAAGGAAAGACTAGTACCAGAAGTATGCCAAGAAATACCACGATTAAGCAAGTGAAACTAACACGAGGCTAAATAGTTATGATCTAGATCCAATCGGCCATGACATGTGTCATTGAAGCCTTTAAGGCCACTAAAGTACGTGCGTGACATTGCACAGTCTAATATCACTAAGGACTCTAACCCAATTGTCACAAAGGACTTTAACCTTAGTCTATTGACAACCCTAAGGACTCTAACCCCGTGTGTGGCGTCATAGTGGCGACTGCCAACATCCCTAGGGACTCTAACCTCATGTGCCGATCAACTCTATCATAGTGCAATGGACTCTAAATTCTACAACTACTTAATAATTCCAAGAAATTGAATCGTTGAGGATTCCAAGGCTTGGCTATGCTACAAATCAAAATTCCCAAAGAATACTAGTCCATAAAGTCATTCACAAACTCACAATTCCTAATAGCATGCTATTTACATTATTTTCATTGTGAAACAGTAAGAAATCACATAAAGCACATGGATAGATTCAAAGGAATTCAATTCATCATAATATCAAGAAAGTTATGTTCAACAAATGAGCTGTGTCAAATAAGTTCATGATATGAGAGCACAATGCTGGATATAGTCAATATAGACTACAATGAACAAGCATAAAGTGGATATGAAACGCAAATAAAACAATCAACTGGTATACTCACATCAAACAATGTAAAGCACTAGCTTTACCGGCCTCCCAATACCCCAAATCTCGTATCCGAACTCTTGAGACTCTTCCCTAGGTTCCTGATATCAAATTAATCCGAATAAATTGGATTTAGGTCGAGTCAAATGAGTTTAGGAGCCTTTAACCCAAAACAACCCCTTAAGACTAAACAACATTGAAATTTTAGTCATGTATTGCAGCGCAATTATAGGCATGAAATTGTCCAAATCTCAAAATCTTCCCTCAATACAAAGTTTTTGGTCTCTATCTTAGTTTTTTCGAAAAGGTTTGGTTTGCAAAATCTTGATTTAAAACAGAGAAAATATCGTAATTCTACCAAAAAAGGCTCAAATTGAAACCTAATCCGACCCGCAGATTTAGAAATTTATTCCTCTCAATCTATAGTTTCAGAATTCGTGATTTTTTTCAAACATATCAAATAACAACATACCAAAAGATCAGCTCATTTGGATAAGTAATTTGGGAGTTATGCCTTTTAAAATTCTAGTTTCAAAAATCTCTTAATGCATTCAATCACCTATTAGTATAGCACTTTTGGAAATGAAAACATTCAAATTACAAAGTTCGAGTAGGATAAAGTTGTTCCCCTTTGAATTAGCATTCAAATGCCACATGATAAGGTTCATTTCAATTTAAAATGGGCAAGTTATGACCAAATTACAAAGGCTGGTTCATAATACAACATGCATAATTTCAATTTTGGTCTTATGATTTCAAAAATTCATATTTTTTTATTTCAAAACTAAATTAAGAACTTCTTAATAGCTAGATTATCAGCTTAAAATGAGGAATCCAAATATATAAACCAATTGCAAATACTTAACCATCTAGCCTCTGAAAATTGCCAAAAACTAGAACTGGTTTCAACTTGAAATAGAGAGATGTGTACCTAGGGTTGATGACACTTTGGTTTGAGCTCCAACTCTCCTTGATCTCCCTAAATTTTTTAGCCAAAACGCTCATCAATTCCTTTGATTTCTTCTTCTCCAACTTCCTTATCTTCTAAGTTATGGAAATGAAATGAATTCCATAGGTTGATCTATCCAATCTTATATATAATGATAAGGTTGATTAATAACCATTGATCTTTATATACACATGTATCTCGAGACTAATCTAATGGCCTGCATTTTGACACAATTCCATTAACTCTCCACTAACTCTACCTAACTAACACCATTTCATACTCTATTGGTCTCTTGATGTGTCCTTATGTATCTCGAGGAACATCATATTGTTATTGTATTATCTTGCTAACATAGGTTACATTTAATATAAAATTAACTATAGCCACATTAATTCTACTATTTAAGCTACACTAAGCTTAAACCAACTTACCATATCACTCTCTACCCCAGTCTCACGTCGACACACATCTCGGGGCGCGTTTCCATTCACGTCTTGACACCTATGCACAAGTAGGAGTGACTTATATAGTAGTCTACACATATAAAATACACTAGGCATACACCACAATAAATCTAACATATACCCCAGTCATCTCGCCTCGATTAGTGCACGTATCATGGTGATCCCATGTCACGGGTTTGCAATCCTGATTACGGATAATAAAAGAGATTATAAATTTGGGCCATGATAGTTTTCTCCATTCGGTGAGCTCGGCTTTGTGTATGTTGTCCTGACGTCGTGTGTATAACCCATAGTGTCGCCACTGTGTCAGCTCTCTCTGTGTATATTTCTTGGTCTTTAAACCTTCTCCAAGCCTTGCATTCTCTTCCCACGCCTTACGTTTTCTTCCCACAGGCGTCAAATGTGTATTTGTGCTTTTTCTCTACATTTCATCATGATATCACTCATTTATCTCTTTTATACCTTGTATGCTGGAAAACACATAAATATCATAAATTAGAGCTTATTTCGGGATATTTATACCAAATAGATTACTAAACTAACCTTATATAAAGTGTAATTAAAAACTTACCAATCTCCATATAGTATTGACCGTCTAACGCATAGTTGTTAACACTGCATAAAATTTCCAAGTGCCCTTTTATTCCTTCCTAGATTCAAATTTCACAAATATGCGTGAAGCAGGAGGTAGATTCATCAACGCCAAAGGTTGATCTTCCTTGCTCTCTTCATATGGTTCATATGGCCTTTCCAAAGTGACTTCGGTTTTCATCTCGACTTCTTCTTCATGAAATTTTGCAATTATAATGTTTGGCTCCGATGGCAAAACTTCTAGTTCATCCTTTAATTTAGTCAAATACTCATCCTCCTCAACACTTCTCAATGTAATCGCACTTGCATCCTCCTCTTGATCACAATGTATAGGCTCGAGGAACTTTTCTTCTTTAATCAAATTATCAAGGATAGCATTAATATGACTAATTAGAATTCTCATATTTTTTTAACTTGAATTCATCCCTTGCCGATTTTGTTCTATTTTTTCTTGATGGCTTAGATTGTCTTCATGGAACTGTTTATTAACTGAGATTAAGTCTTTCAACATTTCTTCAAGAGAACGTTCCTCTTGTTGAGGAACCTGTGAACTTGGCATGAACTCGTAGAAGTTGGGTAGTGGCGATACATGGCTCCCCTCGCGATAATTTCCACACTTGTAATTGTAAGGGCAAGCATTGGTGGAATGAGTACAATCACCACAATATCCACAAACTTCAACCTGCTCCAAATTAGAATACCAATTAGAAAAATTATGTCCATAACTTGAAATACCTAACCCATTCAAACTATGATAGTATGAGTCTTAAAATTGACCATAATTATAGGAGTAAGAGGCTACTAAGGAGTTACCTGCAAACATATGCTAGAGACAGGAACTAGATAGATAAATAAATAAACTCAAAGAATAAGTCCTCGACAACAGCGCTAAGATTTGGTCACGTGCCGAGCGTGCCAATAAATAACCCAAAATGGTTATCGATTCCCATAATAGTTTGTAGTACTGATAAGCAAGGGTGTCAAACCTCGAGGACTTAGGTTTACTCTGAGTTAACTAAAAAAGGAAATTTTTGGGTTTTTAGAGATTTTAAGAAAACAATTAATTAAAACTACATGAAACCAAAGTTTGCAAGAATGAATTCAATGAGAGAAAATGCTTAGGTCTACGATCCCACAAGTCCAAATCAATATTCAATAGCATTTCATGGTTTTCAATCTTTCCCAAAAGATTATTCAATTCCTCATAGATTAGCTATAAGAAATCGACATTCGTCAGAAATCCCTAATTCTCTTAATCTCGATAGCTAGGACGTCCGCCACTAACTACTTCCCAAGTCAACACATAACCCTAGACATTCGCCAATAAAGTTTAACACATTAACCGCATAAAGATCTATGGGAATACTAATCTTAAATAACCAGATCGCGTCTCTTCCAGTTTAACTTAAACTTATTTTTTGTACACTCAAAAACTGAAAGGTTTTAACGGCAAAAGGGTGAGTGATTGTCACTTGTATCAGTCCAACCGTACAATTATGGATATGATTGTCCTAACCAACTATTAGTCTTCTACATAAAAGCATGCAATGGCCATATTACATACCCTAAGCTTGCACCATAATCATGAAAATGTCAACAAATAAAATAGAAAGAATTGAAATAACTTAAATTATAAATAAAAGATCTCACGAGTCATATTATCAACCAAGATTTGGGACTTGCTTCACCTCTAACCTAGGGAAAGAGTGTTTAGCCGGACATTATCTTGAAAATATCAAATACAATAAAATTAAAGCAATAGAGAGGTCAAAAGAAGAGCCAATTAGGAGGCATATGCTTCTATTTAAAGTTATCTCCGATTTTCTGAATCGCTCTCTGGAGTATTCTAGATAGACTAGAATAGCTTGGTTTCTTAATAAGCTTGGTCTTCAGGTTGATCTTTTATTCTTGGTCAAACTCGTCGGTCTTAGTATATATATATAATTTCTATTATTTGGATGCATAAGCAGTCAAGTAGCCGAGTTTGTAGGCGCTTCTATCATGCTGGATAGGGACTCGAATTCGATCCCCACTCCTTACATATCCCTTTACTTTTTTTTTCTCTTCTCTTAATATATTTGCAGTTTCAATCCAACAAAGCAATATAGCCTAGTTGGATAAGGCTCTCTGGAACGACTTAGTAAAAAGTAGGATCAAATCCCACGCTCTATAACGTCTCCTTTTAATTCCTATTTATTTGCACTTTATCATCTTCATCTGCACGCATCTTGATGACGAACTTGTGGTCTTTGTTCAACCACTTATACATGACACATGCTTGACTCCACTGGGTAAGTCGACTGATCTGATTCACTTGATCTTCATCAACTTTTCAGCATGTATCTTGAAATAAATTGGAGAGAGTTATTCAAGGGTGCACATTAAGTATCTTGCACACTGCCACATAGGATCATTACTTCACCACCTTTGCATGAGCCATGCAAACACACCATAGAACACATCACTCAATCAAGCAACGCCACGTTATCACACGTCCAATCACATGCTCCCACGTCATCATCACGTCACATCAGCCCTATGAGCCTCGCATCACTGCTTTGGGATTTGTGCAACACGTTTTTTGAAGAAATCATATATAGGACTATTATATTTGCATTTTACATCATTATTTGCCATAATTTCAACCACGCAATTCTTATAACCTGAAAATGAGAATTAAGTATTATTAGATATATATATATATATATTTTTTAAAGACTTTCCCATACTAAATATATTAAAATATACTACTAAAATTATATAATTACCGACTTATCACACATCTAGTCTCAAAACCTAAAATAAACAAAAGTGAGAGTTTTTCAATATAAAATAAAGAGTTTAGAGTCAAAAATCATGTAGAATACTAGCCTAACTAACGCATAATTATAGACTTAACAAATTCCAGTCCTAATTTCTTCTTTTATGTGAACTCACCTAATACGCCTATTTATACAACCCTTGTATAAAGTCGGGTAAGTGAATTACCACTATACCCTTACTTAAAGTGATACTAATATGACACATCATAAGAACACTTTATATTACAAATTTTATAATGAAAAATTTATTGTTCTAAGTCATTTAAAGTCCTATAAAACCATTCTTTGTGTGACCCAATAAGTTCATGCAACGTTGGCAGTGAACCTAAACTATTTTGGTACACGAGTCATAAGCAGTCTCTAGCAAGGCATTATGACTACCCAAGTTACACGAAGATCAAAATTGATATAACCTAATCAATAGTGTATATCATATCCATTTGTCGTACAATATCCTTTGACTAAACATAAGGCACGGAAAATTCACCCTTAATGTTCAATCGTACTAGTCTCGATGTCTAGGTAGACTAAAAATATCTAAGTGACATTGTTCATATCAATCCACTTGGACTTGGCCATTTTTAGTCTATCATATTGTGGGCTTCACTAATATATCTCTCTAAATGAGAGAAACAAATTCTATCTCGATTACACATCTTCACACATTATTCACATAGTAACCAATCACAACTCTTATAATCATCATGTTAAAGATAATATTTGATTGTGTCAAAAAAATTATGATCCTAATGTTGAAGTATCTGGTATATAATATCAAGTCAAAGGATTAAATGATATGCCTCTCATGAGTAATACCTATGACTTAATCCATGTGGTGTTATCATAGCGAGTCAGTCCAGTACCTTGCTCCTTAATAGGTACTCATGATCTTGATTCGTATCTTTATACGTATGATCATCACATGACCATCGATCAAGACTTACACTAGTCTTAATTCATTATAGCTCCCAGTATAATGACCGACTAAAGACATTTAGGATGTTTAAATAAACATCCATGGGTCATATTATAATGTAAACATGCAAACCAATTGCAATAATGAACAGTAAATGAGATCCTTTATTTTATTAACCAAAATGATAATGTTCATAAGATTGGCCTAGGGCACATGCCCCAACAGATTCGCAAGTCTTAATTACTATTGCAACACAAATAATTAAATAAATAAGTAATTTAAGATAAGTAACACGTGAGTCGAGACAATCTTAAGTGTGGAAACTCAGTAAACATGATCTCATGCATATAAGGTAACAAAAATGAGGAATATTCATATACATATATCATAAGTGAATCGCTCAACCAAAAATATCCCAAATATTTTACAAAATCAACAAGTACATATATATACACCCACAAAATAACCTTCAAGTAGCAAAAGTATAACCCGACTCTAAGGGAAGCTCCAAAGAAGTCACCGAGAATTGTCTCATTCCTCTTGGTAGAAGAGGGACGTGCAATTGTGACCACAAAGGAAATAATTTCACTTAAATCTAGAAGAGTATCAATGTATTTCATGAAATCAAGTAAATGATTAGCCGATAGATCATGCGAGTAAACACAAGGAAAGAAAAATAGTAAGTGCGTGATAAATAAGCTAATAAGGATAATCAACAATCAATGAGTGTCAAGAACATAAATGAATAGGATACTAAGTGATCCAAGTCCATCAAGTTGCAATAAACAATCAAAACTTGACTTCCAAGGTGGGCTATAGAATTAACTGAGTCATGAACACTTTAAATTGACTTTATCAACTCAGTAGATCACACGGTCACCTCTACCAACTTGACTTTCCAATCCTAAATTGTGGACTTAGCAATGTCTGATAGTCTGTGTAATCAGAGTGGTGCAAATGACTACACAACACATGTACTACACCAGTGACTAACGATTAACCATATAGACTTTGGGCCACTCAATACTAGGATAGACCACAAATATCAACAAAAGGACAAACACCAATAAGTCAAAGTAATTGAATTGGAATCATAAAGCACTCGTTCACTAAAAATTGAATAACCTTCATAAAGAATAAAACTTCGCCAAAAATTGAAATGAATAGCCAAGGAAATTGAGTTCACAAAGAATATAGCTCACAAAGATACAATTTAATCAACAAGAACATGAATTGGATTTCAATCATGACAATTCATAAAGAATAGTAACCAATAAATGATGAGAACTATTGTTGATGCGCCTACTAGTTTACTTAACTGAAACACTACAAAATGCCACCAAAACGACTCTAAAATGACTCACACATACCTCATAACGTGCACCCGACTCCCGATACTAAGTTCTTAGGTCCCTAGCGTGCATTTGAGTCATATTAAATGTGTTTGAACCTTATTATATTGGTGCATAACGCACTACGTAGTTGGGGCTGTCCAAAATCCTCTAATCTCATAACTTTAGGTGCGCCACCAATCGTCTCCCGACCGTCTCCATAGCCCAGTACCTCCCTATCCCAAACGCCAACAAACAACAACAATTACCCACAAACATCATTAATTAATCAAAATTAGGCTTTCATGAATGTAAAAACCCCTTTGAAAATCCAACTCATCCTAAATCTGCTTTTGATGTTAAAGAACCCATGAATTTAGTGAAAAGTAACTCTCAATACTTTCATAACTAGTTTTGATTTGAAAGCCCCAACACTCCCTATTGAACAAAGAAAGTAAGGATTCGATTGCCTAAGTTTTGATTCATGACTCAGCTTGATTTTCCTTGAATTTGTAATATCAAATCAGGAAAATGATTTTTTGCATACTTTGGGTACATTCATTTGATACACGATGATTTAGATTTCATTGGGATACGTGCAACACATATCGCAATGAAATCTACACCGTCGTGTATCAAATGTATCTACCAAAAGTATGTATGATTTAGCATTATCCATCAAATTATTCATCTCTTTGTTCTCGAAATTAATCGATTCCAGCAACCCCTTGTTGCTCCTCAAGCTTCAATTCTTAGTTTTGAGATTTTGTGTTGTTTGCTCTTTATTTGCAAATGAAACACATTATATATACTTAATAAGCACGAATAATCCACCTTTCAACCGTCACTTTGAATTTCAATTTTACCCTTCGATTCTTGATTTTGCAAATCTCTCGCTAATCATCATATATCAATTAGGATCTTGATTAATATTTTGTTCAACTAATTATATCAATTCAAGCATACTATCTTTTGATTTGTCTTTATTAGGTTAAATTTGGGCACACATTATGTCTCGAGTGTATGTGGGGAACTTTGATCCTCATGTTTCAAATAGGGATCTAGAAGATAACTGTCAGGCCTTCCGCATACTCAACATGCAGGTACATGAAATGTTTCCTCTTAACCATTTTTTTTCCTTTTTGGTTAATGAGTAAACTCTTGGTTTAAAGAGTTTACATATTTATTTATTTCATGGCAATAAATTAGTGTTTGTTTGGTGAAAGGTAATGGATTCACTTTGTTTTCTAGATGTTGGAATTGACTAAATATAATTAATTTTTGCAGTTTCTCAATCTCTCCCAATATTACAAGTACTTCACCCTCAACCAGTAAACCTTTGCACAATTAAGGTGACATTTTTCATTATTTTTTCTTAAAATAATGTTGTTTAAGCTAATTCATTATCTTAAATTATTTATTATATAGTAATTTTTTTCAAAGAAAGTAGTGATTATTTTAATGGAAATTTATTTTGTTCCTTCTTTCTATATATCAAACTTATTTATTTTTAATTAAATTCCCGCATGCGAAGCGAGCAGGCCTAATCGTGCGAAGCACGTACTTTAAACTATTATATATATACACATACACATACACAAACATAAAAATAATTATGGTTATGGAGTCCTTGCCATTAAATCAACCTCTAGTTTAGATTTCTAGGTTTATCTAAGGTAGGTGTTTGCTCATCACATGCAAACCCTGATGTCAACTAGCCCATTATTGGATTTGACACATTTCAAATCTTAAGGTCAATCATGTGGTTCCAACATTAAGATAGAACTTAGCCAATTCAATTTTATACACATCATTAAGTGGTTTATCATTTGGTTCTGATACCAAACGATATAAAGAGCAAGTATAAAGAGCAAGTATAAAGAACAAGTAATTAAAGAAGGAAGACAATTAAGAAAACAACTAAGGAAATGCGAAGAACAAAGGCAAAAGGCAAGAGAGAGGTGAAAAGAATACAATGTTGTATTTCTGCTTGAGGATTTCAATACACGGGAGGTCTCTATTTATAGTAGAGAGTGCCTCAAGTATTCATGCCACATGTCAGCATGTATGACACATGTTATAAGTTTTTAACCTCCTCATTACACTTTCTTAGAACTCATATTATCTACCAGATTTGATGACACCATAGTCATTGAATATGAGAAAAATTTCATACCGCCTTACCATCTCTCTTACACCTTCTTAAATTCTCTTACACCGCCTCATCACATCTCTTACACCCTCCTTACACATCATATAAACTTCCACATTTACTGATGTCATCAATACAAACAAACGAAATAAACATATCTTAAGCTTTTGATGACATCCCCATATAATAAAACAAACTCTTATACAAAACATCATCATCATAATAAAACACATGCTCACCCTGAATGCCAAAAAGCTATGGGGTTTTTATTTGAGACACGGACATTACAAACTTTTATGTTGATTACCATCCTCTCATCGGCGAGTGATCCATATCGATATTCCCATATTCAAGCTCAACATCATCTAAAAGTACATTGCGCATATTTTCGTCAGGTTCATTCTCCAATATGAAGGCAGGCAGTTCTTCAAATTGTTGAAAATCCTGTGGAAGATCATACAGTGCAATATGTTCTAACCCTATGATTCTTGCTTCATCAAAGAACGGATATTCTATATATGGTCCAGCTGAGAATGTAGAACTTTACTGGGAATCGTCATAATGGTTTATCTCTTTAAGATAGTTGATGAGACACTGCATTGCCATTCTATTTTTCTCAACTAGTATAATGAGACTATTATATTATTCCATATATACTGTAGAAAATAGTCTCATAAACCTATCATAGAAAGGTAAGTGGAATATAAATACATATCAGATTACTCCCAAAGAGTAGTCTTTTCCTAAAAGGATTATATTATAAAGGGTCTTTCTCCAATCTACAAGAGGTGCAAACCATTCAAGTAGATTCCAAAAAAGAGTAGAATGATTATCTAGGTTTTGGAGATGGGTGAAAGCTAGGGATGGATCAAGGATAATAGTTATAGGGTGTTAGATAGATAGACACCAAAGGCACCAAAATTATGAGATCTGTATTTCGTATGGATTGGTGATCAAGGCTATATTAAGGAATTGAGTATCTTGTTTGAAAATCCCTATGTGTGTCTGTGGAGGGGACTGCATTGATCCTATAAACTCATGGAGAAATTGGAATAGTTTCATTCGGGCCAAGGTTTTGACATGTTGGGGCGTTTTTATAGAAAATGGACTCGAAGGGAAATTCTTTCGATATTGGGTTGAAAGGGTTGAGAATTGGTGGAAGGTTCTATCATATGGATAAGTAGAATAGTTTGTATCTGGGTGATGAGGTTAACAATGCTTTTTTCTTCCTAGATAAAAAGTCTTCCAAGATATTGGTTTTTCCATTGACGTGCCTAACTTTGATATCATAATTATTGAACCATTCCTTAAACCTAAGAAGCTGGGGGTCTGGTATAGTTTTGTTTTTGGAATCCATTACCTAGGGAAAACTAGAGTTATCCATCTGGACTTCGAACAAATGAGGTCAGAGGTAGAAGTCAAACTTCTGAATTCCGAATTTGACTACAAAGATCTCTTTGAAAATGGTGTGGTAGTGCAACTCAGCAGGACCGAAAGCTCCGCTAGCATATCCAGTAACTTTGTTCTCCTTTATCTTCTTCAAGAAGAATCGCTCCCTAATAATAATCTGGAGCATCTATCTGCAAAAAAAAATTTCCAATTATGGGGATGGTTAGTGGAAGAGGTTGTCTAGTCAATTCTTTTAGTTTTCTAACTGCTCTGGTCTGTGGAGGTCCCCATTTTGAAGAGTCTTTCTTTAACATATTTGAGAGAGGGGTTGTCCAATGTGCCGCCTTGGAGATGAATTTCCTTAAGAAATTGACTATCCCTGGGAACTGTTAGATTTGCTTGGTTGACAATCTTTCATCATGAAATCTCTCTAGTTCATGTGCGATATGTGATCCAGGGACATATTTCCATTAAAAAAATTTAAGTTCGAGGAACTCAATTTCCCGTTGCATCATAATACTCTTCTTTTCAAACAACATGATCCCATATCACTTTGTAATGTCAAAAAATTGATGAAGTAATTTCTTATGTTCTTCATCATTTGAAGAAAATATAAGAATGTCATTAATATAAATCAGTATAGAGTGAAGCAAAGGCTAGTAGATCTGGGTGATGGCCTTTTGAAAGATAGACGGAGCAATCTTCAGACCAAAAAGCATGATTGTCCACTAACATTGAGCATTGGGAATATAGAACGATGTCTTTAATCTATCCTCTAGATGAATTCCAAGTTACCAAAAATCCAGCTTTAATATCAAATTTGCTAAAAATATGGGCTCTTAGAGGAGAGGTATCTGGGTGTCGATCTTTGGCAAAGGGAACTTGTTGTCTATAAGGAATAAATTTAGAGGCTTGTAATTAATGAAAAGTCTCTTTTTACCTCTCTTGACTTCAGATCTCTTCTAAACATAATATGCTTAGCACGCCCAACTTGACATCATTGATTCGATCAGCCCTTATTATACTAATTGTTGACATTATTCTCGAGCAAGCTTTGGATCAAACGGCTGCTTTCCTGGGTGAATTGCTTTGATAAGGTTGATATCTTCATTCTTCTTAACAGGGAGTCAGATGAAGAATTCTGGGTTTTTCCAAATGTGTATGGATGATCAAAGGTAGCATGAGATTGTGCACAAACTTTTTGCAACCATTCATGAAACGACTCTGAATGAGGTTTTTCAGGCTGGAGTTGAAAGAACTTATGAACCTTGGAGAATGATTTGTACTGAGCTTTATGCCTGATGCCACCGATGAGGATTCTGAGACTCTGTGTTTGTGAGTAAACATCCTCGCCTATCAGAATGTCCTTATCTGGTAGATCCAAACCAATGACATTCATCCAGACCAAACAATCTAGAAAGAATTTGATACCAAACTTTTTTATAATCAATTTCATCTAAAAAACTTGATCATTTGCAACTCTAAAAAATTGGTAATGTTCTTTCCATGCTTGAGGGGGTAGGATCCGAGGACTCATGATTGTTCCAGATGCTCTTGTGTCCATATGTGCAACCATCAAGATTGGGACATCATATTTATCAAAGGTGATGTGAATGGACACATAAGGTGTTGGTACAGTTGATTGTACTTGATTTGATGCTTATATCATCATAAGAGAGTCATCAGAGGGTTCGTCTTCTTCACTAGAGGAGTATAAGGCTGAAGAATCAATTTGCACAACAAATAATGTATTTGTGGAAGGTTCATCTTCTTCAAAGAAAATAGACTCAAGATCACCATCAGAATGAAGCGGGTATTGGTATTGGTTTTGTTGCATCATGTTTTGTGATTTTTTTTATTTTTCAAGACATTGTTCAGAAAAATGTCTTTTCTTTCCGCAAATGAAGCATCCATCTCCTTTCTTATAGAACGTTTTCTTTTTCTTGAAGTATTTCACTAGAAATTTTTTTTTGACTTTATATTCCAAAATTTGTTGTCTTTTTTGAATTTTCTGGATTTCTTCTTCTTCTCGAAAAGAGATCCACCACTACATTGACTCTCTGTCTTCTTGCATTCTATATTAAGGAATGGCTTTTTGCATGTAGGAGAGAGAATATTCCAATTTTTGTTTAATTATATAAAGAATTCATGTTGCTTACAAATCTTGTCAAGCGCCTAAAGTGTCATCTGGTATATTTCTCCGAGTGATGTCTGGCAGATATCTTTTCTCTACAATAATCGGTTGATCTCTAACTGGATCTACTTTAAAAGGGAAGTAATATAAACATATTTGAGATCAAGATTGTCCATTCCCTTTAACTTATGGGATCGGATGGACATTTCATTATATTAATTTTCCAAATGTTTTTCTTTCCAAAGAACAACATTTAAAATCATAGTATTCTTACTTGAGCCTTTCATCTTCAAAAGAGAGATTTCAAATGAACTCTCGTAATATATGCCCAATAAAATCTGGAATATAATTATGCATCTATGCTTTGATCAAATATTCTTGAAGCTCTATAAAATATTCAGTGAGTCGGATGATAGTCCGACAAATAAGTTTTGAATAAATGTTTTCTTATGACTTCCTTGACGTTTGTTGTTGTGTGTTTAGCCATGAGAGAAATCCATCGAATTGGGCTCTCTATTTAGCAATGGTAAGGTCATTAATAGTGAAATTTGCTCCTCCAGTTTTATGCTGAAAGTTGAATCTTACTTTTAGCATGGAAGTGGTATCTTCAGCATCCATGGGGTCTGCATACAAACCTGATGTTTCTCCTGCTTCTGCTACATTAATGATATGCACAGCTGTAATGTCGGCATATTAGTTATCATTAATAATGGTGGAATTATCATCTCAGTATTTGCTTCTTCTGTGTTTTCATTAGGGGTAATATAAATTGGGTCAAGGTAAACTAGTTCGATTTGGGAGATTTGGGAATATTTATGATATTGGCTTATGTTATGTGGCTTGATTCTCCCTATTAGGACGGCTCTTTCTGTAAAGGTTAGCAAAGGTGGGTTTGAATGTAATGTACGTTTTCCTTTGTGGTTGGTAGGATTTTGAGCAAAGAGAAAATCAAAGGAGGTTAGTGGTGATGTAGATGAAGTTGGCATTTTGGGTGGTTTAAATGGATGGTTAGAATATTTGGGATGGATTGAATACAATGATTTAGGAGCCAACATGTCATATTCCAGTTGCTATAGCTATCCCTTCAATCCCCGCAATTCTTGTTCTTTTTCAAAGAATTCGGGACTTAGTTGTCTCATTTCAAGGAGAGACTGGAGAGTGTATTCAATTTTGTCAGTTTTTTCCGATATGACCTAGTGATAGTTGTATGTGGTTCTTCAGTAGGTCAAGATTTTGTCTGTTTAGCACCTCTTCTCTGACTAATAATGGTGGCCCATCTACATTAACAGATGTCCGGCGAATATAGGCTTGGAATGGGATGAAAGTTTCCTCTTATTCTCCGATTTCCATTTGTAATGGTGGAGATTCATCTTCATATGCAGATGTCATCATGTAATAAGATTGTGCCACATTAACATCATAGTTACTACCATAATGGTCATCGCCATCATTAAAGTCATCATCATCATCATTACTATCTTCATAGTCATCATCGTCATCATGATCACCATTACAAGAACAATCATTGTCACACATTTCTGGAGCACAATCCCAGATGAACTGTCCATTGATTCTGGCATGGAAGATTCGGCTTCATATCTTGTCCAAAGAATGGAGAGGTGGGTATTCTTTGGAATGGACATATATGGGTTCAACGGTTAATGCCATTTGAGAAGGAAAAGCATATGAGGATCTAATGGAATGGCGGGGTCCCTGAGGCTTTGTGAAAGTGATTTTGACTTGTTTATCCTTTTGTTGTTAGAGTAAGGGACAAGCTGTAGATACAAGTGGTTGTTGCAAGGCTTAAGCTATTTCATAGTTTGTAAACCAATGTTCTAAGATAAACTTTAAAAGTTCATATTTTCCATCTGCTTCGATATCTGAATCATAATTGGAACTTGGTCCTAATCCATAAAAGCCTTGATGGCTTCATTGTTTTGGCTTAGAATTTTTTGATTAATCGCATGGTCTTGTAGTCTGTAGATCATCTGGTGATGTATAGTGGCAGTAACACCTATGATTTTTTGTTCCGCACCAACAATCTGTACCTGGATCTAAAATCTTTCTGGTAGATTCGAGTCGAGAAGACAGACTGGAAAATTCTGACATATTGTAAAGATCATAGAGCCGAGGCATTGAGGGTGAAAACTGCACTAGAAATAAGTGCATGCTCGTACCGAATGAAATTGGTGTCTAAGAGTGCAATTCTAGTAAATAGCGGTATGACATCTCTATTATGAACTGTTAAGATCAACCTCACAGCTCCTAGCTAGAGGTGAGTGTAGCCGAGTTTTTGCCACCGCGCTATAAACTCATACGAAATTTTCAAGTTGATGTATTGTTATACCTGTGTAGCATTGAGAACATATTGATCAAGTCTGGTTCCTTGAACATATTATCTGACTGGTGGGAAAGGTGTGTAAATCAGAGCGTGTATGCGATTTTGGAAAGATTGTTTATTGGTGAACATTTGGTATGGGTTTAACAAAGGTGGGAAAGTTTCATGGACTTCTGGAATATGGGTTATCTCAACAAGTTGACCTATTTTGTTTAATGCATGTTTGATGAGGGGGTTAGGTAATGTGAGGATGGAAAGGGAAGATGTAATTTTGGCAACATTGGGAAGATGAGGGTCTGGAAAACACATCTAAAATAGAGGACTTCTGGCTTGAAGATGTGATCTTCCTGATCAGAAAGTCCTGAGTGTCCCATATCCAACATTGAAATAGTCACTGGCTTCCTTATTTCTTTTAGAAAAACCATACCTTGTTAATCGTAAAATCCAAAATAAGGTGACAAATGTTATACCTAGACAAAGCCGAAGGTAGGCGTAAACATTGATTAACCTATTCTAATTCTTTTTTGGTCAGTAAGATAGCAAATATGGATCCTTTTAATCCATATTCAAGCCAGAAGTCCTTTATTTAAGATGTGTTTTCTCGACCCTCATCTTCCCATGACCCCAATGTTGTTAAAATTACATCTTCCATTTTTATACCCCCATTACCTGACTCCACCATCAAACATGCATCAAACAAAATAGGTTAGCTTATTGAGATAACCCATATTCCAGAAGTCCCTGAAACTTTCCTACCTTAGTTAAGCCAATACCGATGGTTCACTAAGAAACAATCTTTCCAAAGGCACATACGCGCTCTCATTCACACACCTTCCCCACCAGTCAGAGAATATGTTCAAGCAACCAGACTTGATCAATGTGGTTTCAAAGCCATACAGGCTGAACAATACATCAACTTGGAAATTTTGCATGAGTTTATAGCACAATGGCAAAAACTCGGCTACACTCACCTCTACCTAGGACCTGGGAGGTTGAACTTAACAACTCATAATAGAGATGTCATACCGCTATTTGCCGAAGTCGCACTCTTAGACACCAATCTCCTTCAGTACGAGCATGAACTTATTGCTAGTGCAATTTTCACCCTCAATGACGGCTCTATGATCTTTAAAATCTGTCTAAATTCTCCAGTCAGTCTTCTCGACCCGAATCTACCAAAAAGATTCCAAATTTAGGTACAGATTGTTGGTGTTGAATAAAAAATCATAGATGTTACTGCCACTTTACATCACCAGATGATCCACATACTACAAGACTATGCAATTAATTTGAAAATTCCCAGCAAAAGCAATCAAGACATCATGGCTTTTATGGACTAAGACCAAGTTCCGATGATGATTCAAATACTGAAGCAGATGGCAAAAGATGAACTTTTAAAGTTTATCCCAGAACATTAGTTTACGAACTATGAAAGAGCTCAAGCCTTGCAACAACCACTTGTATCCATAGCTTCTCCCTTACTCCAACAACAAAAGGAGGGACAAGTTAAAATCACTTTCATAAAGCCTCAGGGACCCCGCCATTCCATCAGCTCCTCATCTGTTTTTCCTTCTTAAATGGCATTAACCATTGAACTTGTATATGTCCATTCCAAATAATCCCCACCTCTCCATTCTTTGGATGAGACAGGATGACCAATCTTCTATGCTAGAATCATTGGACATTTCATCTGGTATATGCTCCAGAAATGTGTGACAGTGGTTGTTCGTGTGATGGTGATCATGATGATAATGATGACTATGATGGTGATGATGACTATAATAATGATGGTGGTAACTATGATGTTCACGTGGCAAAATCTTGTTATATGATGGCATCTGCTTATAAAGATGAATTTCCTCCACTATAGATGGAAACTGAAGAACAAGAAGCAACTTTCATCCCATTCCAAGCCTATATTCCGTCGAGCATCTGTCAATGCAAACGGGTCTGTTCTGTAAGGTTTTGGAGTTCATATGTAGCGGAAAATTTAAAAACAATTTTGAAAAACCCTAATATAATCAAAAATAAGTTCCATTAAACTAGAGCTACAAAAGTAAAACCATACCTTAATCCGTGATTTCCTTCTCTGATTGTTCGATCTGAAAGACGTTTAAGTGCCCGTCCTCTATCAGAAATCCACACATGAATGATGACCACAATTTGGAGTGCTAGCCCCAAGAGAGATAAAAAAAACGTTTTTCTTTCTCTCCCAAAATCCAAAGAACTCGAAAATAGCAAAAATGAAAATCTTATTTTATTTTAGGGTTTCAACCTCTATTTATATGTGTAGATAAGCCCTCACTTAAAATCCTATTCATAATACAACTGTTGTACTAGGCAGTTTAAGCAAATTACACATACGCCCCTATTAATAAGTTATCATATAACAAATCGTAAGGGTTTTTTATGCCATGAATTTTATCATATAAATTCATTACTCTTGACCAATTGAAATTGCGAAAGTTATTCTTTGTGTGTGACCCAATAGGTTTATGCAACATTTGCAGTTAACCAAAACCATTTTGGTACACAAGTAAGGCATTATGACTACTCAAGTAGCATGAATATCAATATTGATACAACCTGATGAATAACATATATCATATCCTTTTGTCGTGCGATATCCTTTGATCAAACATAAGGCTTGGAAAATCACCCTTAATGTTTAATCGTTCTAGTCTCAATCTTTAGGTAAACTGAAAACATCCAAGTGACATTGATCATATCAATTCACATGGACTTGGTCATTATCAGTCTATCATATCGAGGGATCCACTGATATCTCTCTATACGAGAGTGAAAAATTATATCTTGATTACACACCTCCACATATTATTCACATGGTAACTAAATACAATCTTTATAATCGTCCGGTTAAATACAACGTTTTATTGTGTCAAATTAACATGCTCCTAATATTGAAGTTAATGGTAATCTCAAGTCGAAGGACTAAATGATATACATATCATTAGTAACACCTATGACTTAATCAATGTGGTGTTCTCATAGCGGGTCGGTCCTGTACCTTGTTCCCTAACAAGTATTCATGATCTCGATTCGTATCCTTATACGCGTGATCATCATATGACCATAAATCAAGATTCACACAAGTCTTAATTCATTATAGTTCTCAATATAATGACCGACTAAGGACATTTAGGATATTTCAACAAATACTCATGAGTCTTACTATAAGGTAAACATGCAATCACTTATAATAAAACAGCAAATCAAAACCATAATTCATTAACCAAAATTATTAGATAAACAATGTTTGTGGATTAACCTAGGGCACATGCCCCAACATCTCCTAATTGCATTGGGGCCAATCATTCATGTATCTAATACCTAATGACCAAACATGACCATCATATTTTGCTTGTGGAAGAGCTTTCGTCAAAAGATCTGCAACATTGTCTTCTATAGGAACTCTGCAAATCTTCACGTCTCCCCTCTCAATGATTTCTCGAATGAAATGAAAACATTTAAGTATATGTTTGGATCGGTGGTGTGATCTTGGTTCCTTGGCTTGTGTTATCGCCACGTTGTTGTCGCAATACAAACAAACGGGGTTAGCTATACTTAGAACCACATCAAGTTCAGAGATGAACTTTTGATCCAAACTGCCTCTTTAACTGCTTAGACGCTACAATATACTCGGCTTCTGTTGTAGAATTTTCCACAGTGTCTTACTTCAAACTTTTCCATCTCACTGCAGCTCCATTCAAAGCAAACACATGTCTAGACTGCGATCTAGAGTCATTTATATAAGTTTGAAAACTTGCATCTATGTAACCATTTACAACAAACTCGTCTTCCAAAGTTTCATAGATGAAGACACTTCTTTAGTCCTTCTCAAGTACTTAAGAATATTCGTTACTGCTATCCAGTGACTCTCACTAGGACCAGACTGATATCTGCTTGTTGCGCTCAAAGCATATGATACATCAGGTCAAGTGCATAACATGGCTTACATAATAGATCTAATAGCTGGTGCATATGGAATCGTATTAATGCATTCTCACTCATCATTAGTCTTAGGACATTGAGTCTTGTTGAGACTTATACTATGAGACATTGGCACCGACCCACTTTTAGAGTCTTGCATACTAAACCTATTCAGTAAAATGTCAATATAAGCACTCTATTTAGACCCTTCAGCCTTTTAGATATATCCCTAAAGATCTTAATCCCAAGGATGTAGGTTGCATCTTCTAAGTCCTTCATTGAGAAACACTTCCCTAACCAAGACTTGACACTCTACAAGGTTGGGATGTCATTTCCAATGAGTAATATATCATCAACATACAGTACCAATAAAACAACCACACTCCCACTGACCTGCTTGAATACATAAGGCTCATCTTCATTTTTAAAGAAACCAAACTCCTTAATTGCTTCATCAAAACGAAGATTCCAACTCTGAAAAGCTTGTTTTAATCCATAAATGGATTCTTGAAGCTTGTACACCTTCCTAGAATTCTCAGGATGAACAAACCTTTAGGTTGTATCATATACACGTCCTTAAGTAACTTTCCATTTAGAAAAGTTGTTTCGACATCTATTTGCCATATTTTATAGTCATAATATATGGTTGTGGCAATTAGAATTCCAATGCATTTAAGCATGGCTACAAGAGAAAAAGTGTCATCATAATCAACACTTTGAGCCTCTCTAAAACCATTTGCTACTAGTCGTGCTTTATAAGTATGCATATTGCCATCTATTTCAGTTTCCTTCTTGGAAACGCATTTACATCCAATGGTCTTACCACCTTCAGGTGAATCAACCAGGTTCCAAACTTGGATATCATACATGGATCGCATCCCAGAATTCATGGCACTAAGTCATTTATCTGCATCAGGGCCAGACATAGCCTCCTGATAAGTAGTAGGCTCATTTTGATCCATAAATTACCACCTCATTACTATCGGTAATAAGAAATCTAAATCTCTCAGGCTGATGTTTTACCCTATCATACCTACGCGGGCCTTGTGATACCTGTATAGGTTCAATTAGTTTAAGACTTTGTTGATATCCTACTAGCGGTTGAGTGTTTATTTGTATTTCTTGAATTTCTTCAAGACTTACTTTATTCCCATTGTTGTCTTTTGAAATAAACTCATTTTCTATAATGACATCATTCTGAGCAGCAAACATTTTGTTCTCAATGGGATTATAAAAGAAGTATCTTCTAGTTTCTTTAGGATAACCAACAAATACACACTTAGTAGATTTAGCTGATAATTTTTCCGAGATGTATCATCATACGAAAACCTCACAACCCTAAATGTTAAGGAAATATAAACTTAGTTTTTTCTCAAACCACATCACATATGATGTTTTATCAACCGCTTTAGGAGGAATGCAATTCAAATTAAATGCAGTAGTTTCTAAGGCATAACCCCAAAGGAAATAGGAAGATCTATATGACTCATCATAGATCGAACCATATCCAAGAAAGTCTGATTTCTCCTCTCGAAAACACCATCCCATTGTGGAGTCGCTGAGGAGTTACAAGTGAGACAATCTCATAGTTTCTAAGACGATCATCAAACCTTTGGCTCAAATATTCACCACCTCGATCTAATCGAAGTACTTTAATAGTTTTACCAAGTTGATTTTGCACTTCATTCTAAAATGTTTGAAACATCTCAAAAGACTCGCCTTTATGTTTTATGAGATACACTTAACCATATCTGCTGAAATCATCAGTGAAGGTAATGAAGTACTTATAACCACCTCTAGCCATTGTGTTTATAGGACCGCACTCATCAGTATGTATTAGACCCAATAAATCACTTGTTCTTTCACTATGTCCAGTAAATGGGATTTTTGTCATCTTTCCTAGTAAATAAGATACACATGTTTCATATGATTCAAAATCAAATGAATCTAAAAGTCCATTTGTATGGAGTTTAGAAATGCGTTTCTCATTTATGTGGCCAAGACGACAATGTCAAAGATACGTTTAATTCAAATAATTTCGCTTGAATCTCTTTGTGTTTACATTAAGAATATGAGTATCTATGGACCTTTTCATGTTTAGAATATAAAGACCATCACACAAATAAGCATTAGTATAGAAAATGTCTTTACGAGAAATGGAGTATTTATTATTCGCAATAATGAAACTAAAAACATCTAAATCCAAACATGAAACTAAAATGATGTTTATGATCAAGGCAGAGACGTAATAATAATTATTTAAAACTAACATAAGTCTATTAGGTAAAATTAACTCATAGCATCCGACAGCCAACGCAACAATCTTTGCTCCATTTCCAACTCGTAGGATGACTTCTCATTTCCTTAGCTTTCTACTTTTGGCGAGACCCTGCACATTAATACAAATATGAGATCCACATCCAGTATCCAATACCCAGGAATTACTAGTAGACAAGTTAACTTCAATAACGTAAATACCTTAATCAGTAGTCGCACTACTCTTCTTTTTCTCTAGATCTTCAAGATAGAGCTTGCAATTTCTGAACCAATGCTCAAGTGTATGGCAGAAATAACAATTTCCTCCTTTTTCCTTTTCTTTCTGAGACCGTGAAGTAGAAGCAGCTTTAGGCTTGACTTGTTCCACAGGCTTTGTAACAGTCACAATAGCCTTGACAACTTTAGTCTTGCCTTCGCCCTTTTTCTTCAAAGTCTTTCCTTTTCTGAACCTTTAACACATTAGCAATGGGTTTCTTAACATTCTGCTCAACAGTTTTAAGCATCGAATGCAACTCTGAGATAGACTTCTCCATGTTATTCATGTTATAGTTCATCATAAATCGTGAATAACTATAAGGCAATAAATTCATGATCAAATTTGTAGTCAACTCTTGGCTTATGGGAAATCCAAGTCTGTCAAGATGGTCAATATAGTCTTTCATTTTCAGAACATGTGGACTAACAAACGCACCCTCAGCCATTTTACAAGAATTAAGCTTCTTGACGGTCTCAAACTTTTCTTGCCTAGCCTGCTATTGGAACTTTTCATTCAGTATCGTAGACATGTCGTAAGCGTCCATGTGTTCCATATCCTTTTGAAGTTCAGGAACCATGGTTGCAAACATAATGTATGCAACATCAGTTAAGTCGTTGACATATTTCGTATGTGCATCCTTTACGGCTTTTAAAGCATTGGCTGGTGGTTCCTCAAGAATAGGATCATCCAAGACATACAACTTGCGTTAACAATTCTCAAGTTTCTAAAATAATCAAGAAAGTTTGTCCCAGACAACTTATCCTTCTCAAGGATGGATCACAGTGACAAGGGATTAGTGTAATTTAAATATGTCATAGATCTACAGCAAAGATTATACAAAAATTCATTTTAGTATAGAGGAATGGTCTCCCACTAAATTAACAACCCTCCTAAAAATGTTATGTTAATTTAAGGGACTAAAATCCATATTTCATATAATTCTAAGACAGCTAGGGCATGACACTTTGAATTAGGTTATTTAGGTGGGTACCAATTACCAATTACATCATATGTAACTTTTAGTCGTTTTTATGAGATTATAACATCTTATGTCTTAGTATGTTTTATCTCATCTAGTGTATAAAGCCTAAAATCATTTTGGTAGCTTTATCAAGTCTAACAATTTCAAACAGTAGAGTAACCGTTACTCAACTTGCCTCACCAAGATAACATAATACTCTTTGCGGACATGGACCCATATTAATGTGATAGAAGCCTTGACAAGTGTAAGAAAATGGATGCCACTTGACTTAAAATCTGAAAAGGGATTTTTTTATTTGTTTTAGTGATCATAATTTAAACGAGGTAAATATCAAATATTACAATGCATGTACAATCACTAAACAAGTTAGAAAATTTTATTAATATTGACTATATACAATTTCCTTATGCTACGATTATCGACGGTTCAACTAACTCAATGTCAAGGAATTTTACAGACGAATGTATAGGGCAACTCGCTTCCATTTTTTTAAGACAACAAATTCTAGTTTCGAAAATCGAAAATCGCCTAAAATTTTTCATTATTTTAGTCAATCCAATTGACTAAAACTGCCCTTTATTTTAATTCCTAAAAAATATTAATTGAAATATTTTAATTAACTCGGACCCACTTCTAAATTAATATCTTATCATAATCCAATTAAAATTTAAGATACTTTGAATCCTTATCCAATTAGAATTTGTTCTCTATCTCACCTATCTTATAGGATTTGTAATTTTTATCTGATTACAAGTTTATCTCCTATCTAATAGGAATATACTAATAGATAACCACACGAGATATATAATCAAAATCAATTTCGATTCTTATTCATACGAAACAAGCAATTCAATTAGAAAATGAAATATTAATCATGCATTCAACACCAGAATCATATTAAATTAATCGTATTAACCTAATCATGATTTATAACATGGAGACATACATAATTATTGAAAAAAATGAAATATGTATTTAACACAAGAATCACATTAACCTAAACACGACTTCTACAATCTGAACATACAAAATTCGCATCGTTCGATATTAAAACATATGTTAATCAAAATATTCTAAACATGAATTATATCATTGAATTAAATCATGCGTATGTATCAAATACATTAATTAACAAGATGATTTAAAAAAATTCTTGATAGTAATTATCACATTACCTATATGCACATCATGTATATACATTAATCGAGATCATGTTTTCACACATATATTACATATACATTAGAGAAAACATACAAAAGTTTAATAGAACTGAGCCTAAGGCTCTAATACCACTGTTGGGTTTTGGAGTTTATACGCAACGGGAAATTTAAAAACAATTTTGAAAAACCCCACCATGATCGAAAATAAGTTTCATTAAACTAGATCTATAAAAGTAAAACCATACCTTATTATGTGATTTTCTTCTCTTGATTGTTCGATCTCCAAGACGTTCAAGTGTATGTCCTCTATCAGAAATCCACACACTAATGGTGACCACAATTTGGAGTACTAGCCCCAAGAGGGATAGAAAACGTTTTTCTTTCTATCCAAAAATCCAGATAACTTGAAAATGGCAAAAATGAATATCTTATTACGTTTTAGGGTTTCAACCTCTATTTATATGTGTAGATAAGTCCTCACTTAAAATCATATTCATAATACAACTATTGTATTTAGGCAGTTTAAGCAAATTACATATATGCCCATATTAATAAGTTATCATATAACAAATTGTAAGGGTTTTTTATGTCATGAATTTTATCATATAAAATTCATTACTCTGGACCAATTGAAACCGAAAAAGTCATTCTTTGTGTGCGACCCAATAGGTTCATGCGACATTGGCAGTGAACCAAAACTATTTTGGTACACAAGTCATAAGCAGTCTCTAGCAAGGCATTACGACTACCCAAGTAGCATGAATATCAAAATCGATACAACCTAATGAATAATATATCATATCCTTTTGCCGTGCGATATCCTTCGATTAAACATAAGGCATGGAAAGCTACCCTTAATGTTCAATCGTACTAGTCTCGATCTTTAAGTAAACTAAAAACATCCAAGTACATTGATCATATCAATTCATATGGATTTGGCCATTATTACTCTATCATATCGAGAGATCCACTGATATCTCTCTCTATATGAGAGTGACAAATTCTATCTTGATTACAAACCTTCACATATTATTCGCATGGTAACCAATCACAATCGTTATAGTCGTCCGATTAAAGATAATATTTGATTGTATCAAATTACCATGCTCTTAATATTGAAGTCTATGGTAATTTCAAGTCGAAGGACTAAATGATATACCTATCAATAGTAACACATATGACTTAATCCATATGGTGTTCTCATAGCGGGTTGGTCCAGTACCTTGTTCCCTAACAAGTACTCATGATCTCGATTCGTATCCCTATACTCATGATTATCACATGAACATTAATCAAGATTTACATTAGTCTTAATTCATTATAGTGTCCAGTATAATGACCAACTAGAGACATTTAGGATATTTCAACAAATACTCATGGATCTTACTATAAGGTAAACATGCAATCACTTATAATAAAATATCAAATGAAAACTTCTATTTTATTAACTAAAATTATAAGATAAATAATGTTTGTAGATTGACCTAGGGCACATGCCCTAACATGTTCCACCATTATCAGTCGGAGAGAAGGTGCTAAATTGGCAGTCCAAAAATGCATTAGCACAAAACTGAGCTTTTTGTTCACTACATGATCAAATAGGAGCATTGACATAACTGACGCAGGAGATGGCAGATAAAATTTTAGCCTAGCGACAAACCACAAACAGCTATCACCAGGTCATGTAGGAAAAAATTGACAGAATCGAATATACTATCCAGTCTCTCCTTGAAAAGAGACAGCTAGGTCTCGAATTCTTTGAAAAAGAATAAGAATTGCGGGGCTTGAAGAGAAAGCTACAGCAACTAGAACAGGACATAGTGGCTCCTAAATCATTGTACTTAGTCCATCCCAAATATTCTACCCTTCCATTTGAACCGCCCAAAACGCCAACTTCATCTACGTCACCACTAACCTCCTTTAATTTTCTCCTCATCAAAACCCTACCAACCACAAAGGAAAACATATATTACATTCAAGCCCACCTATGCCAACATTTGCAGAAAGAGTCATCCTAATAAGGAGAATCAAGCCACATAACATAAGCTAACATCATAAAAATTCCAAAATCTCCCAAATCAAACTAGTTCACCTTCACCCAATTTACATTACCCTTGATGAAAGCACAGAAGAAGCAGATACTGAGATGATCATTGCAAATTAATTGATGATGACCAATATGCAGACATCACAACCCTACATAACATTTATGTAGCAGAAGCAAGAGAAACATTAGGTGTGTATAAAAACCCCATGGATACGGAATATATGACTTTCATGCCAAAAGTAAGATTAAACTTTCAACGTAAAACTGGATGAGCAAATTTCACTATTGATGATTTACCCTTACTAATTAGAGTACCCGATTCGATGAATTTCTCTCATGGCTAAAAACATAACAGCAAATGATAAGGAAGTCATTTTAAGAGATTTATTCAGAATGTATTTATCAGATTATCGGCCGACTTAGAGATTATTTTATGGAGCTTCAAGAATATCATATCAGAGCATTGATGCAGAATTCTATTCCAGATTTTATTATACATATATTGTAAGATTTTGTTGGAGATCTCTCTTTTGAAAATGTAAGGCTCAACCAAGAATACTATGATTTTAAATGTTGTTCCTTGAAAAGAAAATATTTCAAAGAACAACATTTGGAATTATAATGAAATGTCCATTCGATTCCACAAACTAAAGGGAATGGATAATCGTGATCTCAAATATGTTTAGATCACTTCCCTTCCGAAGCAATTCTAGCCAGAGATCAACAGATTATTGCAGAGAAAAGTTATTAGCTAGACATTACTCGAAGAAATATACCGTATGGCATTTTTGGCACTGGACAAGATTTGTGAGCAACACGAATTCTTTATAGAATTCAACAAAAATCAAAAGATTCTCTTTCCTACATGTAAAAAGCCATTCCTTAATATAGGATGCAAGAAAATGGAGTGTCAATGTGGTGGTAGATTTTCGTTCGAGAAGAAGAAAAATCCAGAAAGTTCAAAAAAGACAACAAATTCTGGAATCGAAAGTCAAAGAAGAATTCCTAAGTGAAATACTTCAAGAAAAAAAAGACGTCTCACAAGAAAGTAGATAGATGCTTCATTTACGGAAAGAAATGACATTTTTCCAAACAATGTCCTAAAATATCAAAAAGATCATAAAACATCAGGCAGCAGATCCAAGACCAATACTCGCTTCATTCAGATGATGATCTTGAGTCTATCTTCTCTAAAGAAGATGAACCTTCCACGGACACATTATTTGTAGTGCAAATTGATTCTTTAGCCTCAGACTCTTTTAGTGAAGAAGACGAATCCTCTGATGACTCTTTTATGACGATACAAGCATCAAATCAAGCACAATCAACTATAACAACACCTTATGTGTCCATTCACATCACCCCTAATAAATATGATGTCCCAATCCTTGTGGTTCCATATATTGATATAGGAGCATCCAAAACCATCATGAGTCATCGGATCGTAGCCCCTCTAGCATGGAAAGAACATCACCAATTTTTCAGAGATGCAAATAATCAAGTTTTTAAAAAGAAACTAATCACAAAAAGAAAGATTAGTATCAAATCTTTTTTAGATTGTCTGGTCTGGACGAAGGTCATTGACTCGAATCTACCAGACAAAGACATTCTAATGGGCATGGATGTCTACTTACAAGCACGGAGTCTCAAAATCCTCCCCGATGGCATCAGGCATAAATCTCAATACAAATCATTCTCCACGGTTCATAAGTTCTTTCAACTCTAGCATGAAGAACCTCCTTCGTAGACGTTTCATGAACGGTTGCAAAAAGTTCGTGCAGAATCGCATGCTACCTTTGATTATCCACACCCATTGTAGAGAAATCCATAATTTTTTTTTCGACTTCCCTTTAAGAAGAACGAAGATATCAACCCCACTAAAGCAATTTACAAAGGAATGCAGCCGTCTGATATAAAGATTGCTCGCATGCCAAGCATTTTATGTTGAGAATAGATCTGAAGTAAAGAGAGGTAAAAAGAGACTGTCAATTATTACAACAAGTTCCTTCTACCAAAGATCAACACCAAGATAGCTCTCCTCAAGGGAGCACATATTTTTAGTAAATCTGATCTTAAAGCAGGATTTTGGCAACTTGGAATTCATTCATCTGATAGATCAAAGACATCGTTTTGTATTCCCAATGCTCAATATCAGTGAACAGTCATGCCTTTTGGTCCGAAGATTGTTGCATCTATCTTTCTAAAGGCCATCACGCAAATCTACCAGCCTTTGCTTCACTTTATACTAATTTATATTGATGACATTCTTATCTTTTCTTCAGATGAAGAAGAACGTAAGAAATTACTTCATCAATTTTTTGACATTACATAGCAATATGGAATCATTTTGTCTGAAAAGAAGAATATTATGATGCAACAGACTTCAACTTTCTAATGAAAAATATGTCCCTGGATCACATATCGCACATGAAATAGAGAGATTTCGTGATGAAAGATTGTCAACCAAACAAATCCAGAAGTTCCTAGGGATAGTCAATTTCTTAAGGAAAATCATCTCTAAGGTGGCACAGTGGACTACCTCTCTCTCAAATATGTTAAAGAAAGACTCTTCAGAATGGGGACTTTCACATACTAGAGCAGTCGAAAAACTAAAAGAATTGACTAGACAACCTTTTCCATTGACCATCCCCACAACTGGAAAAAGAATTTTGCAGACAGACACTTTAGATTATTATTGGGGAGCAATTCTCCTTGAAGAGGATAAGGGAGAACAAATTTATTGTGGACATGCTAACAGAGCTTTCAGTCCCTCTAAGTTGCACTACCACACCATTTTCAAAGAGATCTTGGCAGTCAAATTCAGAATTCAGAAATTCGATTTCTACCACCAACCCTATTTGTTCGAAATCTAGATAGATAACTTTAGTTTTCCCAGAGTAATGGATTTCAAAAACAAACTATACCAGACCTTCCGCTTCTCAGGCTTAAGGAATGGTTTAGTAATTATGATTTCCAACTTAGAAAAATCAAAGGAAAAACCAATATCTTTGCCAACTTTTTATTTGGGAAGGAAAAAAGCCTTGTTAATTTCATCACCCAGATACAAACTACTCCATTTATCCGAATGATAGAACCTTCCACCCAATTCTAGACCCTTTCAACCCAATAGCAAAAGAATTTCCCCTCGAGTCCATTTTCTATAGAAATGGCCCAACATGTCAAAACCTTGGCCTGGATGAAACTATTCCAATTTCTACATGAGTTTATAGGATTAATGCAGCCTCCTCTACAGACACATATATGGAATTTCAAATAAGATACTCGATTCCTTAATATAGCCTTGATCACCAATCCTTATGAAATATGGATCTCATTATTTTGGTACCTTTAGTGTCTATCACTCCAACACCCTATAGCTATTATCCTTGAACCATCCCTAGCTTTCACTCATCTCCAAAATCCAGATAATCAATCTAGTCTTTTTTGGAATCTACTTGAATAGTTTGCACCTTTTATAAATTGGAGAAATACCTTTTATAATATAATCCTTCCAGGAAAAGACTATCATTTAGGTGTAATACGATCTCTCTTTATAATCCACCAACATTTCCATGACGGGTTTATGGGACTATAATCTACATCATACATGGAAGAATATAATAGTCTCATTATTCTAGTTGAGAAAAACAGAATGGCAATGTAGTGTCTCATCAACTATCTTAAGGAGATAAAACATTATGATGATTCCCAGGAAAGTTCTACATCCTCACCCGGACCATATACAGAATATATGTTCACTGATGAAGCAAGAATCATAAGGTTAGGCCATATAGCACCGTATGATCTTCCACAGGATTTTCAAAAATTTGAAGAACCACCTGCCTTTAGATTCCAGAATGAACCTGACGAAGATATGCGCAATGTACTTTTAGATAATGTTGAGCTCGAATACGGGAATACCGATATGGATCACTCGTCGATTAAATGATGGTAATCAACATACATGTTTTTAATGCATGTGTCTCAAATAAAAACCCCATAGTTTTTTGGCATTTAGGGTGAGTGTGTGTTTTATTATGATGATGATATTTTGTGTAAGAGTTTATTTTATTGTGTGGGTGATGTCATTAAAAGCATGAGATATGTTTATTTTGATTTTTTGTATTGATGACATCAGTAAATGTGGAAGTTTATATGAGGTGTAAGGATGGTGTAAGAGATGTGATGAGGCGGTGTAAGAGAATGTAAGGAGGTGTAAGAGAGATGGTGAGGTGGTATGAGTTTTATTTCGTTTTTAGTGACTATGATATAATCAAATCTGGAATATAGTATGAGTTGTAAGAAAGTGTGATGAGGTGGTTAAAAACTTATAACATGTGTCATACATGGTGACATGCGGCATGAATACTTGAGGAAATCTCTACTCTAAATAGAGACCTCCCATGTATTGAAATCCTCAAGCGGAAATACAACATTGTATTCTCTTCACTTCTCTATTGCCTTCTGTATTTTATTCTTTGCATTTCCTTAGTTTTTTTCTTAATTGTCTTCCTTCTTTAATTACTAGTTTTTTATACTTGCTCTTTATATCGTTTGGTACAAGTAAAAAGTGTGATAAGTGGTTTCAACCACTTAGGTCACTTAGTTTATTTATTTTCGTTGAACTTATGCAAATTCATAAATTGAATAAGTTCTCACATTTAAATAAAATGAATTCAGGTTTTTTTATGAGTCAACTTAAGTTTCGTTACATCTTGATTTACCCATATACTCAAAATGCGCACGCATCTCGAGAAAGCATTTCACTCACATAAAAGACAATAAAACTTAAATTAATTGTGTACATGAGTATATATATGTAATATACATCACCACTCACAAACAAAATATTTCGGGCAGTTACACATATATACCAGTAGTGTCGAATTTGTTAACCTAAAACTATGAAGAGGGTACACAAAAAATTCCATTACAAAAACGCAATTTTTTCATAATAAATGAGATGAATAAGCATCACATGACTGAGACCTATAGGTGGGTCTCAATTCTTTCTTGTCGAGTCCTGATGCTTCATTCTCAATCTTGTGGTATCGAGACCTATTCAATTGGTCTCGATTTTACACGATCGAGACCCATTGCATGTGACGACCTCTTCCCTAATTTAGGACACCGCCGGCCTAATCTCATCATTAAGCCCTAAATCATTTCACGTAAGACTTAACGTGTTAATCAGCCTTTTATCTTATTTACCTCGTTATTTGTGCTTAGGTTAATTATTATTCATATCTCGATGTTCGTGGTTTTTATAGATAATTAAAACTTTTTAGTAGTTTATCAAATTCAGTGAAAGTCTTAATAGTTTAGCGAACAACAACAACAACAACAACAACAACAACAACAACATAGCCTCTGTCCCAAATTAACTGGGGTCTACTACATGGATCAAATTTTTCCATTGTGCTCGATTAAGTGCAATTGATGGTGAGCTTCAAACCATTCAAATCCCTCATAATTAATGCATCCCATGTTAACTTTGGTCTGCCCCTACCTCGTCGAATTTCTACAGTTTCTATTGAGTCAAGTTTTCTAGTTAGGGCATTTGTAGGTCGTCTTTGCAGGTGACCAAACCACCGCAACCGCTCTTCCCTAATATTTGTATCAATTAGTGTTACTCATACTTGTCTTTCAATTTCTATATTTCTTATTCTATCTTTACAAGTTTTACGACACATCCGCCTAAGCATCCTCATTTCTGCTACGTTCATTTTATGTAATTGTTGTTGCTTTACCGCCCAACATTCACTTCCATAGAGCATAGCTGGCCTAATTGTGGTCCTATAAAATTTTTATTTTAACTTAGTAGGAACATTTCGATCACAAATCACCCATGTTGCACTCCGTCATTTATTCCATCCAGCTTGAATTATATGTGTGACATCATTCTCAATGTTACCATCATTTTGTATGATTGATCCTAGGTATCTAAAGTGGTTTACCTAAGGAACTTCTACTTCCCCTAATTTTACCACTCCGTCATCTCAATGTCTAGTGTTTCTAAACTCACTGTGCATGTATTCGATTTTCGTCCTACTCGACTTAAAGCCTTTAGATTCTAATGTATTCCTCTAGAGTTCTAATTTCCTATTCACTCCATCTTTAGTTTCATCCACTAAGACAATATCATCTGCAAATAGCATACACCATGGTATATCTTCTTGAATATGTCTAGTTAGTTCATCTATAACTAAAGTAAATAGATATGGGCTTAAAGACGATCCTTGATGTAGTCCTATCGTAATGGGAAATTCTTTTGTAGCTCCTCCAAATGTCTTTATACTCGTTACTACTCCATCATACATATCCTTAATAGTGTCTATATATCTAGCACGCACTCTTTTTCTTTCTAGAACCCACCAAAGAACATCTATAGGGACTCTATGATATGTTTTTTTCTAAATCTACGAATACCGTATGAAGATCTTTTTTTCTTTTCTCAATATTTTTCTAACAATCGTCTTACAAAGAAAATTGCCTCCATCGTTGAACTCCCAGTCATGAAACCAAATTGGTTCTCTGATATTGTTGTTTCTCTCCTTAGCCTATTGTCAATTATCCTCTCCCAAAGTTTCATAGTGTGACTCATAAGTTTAATTTCTCGATAGTTTGAGCAACTTTGAATGTCTCCTTTATTTTTGAAGATTGGCACAAGCGTGTTTCTTCTCCAATCCATTGGCATCCGTTTTGATTTTAAAATTTTATCGAAAAGTTTTATTAACCAAGTCAATCCAATTTCTCCTAAGCATTTCCAAATCTCTATGGGTATTTTATATGAGCCACATGTTTTCCCTATTTTCATTCTTGTCAATGCCTCTTTAACTTCTACAATTCTGATATTGCGTGTATATTGGTGTGGGTTTTCATCTATTATAGTATCAACTTGACCATCATTAAATAAACTATCGAAGTAACTTCTCCATCTATCCTTAATATCCTCCTCGCGCGTTAAAACATTTTGATTTTCGTCCTTAATACATCTTACATGACTTAGGACTTGTTTCTTTTTATCTCTTAATTTGGCTAGCCTATATATATATATATATTTTTTCGCCATCTCTATTACCTAACCTTGTATATAGATCTTCCATGAAATTTGTTTTAGCTTGACTAACTACTTTTTTAGCTTGTTTTCTAGCTTCTCTATATTGATTGTACACATCTTCATCTTGACACTTAGGTATTTTCCTATACATCTCTCTTTTAGTCTTAATTGCTCGTTGGACATCCTCGTTCCACCACCATGTTTCCTTCTTTGGTGGTCCCAAGCCTTTAGATATATCTAATACGTTTGATCTCACTCTCCTTATGCAACTACTCATTTCTAGCCACATTGTATTAGCATCTAAGTCAAGATTCCAAATATTTTCCTTTAGTAGTTTTTCTCTAAACTCTACTTGTTTACTATGTTTTAGGTTCCACCACTTTATTCTAGGGTCGCTAACTCTTTTATTTATATTATGTCGTCGTGTTAGCTTAATATCAAGTACTACTAACTTATGTTAGGTAGTAAGTGTTTCACCAGGTATTACTTTGCAGTCTCTACATATTTTTCTATCTATTTTTCTTATTAAAAGGAAATCTATTTGACTTTTGTTATGACCACTACTAAAAGTAATTATATGCGACTCCCCTAAAACTAGTATTTGCTAAGACAAGATCGTATGCTGAAGCAAATTCTAAGATTGATTCTCCTTCTTCATTTCTATTACCGTAACCAAAACCTCCATGAACTCTCTCAAATCCATCGTTACTTGCCCTTAATAGTTTAGTTTAGCGAAAGCAACATAAAATAAATCCTAAGTATGGAAACCAAGAAACAACGATCACATGTACATATAACAAAATGGTGATGAACCGTGTAATAAACATGTGTCGAGTCGTGGAACTATCGCTCAACCCAAATATACAACCCAAAAGTGTATGAAAGACATAAAGTAAGTAGATACACACAATATAAACAAAAACCTATAAAATCTGGAATAGAAGTACGTCAGTAAGTCAATGATAACCATTGATCTTCTCCATGCCCGGCCTGCTACTCGAGTATTTACACCCACTGTCACAAATTAGACGGTGAGTACAGTAAGTAAAAGTAAGTCCTTAAGCCACTTATCCATATTTCCAAAATATACAAAGAACGGTTATTGAAAACATACAATAGCTATGACAAAGAAAAGCTAAAAGGAAAGTATGCAAGCAGTCACTGAGCTACTACAAAGGACAACAAATTGAGAAGTCACGCAATCTAGGTCCGGTTAGCCGACATCCTCAAGGAATCTAACCTCGTATGCTGCACTAGTAACATCAGTGTGTGGAGTGTCGAAATCCCCAAGGAATCTAACCTCGTGAGTCGTGCTAATCATAAGATAAAGAAACATCAGTTGTGTGAAGTGTCGAGATCCCCATGGAATCTAACCCCGTGAGGCGCACATCTCATATAATAGGGAACTTAGGCTGGTGGATTATCCTAAACCTACTTGAAAATAAGTTGGAGTTGTAGATTACATAAACACAAGTACTTCATCACAAGTGTATTGGCATGGAGGTGTACAAACACCAATAGGAAATAAACAAATCATAGCATGTTATTTGTAAAGGAAGTTTAATAGCTCGAAAATCAACAACATTAAAGGAATATAACGTAAAACGAGATCAAGTTAAGGAATGTCATTCATTAAGTCATAAAATGATTAAACGAATCTAATAAACTTAAATAGGAAACACACACACAAGTCATAGCATTTCAAATAAGAGAAAGCAACAAAAATAGTCCAAGTGACTGTGAAATTCGAACTCCTAAACAGGATTAAATGACTAATTAAATATTTTTTTATTTGATTTGTGTTTTAGGTATTCGAGGTGGAACCCACACGTGACGGACCAGAGATCATAAAGTAATATTATATTTTTATTTGTTGTGTGCCTAATGTATGTATTATACTCTATTCCTTGTGAAATAGGGTTTGATTAGTGTTTAAATGCGTTTGTCCGAGTGTTTCGAAGTGCGTTGGTATTTTTTCAATTTTTAGCGAAAATTAAGGTATTTTTTGGGGTATAATTTGGACTTGAAAATAAGAGATAATCATGAAATTAAATAAAAAAGGTAAATGATCATTAGGGGAATTGGTTTACATGACAAAGGATAATAAGTGAGGGGTAAAAGAGTCATTTGGCTACCCCTTTTAATTTTGTAAAATCGAAATCTGGGGATGTGTCCATCTTTCTCTTTTGTTTTGCTCGTCATTTTCACTATGGTGTTCCCTGATCTTCGTTTCATCACTGTCCTTCATCTCTTCGCCTTCTTATTTTTCATCTCACTGTCATCTCTCCCTCTCATCTCTTTGATTCGTTATATCTCTCGATCAAAGAAGAGTCGTGACTGCTATAGTGTGTGCATCTATCAAGGTGAGTTGTAATCAAGTCGAAATTTTATTTTTCCTATGAATTGAATTTAGGATTGTGATTCATCAAGAAGGGAATGTTGTAATTGATTTTAAATTCAGATTAAGAAAGGGATGAGCTAATGTTTTCATTGAGAGATGAGAATCGAATTTGAGTTGAAGAAAAAAAAAATAGTGGCAAGGAAATAACAACAACAACAACAAACAATGACTCAACAGGGACAATGAAAAAGAAAAAAAGAAAAAGGAAAGTGAGTTTGGTTGGAGGCGATGGAAGTGCTGGAGGAGGAAGACAATGAGAAGAGAGTCAAGACCCCTGCCTAGAAACCCAAAACCAGTTGGAAACGATGAAGAGTCGTTTCATCGAAAAGAAACAAAGACCCCTCTGATTCATTTTGATAAAACAGTGGAGGTGAAGGGGATGATCCCCTAAACCAGGCTGAACCGGGTTCGGCTCAGCTGATCCGAATTTGGCCCGGTTGAGGGATCAAACCCCTTTCCTTTAAAAAAAAAAAAAAAAAAAAAAAACGCCGCTATGGCACCCCACCAATTAATGAAGGCACACCACTGTTGAAGGCACCAAGTTGTTTACCAAAGGCACCCAAAACTTTTGAATGAAATCTCGAAATTGCCCCCAAGTGCACCCCACCACCAAATTCAAGAAGGGTTTGAGCATTTCCTCTGTCAATTTGAGCATCTCCTATGTTTGTCGTTGGGGTTTTCTTCCATATTCAGAGAGCTCGAGTTGTTTGCATTGGGTACGTTGTAGGGCTCGGTCTCAGGGTTCCAATCTCACAGGAGACGATTTTTCGGCAACTTATAGGTATGTTTGAACTCGATTTTGATAGATTATAGTTCAATTTTTGTTTTTTTTGAGTGGTTCATCTGCTAGGTTAGGCAAATTTGCGAACCCGTTTTTCTCGGCCACACAGGAGAGAGAAGATGCTAACGATCTCGGCTAACCATGGCCGAGATTTAAGTTTAAGGTTAGTTTCACTTAAAGTATCGGTTACATAGTAATGAGAGACACATTGTTGTCTCGGTTAACCATAACCGAGATTATGCTTGGCAAATTTGCGAACCCGTTTTTCTCGACCACATAGGTTAGATAAGATGCTAACAATCTCGGCCATTGTTAGCCGAGATTTAAGTTTAAGGTTAGTTGTGCTTAAACTCTCGATTACATAGTAACAGAGACACATTGTTGCCTTGGTTATCCATAACTGAGATTATTCTTATGTATTATTATTTTAGGTAGTGTAACGCTGCAATTGCTATTGGTCACCACATCACGAAAGTATTTCAGAGTGTATAGTTGATTTCCTTTCGGTGATGTACAACCGAGAATGAGAATATTTTCTCGGTTGTCCATTACCGAGACTAATTGTGTTATCTCGGGCACGCGTCACCGAAATTCTAATTGTTTTCTCAAACCTGCTTGACCGAGACTATAGAAATGGAAGATTTTGTTCTTATTTTTTTGAATTTTACTTCAGTTTCTGCTCCATGCGCTTACATGTTGTAGTCTTCTCAGGTATGGCTCGTTCGAAAACCCCGGTGACTAGGGAGGAGGTTGGTGTTGAGGTGTCGAGGGGTAACCGTGGGCGAGGCGGTCGGAGACCCCCGACTGCATCTTATCGGAAAGAGAAAAAGAAGGTAGATGTGAAGGGAAATGGAAAGATTGTTGGGAATCGTGCAAAGAATGTTCAATTGTACAATGAGGGTTCCAACATTGACACGCGTCGACAAAAAGTTCTTGTAGTTGCCCGAGGCGAAGATGAGGCTCATGCATCAGAGTCTAGTAGTAGTGACTCATCAGCACCGGCAGACACCACTAGTACCGATCGTAATGTGGGTGGGAGTACTAGTGCTGGAGGTGGCCATAATGAAGGAGAGTCACAAGGGCATTTGGAAATGTGTGCTCCTTTCCCCGGTGGTCATTCAGATGGATCATTGCTGAAGAGCTTTAAATATCATGTCGCATTAGCGATTTAGAGCAATGAGGTATATAAAGTTTCATTGAATGGAGTACTTAAAAACTTATGGTTTTCATATAACCGATGAAATGTTTTTTGTTGTTGTAGGATCACCCGATACTCAAGTGTATCAATCACGGTGCTCAGATCCAAGAATGGAACTTACAGTCGTGTCACCCTGACACCGAGGGCCTTCAGAGGATCATCCAGCGGTCTGGGTTGAATACGCTGATAAACTGCTCATACTGCAAGGCTAACAAGGAGGTTATATCTGCCTTTGTGGAGCGGTGGCAGCCGGAGACGAACACATTTCACTTACCATTAGGTGAAATGTCGATCTCCTTAGAGGATGTGAGCATGCTCCTGAAGATTCTTGTGACGGACAAAGTGGTTGCATTTGAGAACTTTGCGAGGTACACCGAGTAATCTCGCTCGGATGCGATTAAGCTGGTGTCCAAACTACTTGGGGTTAGCATTGAATATATTGGGGATGAAGTGAACATCAGCAAGAGGCTCACAGTGCGAAAATGTTGGTTGAAGAGTCGATGGTGCCCCAAAGCTGGTTCGAGGAACACAACTTATCCCCTTGTAGAGTGCACAGTCCGGGCGTACTTGTTGTACCTACTTTCTTGCACCCTTTTTGCGGATAAGAGTGGATCTCGGGTATCTATTGCGTTGTTGAACCTTCTAGAAGATTTGGATGACGTAGGAAATTATGCATGGGGTGCATCTGCATTAGCCTACTTGTACCGACACTTGAGGTCTGCCATCAGAGTACAAGTACCACAAATTGCTAGCTATCTCACATTACTTGAGGTATATTTTTAAATCAACTTACATTGTTTTCTGAATAATTAGAATTACGTTTTGCATTTTCCCACTAACTAACGTTGTATGTATTTGCAGGGATGGGTGTACGACCATTTCAAACTCGGGCTCGCTACACCCAATGCAAAATACATGGACTACGTACAACCTCGTGTCTGTAGATGGATTCAAAAGCACGAGATCGTGATGAATATTGACAAGGTTGGGTCCATTAGGAGAACGTTGGACAGGTTGCGGCCAAGCGAGGTGAGTTACTTAGCCAATCTTGTTGGTAAATGTTAAATTTAGTTTATGGTTACTAATTATGGTTGTCTATGTTTGATTAGGTCACTTGGGACCCTTATGTTAATTACAGGGATAATGGAGTTGTGCACGCGATGGCCTTCTATAGTGGCACATTGAAGTACATGAATGTGGTGGAGCCCTACCATCCGAAGAGGATTCTGAGACAGTTTGGCAATGAGCAATCTATACCAGATCCTCCGTACCGCCCATTGGAAGCACATCGAGGCCCATCTACACTCAAATATTCTGTCAAGTATGGGTTCCAACAAGACAATTGGGAACGTTGGCATAACCATTTGTTGGCCCCCGAAGTTCGCGGTGACAAGGCACAGTTCGAGTTTTTGGCTACACCGGACTACTTACCTTGGTTCCTTAAATTGTCTCACCCAGTGATCGTCACCCCGAGCTTTGAAGATGAAAACATGGTTGCCACAACCATCGCTGACAATGAGCTATTTGAGGTATTGAATGTGTTATAAGTATTATGTAGAAGTGTTTGACATTTCTTGAAAACCCGTAATTTTTTACATTAACATATTTCTTTTTGTTTTCATCAGCGTAATAGGCATGCGTTGGACGCGGGATTATGATGGATGGACTCCCAGCCGGAGTTGTGTACATTAGAGTCTGCGAGGAAAATGGCGAGTGACGTCGTCAATTTCCATTTGGGGAGGAGTTTCGGTCCTACCACCACCACCACTACCACCACCGTAACCGGCACCACCGACGCACCACCGACACATCGCCCTTACCCAAGCGAGGCCTGGCGCCTCCCAAAGACGATAGCACTTCTACACATTCCACTCCGGCTAATGCTCCACTGCCAACTGTCAATGCTCGTCCCCCAAAGAGAATGCATGGCAAGGAATACATGAGAAATAATTTGAAGAAGCCAAAGCAATGAGGGACTTGTTGAATGTTGGATTATGGAACTTTTACCGTTTTAGTTTTTGTTGGATTAAGGAACTTGTATAATGTTGTTCGAATGTTGGACTTGTTTGAATGTTGAATGGCGAATTATGGAACTTGTACTGTTTTACATTAAATATTTGACTGTTGTCTATGTTTTGGTGCTATTGTTAGTATTGAGATTTGTTTTTAATAATTCTGGTTTACAAACATGTTCATTTTGTACCCAGACCCATCCACAGGATTCTCTGGTATCATACTAAACTTTCGCCAGTACACATGAATGTCCTCGAGAGGGATGGATGAACCAACAAATTTCTGAAAGTTTAGCTCGTGTGCACAAGGAAGGTCATGCGTGGTACGTATCTCACAACCACAACGAGTAGAGTCATGTCCAACATCCTCTCCACGTTCCAATTCATCTCTAATTAACTTAAGCGCCCTTTGAGAGACATAACCATGCAATCGGCGATAAAACCCATCAAAAAATTCATGTTGCACCACATTCAAACTGAGCTCAAATGATGCCTTGATGTTGTTATGTTGAATCCTAAGAAAACCATCAACCACTCTCCACAAAGTCTCAAAATATGTCTGACTGTTGCCAAGATGTAGCTTCAAAGTGGAATGCGCAGACTCAACCCTCTGTGTCGTTGTTTCCCCAAAGTGCATAATTCGATCTGTCAATGCCGGTACAAATTTCTCCTTGTAGATCTTCACCCATGTGTTATCCAAGTAATCAGTAACACCATTCACATGGCCGAACTCACAACGCAAGTCATTCATCCTAAGTTCTAATAAGGCCTCCGACTTAGCATACAACACACTCGTCCACCTATGCATGAAACGAGCGAAGCCTTTGTTATCCCCAAACATCTTCTTAGTCTTGGCCAATACTATTTTGTTGATGTGCCAAGAGCAAAGAAGGTGAGACGATGATGGAAATACTTCTTCGATGGCACTAATAAGGCCTAACTCCCGATCCGTTACAAACACGTCAGGTTTAGGCCACCCATCCAATATGGATCTCAAGTTCTCAAGTGCCCAAACATAATTTGCATGAGTCTCTGATGATATGAAAACAAACCCAACTGAGAACGTCAAATGCGTTGAAGTGATGCCAACAATCTCCAATAACGGCATTCGATACCTATTTGTTTTGTAAGTGCAATCCATCAAAAGAACCGACGGGAAACACCGCAACAACTTAATTGAATCAGGATGTGACCAAAATAAATCAGTGACGATATTCGTATCGGGATGCTTCCTATGCCACGACATCCACCTATTATTCTCCAATATGTGCAATAGTTGTTGCATTTGAGTCCTCCCACCCGCATCCTCATTTCGGAATTTTTGTCGTGCATTATATATTGTCCGTATTGTCGATACGTTTTTAACATCTATTTGCTTCAACGTGTTGAGGATATCTTTTGGCTTCACATTACCCTTAATCATCTGCACCACAACCACCTGATCACCCTTATCCAATCTTCCTGCAAATGAGTGGTCGTCCAAGTTTTTGGCGGGGTCGTGATTGTGCCTCCCATAGATGACAGTGACATACCACAAAGAATCAACATTTTCCTTGATGTTAATAAGGAAATGTGATCCACATTTCTTTATACCAGTTTGAGTCCTCCCCGTTTCCTTTTTTTCTTCGGTTCTTGGTGTCAAAGCAAGTTTTGCCGCTTTAGCTTTCCCTACTCTTTGTGACATTCCCCTATATGTACGAGACCTCTCACACGCAAGTTTGACCATTCCCATGCGCTTAATCCCTCCGACATTAGAGTGCTTCGTTACTAACACAAACTTGTTCTAACGACCAATCATTTGAAGCCATGAAATAGTCGATTCTCTAGATGGGAATGGCCTACAAGGAGTAAACGCATCCTTGTAGTCTGGAAATAAAGTTGAATCCGACATTACCTGCAATACATACATTGTAACATTACGACTCAACCAAAATACACAGCAAATTCAACAAAAAACCCAAAAAACCAAATTTTCGGTAGTACAGGTCCGCGACTCGAAACCAGTTTTCGTTCACTGGGAATCGAGAGTTATGGAATAGTCTCGGTCGTTTTATACCGAGACTATACAATTTGTTTTGGTCACAGCATGACCGTGACTTACGGATAAGTCTCGGTGGCTTTTGACCGAGACTTATCTATAAGTCTCGGTATTGCGAGGCCGAAACAATCGAGCCCGTGTAACTTCGACTGAAAACATGAAAAACCATAAAAAAACACAATAAATTTCAACAAATACCTCTTCTTGTACCTCTTCTTGCACCATTGCAGTACATTCGTCCATTTTTAGCTGGAAACAAGTTCGGGATGGTCGAATTTACCAAACCCTACATTGACAAACGAAATCATCAATTTCACTATTTTGAACAAAAAAACAGTTCATTCGAATTTTCATATGGTTGTAAAACAGTGTTACCTTGCTATCGAATGATGTGAAAACGCAAGAATCGATACACGCCCGGCAAACAAATACGTGGCTTTAGGTTAGAGATGAGAGACCAATGTAGTAGGGTGCCCCAAAATTTATTTGAAAATGGGTTGTGAGATTGGAGAAAGTTTATATGAAGGGGCAATAGAGTCATTTACATCAAAGTGTAATTTAGAGGGGAGAATGACAAAAAATGGGTGCCTTCATTAATTGGTGGGGTGCTCATAGCGGTGCTAAAAAAAGGTTTTTAATTTACAAAGTGAAAATGAGAATCCCAGGAAAATAGAAAAATTCAGAAAAAATAGGGTTTAGGCCAAAAAATAGAAATTTTGGATTTCTATGGAAAATATGAAAAAGTTGAGATTTTCACGAATCTTTTTTACCTGGGGTTTTACCTCGTAAAGCGTAATTAATTAAGGTCGATTGAGCCTAAAACATCAAATTGAATTCCAAGAACCAAATGAATTGGTTTTTGAGGAAAATTAGTAACATAATATTGTAATTGGGAATCCAATTATGGAAATGAGATTTCGAGGAATGTTTGGAGTATTCAAAAGAATTGGTCGGGGTTTTAAGGGGTTTAAATACCGACATGACTCGAAAATTATGATAAATTGTTGAAAAATAGTAAAATTGAGTCGAGACTCATAAATTTTAGATTTTTGTGATTTAATAGGATTTTCTGAACAAGGGAATCCAGGGAACGTCCGAGCGATGACTCGTTTAACCAACTTACGGGTTTGATTGTAAGTAAATACTATTTCTTGTTTTTTACATTGATATGGTGTAGAGATTGCACGGTAAAGTTTGAATCTCTTGATCATGCATTCATGTCATACATACCATATTTTCTTGTTCAGCCTCGATGAGGTATCCCACCTAGGCGAAAAAGACTAAATGCGAGTAAATCTAGTCGAGACTAGGTATCTCGTCTAGGTGAAAGAGACTAGATGTCGTAAATATGTAAGCGGGCAATGTTGAAGAAGCATGCATTGAACTCATAGTACAGTTTTAGGTTCACTTTTGGAGGTAGCCAACCTATTAGTGAGTTTCGAACTAGAAATTAAGGGTTCACGTTGCTTAATTTATTTCTTTGATTCTTGTTTTGCGTTATTTCATTTATATATATCTTGTTATTACCAGGTGTACGAAGCAAGTTAGATGTTTACTTATCTAACATTGTTTATCTTGTGCACACTTTCATTTGGTGTTCTCGAAATGGCTTTGTCAAGTTCTGAGGCTAAGAAGGACAGAAAGGGAAATATGAAGCTAAAAAACTGCTATTGAGGAGCTCTTTTCTCTTTACATGTAATTATTGTTTATTTTATTTTGTTTTGGGTTTCAGGGTGAGTGTAGGACGTGAATCACCTGAGAAACAACTTAAGAAGTTCATGAATTGGGTTGAACTAGGTTTAAGACCTAAATGATTTAGTTTTTGTATTATTCGAGGCTGAGAAACAATTTTAGTTTCAATTTGAAGTTGAGACTTGTAATTAAGGTTTATAAGCATGTAGTTCAGTGTATAATTTAAATTTGATATCATAGTGTGAACTGCGAGGAGTTATGAGTCCTTTTAAGCCTCTTCCCATTCTGTTGCCTATTAGGTTTTAGGTGTCGGCAGTCCATAATTAGAGGAGGTGCTGCTAAAATTATTATAAAAATACGAAAAACATTTCGTATAATTTCCTAATTTTCTCCAATTAAACAAGCCGAGAGCTGAGGTTTATATAACGATACAAATTTAGATTTGTAACAGTTTAAGGCTTGAATTAAGAGTCATGTCGAGGTTTAAAGTTAAATGTACGGTTTAGGTGCCTATTATGGTAATTAGGTTAAATTAGGACTTAGTCAGATGGGTCGTGACAGTGACTGTGTTTCAATACTAAAATGGAAATGAAATGGAGAGAAGTGTTTTAACAGGTTTACTTACCTCAAATGCATAAAATTCCTAGCCTATACCGGCTCTCGACCACTCCAAACTCAAGTTCCACACCCCGTAAATGCTCTCTAAGCTCCTGAGGTGTCCTTACAAATTTAATTTAACTTGTTTTAGGTTAGTTAAGTGGTTTAAAATTTCAATTTCTCACAATCGGCCTCTTTAATACTTTGTTTATGTTGAAATCTATTTTATTAAATAAAAACAGTTTTTGTGCAATAACTTGTGAGTTGATTTCTATTACCAAAAAGTTTAAATTAAGCATTAAAGTCCAAAGAGAAGTTTTAGGGCTATTTCTTAGCTTTCTAGAACTCTAAGGTTTGAGCTATTTTGATAAGAAACGAGGGAGATATGAAATTTTACCACTATGACTCAAAAAAATTTATATTCCGACTCGCAACTTAGAAAAATTCATTTCTCCTAAATCATAGCTTCAAAAATCATGAATCTTTTCTACTGAAGCCTACAAACATATCCTATAAAAAGACATACTAAAAGACGAGCTCAATCCAATAAGAAATGAGGGAGTTATGCTTAAAACACAAGAAATTATCAAAATTGTGAACCTAGAAATTTCATATTCATCACCAAAATTGTAGAAGATTTTTAGATATGAAAACATTCAAATTTCAAAATCTTTTAGTAGACAAAAGTTGTTTCCATTTGAGTTAGCTTTCAAATGCCACCATAATGGGTCAATTTCAATTTAAAATGAGGAAGTTATAACTAAATTACATAAACTGGTTCATAGCAACAACATGCAGAATTTCCAGTTTTGTTTAACGACTTCATGAACTTGAAAAATTGATAACAAATTTATTTCTTACCCAAAACTAAAAACCCAATATAGTAGATTGAGTGGAAAAACACAAGGAATCAAAATATCGCATTTGTTTTCTAAAACCAAATCATTTTATAGATCATAATTCTCAATTTCAATTTCATGCAAAATGCCCCAATTTGGCCAAACTTTACAATTTTCGAAAATTGATTTGGGAAACTCAAATGCAATGTCTAATTGATCAAAAACAACTAAAAAGATCTCCCTAATGCTCAGAATTCAAAAGCCCTTTGATTACATACATAAATTAGCTAGAATTGAAAGCATCAAGTGAGAATTGGTTACCTAAGGCTCCATGCTAAATCATCTAATCTTTGGGTCTCTCTTGGTAGATGATTTGCTCACTTTTAAATCAAAATTTTTTCAGAAATTAAGATGGGTTCAACTCTGATTTTTGTTGCATGAACATGCAAATGAAGGTGGAATGCTTAAGTGTCCCTTTTATAGCGTGTTGGATGGCTTTCATTTTGGCCTCACATCAAGTGTGTGTATGCTCTCAAGATTGATCCTATGGCTCTTGTTAACTCCTACTCTACTAACTTCCATCTTGCTGACACCAACTCCCAACTCAAATCTCCTAGGATTCTATTCTAGTGCAAATCTCGAGGCAAATCTATGATGCATTAATTTTTCCATCTACTATAGGCATTTCGTAATCAATTGATTCAATTAATTTAACTTAGGTATTTTTATAATATGGTTAGTGTAACTAGTTACATAATCGACACATTTGTGGTCTCACCAACTCCTGACTATTCAGCATTCGGTATCTGACTTTGGCACACATCTCGAGGCATATGCATTTGTACATGTAGTATTTTTATTTAAACTTTAAGCCTTGTAATTGATTTATATTAAATCAAAGGATAATATGTTGTATATTTGATTCAATGGTTTAATAACCAAACTTAAGCTCACCATATAGTTCTTTAGCCCGGTCCCATGCTGCATGCATTTTGAGGCTTGCCTCCGCTTACACCTGAATTAACGAATAATTGAACTAAATAAAACTCCAGGTATAAAGTACACACATGCAATACACTAGGCATCCATCATATAAAAAATAATATATTTCTCAGTTTTCGTGCCGAGTGTTGAACTGCGTACCTGCTCTCGGGCTAAGTCACGCCTGATTACGGACAAATCCACTACTAGCAGTTTGAGTCATTATAGTGCATGTCGTGAGTGGAGGTAGGGAGAGGAAAATATAGTTTTGTTTGGGGGCAGTTAAGTCATTCAACATAGGGCTAGAGTTGCTAGATTGAGAAAAAGTGGCATTTTTTTAGTCGCATCCTTTTCGAAAGGGCCTTGCTAAACACACACACACTTCCTCAATGTCCTAACACACATTTTTTTATTGTTTGACCAAATTATAATTACCTTCCTCTCACATACATACAACCTTCCTCAACCAGCTTGCCTCATCGACCTTGTTGCCGTCAAACCTCTTCTTTTCAAAAGCCGAAGAGAAGTCGGTGGAAGGCAAGCTGCCGTCTTGCGATTCTTGTTGAACTTTGGAGTTCAAGTTTTGTATTGCAAAGTAACTAAACCTTTAGTCAACACATATGAGAGAAAAGTTTGTTTTCTCACTTAAAATATGATCGAAACTTCACTTTGTTTTAGTGACAAGTGGTTCATTTAGAGTTGCTAGATTGAGAAAAAGTGGGATTTTTTTGTCGAAGAGAGCTCGGATGAATCATCTACTTCTAAGGTTCAAGAACAAGAGTTAGAACCTAGAAGAGGAAAAAGAGTTAAGGTCACAAAAGCTTTGGACTGACTTTGTTAACATGAGTCGCACCTTTTCGAAAGGGCCTTGCTAAACACACACACACTTCCTCAATGCCCTAACACACATCACACAAAAACAACACACACTAAATTTTTTTTATTGTTTGACCAAATTATAATTACCTTCGCCTCTCACATACATACAACCTTCCTCAACCACTGCCTCATCGACCTTGTTGCCCGTCAACCTCTCCCACTTGCTCTGTTTCAAAACTGAAGAGAGGTCGGTGGAAGGCAACTGCCCCTGCAGTCACGACGTAGATGAGGGAGGTTGTGTGTATGTGAAAGGAGAAGGTAATTTGGTCAGATAATTAAAAATGTGGCGTGTGTTTGTTTAGCAAAGCCCTTTCAAAATTGCCATCATCAAACGTGCGTGCTTGACCCAAAAACAAAGACGGATGTTACAACTTACAATGCCGCAACTCGAAAATCGTAATAACATTTTTCGAAAAATAAAATAACAAAACTCAAAATAACATATAAATTCCACATGCACTCCGGTTCCGTTCGACACAAACTATTGTTATTTTTTACAAATCTCGATGTATAACGAACGGACTTAAAAAAGATGTGTTGTTTGAGGGCGTAATTCTCGTCTCTCCCAAATTTTGCGAGATAATCGATTGATATTTTATTATATCTAAACAACTTCATATTTCTTCGTAGGCTGACCAGGGATCGTCACTATTTCTGCTCCCTGATCTCTTCTACATCGAAGAAAAATTGAAAGGTGAAATGGGATTTAATCTGAAAAGCTTAATGTGCTTGATTTCAAGTTCAATTAATTGGACTTGTATTTTGTGAGGTATTTGGTAATTTTTTATGGGCTCATTTTGGTTGATAAATTCTGGTCCAGAAAATTGAATTATCCGCACCATATCTTTATAAGGAGACTCCGCGAGTGTGTTTTGATTGATTTTCTGGATTACGTTCTGGGTTTTGACTTTTGAGTGTTTTCCTCATCTGGGTGTTCTTCATTTACTCTTAATCTCATCTTTTAATGGGGTTTTGAGGATTTTTCTCAATCTGGGTGTTCTTCATTTTAATTGAGTATAACCCCCTTTGATGGGGTTTTGAGGATTTTTCACAATCTGGGTGTTCTTCATTTCACTGAATCTCACCTCCTTCAATGGGTTTTTGAGGGTTTTTCTCAATCTGGGTGTTCTTCATTTTAACTGAATATCACCCCCTTTAATGGGATTTTGAGGGGTCTTCATTTTCACTGAATCTCACCCCCTTTGGTGGGGGTTTGAGAGTTTTTCTCAATCTGGGTGTTCTTCATTTTCACTGAATATCACCCCCTTTGATGGGGTTTTCTCAATCTGGGTGTTCTTCATTTCCGCTAAATTTCACCCTTTTATAGTTTTTGTTGTGTGAATCAGTTTGGGTTCTTAAACCAATTAAACAAGAATAACTGATTGGAATGGCTCGGTTGATTCTGCCTTACAGAGGTTCGAGTTTTGCGAAGACGAGTTTTTGGGGATTAGTCTACTCTTCTCCTGTGATTCTCCCGCCCAATCTATTAATTTCTACTTGTTGCTCTTTTGTTCCTTCTTGCGTTGTTAGTTTTATGGTTTGTTTTCGGTTGGTGATATGGTTGTAAATGATTGCTTTTGGTCACATGTGCAACATTTAAGCCGGCAGATATTCTCTTTCTGTTCAGTACTTATAGAAAATGTGAAGGATTTAAACTTTAGATGTTGTTGAACTTGCATTAATCGATCATTTCTATAGTTGCGTGTAGCTTAATTTTGTCTCATGTGCCAGTTGATAATGAAATCATTTGTTACTGGGTAACTTCTGCAATGCTGGTTATTCTTTGTGGAGATCATTCTTTTGTTTTGGTTTCCCATAAACTAATTAAAGAAGTGATAATTTGATGACACTGGAGGTCATATTGTGATTTTTGACTAGCGTGCAAATCCTTATTTGTGTCAATCTGATGCTGATTTTTTTTTTTTTGGACTGACAATAACGAAGTATTCACTTGCTTTTGTTGTTCAATTGCAAGGTGGTTGATGCATTTTAATTGTATGTAAACAAGCTGTTATCAAGCTGTTATGTGTTAATTTAATTCACTTTATGCACCTTTCATGTTTATAATTGAGGAAGTAGATCGTTGCATTTTTTTATGCCACTTATTCTTTTTTTTTTGTCCTTTCATGTTATTGGTGCCGATTGTGTCCAATTTGTATTTTTTTTCGCTTACTTTGATTTGAATATTTTTTAACTTGTTGCAGACTCGAGTGACTCATTCTGCTAGTTCCTTGCAGCACCTAGGAAATAATTTACGAGGAAGGCAGTTATACGCTGCTTCACAGGTTGACTATGTTTTCTGTAAAAATTTTAATGCTTTATAGAATGTTTTTGTTATTATATCTTGCTTTATTTGACATCGTAGATTTTAAAACTTTCATAGAACTTATCTATTTCTTGTGCTGGTTTTGCAGGCCATTCACCAGAGGATCCCATTTCTTTATAAATCATCATCTGTAAGCTTGCCTAAGTTAAACTCTGCTTGATTTGGGTGAAATTAATTTGATCCATTTAGCCGACCCCAACTAAGTTGGGATTGAGGCTATGCTGCTGTGAAATTCTTTTTAACTTTTAAGTGTTTTGAAGAACTGATCACATTTTTTATTGTTAAAGATAAACTGTGAACTATGTTCGTCAATGGTTTTATGCATTCCTTTTCTTGATTAGAGAATGCAGTGCTATACTTTGTCACATATCTCGTCTTCATTTTTAGCACAACTCTTTTGTTGATGATTGAAAAACTGATGTACAAATTTGTTGGTTTAATGGCTATAAATTTTTCATATTTGTTCTTAGGGAGTAAAGCAAACCAGTAGGAGGACAACTTGTTTTGTTGCAACAACACCTCTACCGGCTAAGTCTGAAGAACCGAAAATGGATACCCCAAAGGAGATCTTCTTGAAGGATTATAAGATTCCTGATTACTACTTTGATTCGGTATTGAAAAATATTTTCAAGTTTTTCAGGTGTTTCTTAAAATGTATTTATGTAGCATATCTATTTATTTATATTGAAAGTAGTCCTCTTAAAGAGTTATAATAAGTTGATGATTGTCCATGTTATGCTGTATGGACCATTCAATTAATGTTGAACAAGTATTGATTTGTTCTGGAGTACTTATAGTTTGCATTATATGGTGAGTAATTAAAAAGCTAACTTTTTTCACACTATTTTTATGTACTTATTTGAACTTCCACTTTAGGTGAGTTTGAACTTCTCACTAGGGGAGGAAAATACGATTGTTTGCTCTAACATATCTGTTTACCCCAGAGTTGAAGGTAACCTATTTTCATGTGCTTGGTGTTTACTGATGATAAATACTTGTTTAATATGGGCTGTATTAGCGGATTATTTCCTTAATGAAAAATATTAAGTTCTTGGGGGGTTTTTCTTTATAATTGTGCTAAGTTTTGTGCTAACTTTCCCTTGGTGTTAGGCATCTCCAACCCTCTTGTGCTGGATGGAAAAGATCTAAAGCTTTTGTCCGTCAAAGTCAATGGGAAGGAGTTAAAGGTGGGATTTGCTTCAAGTTTCATATTCATTGTTTATAAAATATTATTTTTTATTCTATGATAACTTGTCTGCATGCGTCTTTTGTTTCAAAATATATGAAACATTTGGAACTGAGTGAGAAATATACTAGCAAAGTTGTCCATGAAGGATGAACAAAAACTGGACGAGAGTATATTATTTCGTGATGGATTAAATACAATTGTAGTACATGATGGAGATTGGAATGGATTGGACATGAAGAAGCTTCTAAGTTTGCTTGTCTTAACTGTTAAGGCACTTTACCAACCACGTGGGTAGCTCGCTGGTATGGTATGGTTGTGTAAGAGGTTGGGGTTCAAGCGTTAGTGGAGGCAAGTTGTGGATTCTTTCTTTAAAAAAAAAAAAAAAAAAAAAAAAAAAACCTGTTTAAGTCACTATCTGTTTGCTGTCAGTGACGTGAAGTATGTGTTTGTGTAAACTGAAGCTTGTAAATGGCATGACAATGATCGAAGTATTTGTGGTTGATGGGTGATAAAAACTATTTAGATGTACTATGATAGACGAATTCAGGCAAAGCTGTTTCTGTTAAAAGTGATATTGCCGTTCCTTAGCCTTTTTTTTTAAGGATGCTGTTCCTTAGCCTTAATTTGACATAAAGCTTAAAAAAGATGATATCTTACAAATTGTTTTTTGTGATCTACATACTGTCATCTTTAAGTGATTTTTGGTCTAATGAATTTGGAAAGAATAGGATTGTCTTATTCTATAAAGGTTACTAGATGCCAATGTGCTTATATTTTCTTAAAAATATCCTAGGTTTCAATATTTTTATTCGGGGTCTCGATACCCTGGCTGCATTTAGTTCAAGGTTTGTAATTTTTCTTTTTCATGTTTTGCCTTCAAAGTTTGCCTTGAAAGAGTGGTAAACTTGGAAAACTATTAATTTTTCTTTTGAAGTTAGGGTTTAGGGTGTCTTTCCTAGTTTTCCACATTTATAGTTCATTTTATATTTTGGATCTTGTTACCAGATGCAAATTCCTTGTTTTTGATTTTCGTGTGATAGAAAACTAGAAACTGCTTACAAATCCTGAACTACAGACATCCTTGATATTTTTGTTTTTTGTTTTCGTTTTGCTCTTTATAATTAAAGTGACTGTCATCTATTTCTTTTTCAGAAAGAAGATTTCCACTTGGATGAACAACATCTTACAATTGTATCACCTCCGAGTGTTGCATTCACTTTGGAAATTGTTACGGAGATTTATCCCCAGAATAACACATCATTGGAGGTTAAAATTGTGTTCTTGAATATAATATTTATATCGCTTCTATCATGTGCATACATTCTTTGCATTTACGATGCTTCTTCTGACATTGCAGGGGCTTTACAAGTCATCTGGTAACTTCTGTACGCAGTGCGAAGCGGAGGGTTTTCGTAAAATCACATATTATCAGGTGTTGCTTTTTTGTTGTTATTGAACTGGTGATGTCATTATGCATCAGTAGCGCTTTCACTTCAAGTCAAATTATTGTTTTACAGGATCGGCCTGATGTCATGGCAAAGTACGTTTGTCGCGTTGAAGCAGACAAGTCCTTGTATCCAGTATTATTATCTAACGGGAATCTCATAGAACAAGGAGATCTCGAGGTACACTTAAATAATTATGACCAATTTCTACAGGTTAATTTGCTTCATGCTAATATGTTCCATTGGTTTAAACCTTTCACTCAATATCAGGGTGGTAGACACTATGCTCTTTGGGAAGATCCATTCAAGAAACCTTGCTACTTGTTTGCATTAGTTGCTGGGAAGTTGGTGAGTAGAGATGACAATTTTATTACTCGCTCAGGCAGGAAGGTGTCTCTTAGTATCTGGACTCCAGCAGAAGATCTCCCTAAGACTGTACATGCCATGTATTCACTTAAGGCAGCTATGAAGTGGGATGAAGATGTGAGTTTTTTCATAATTAGGTCTTTTTGGTGGCTCTTAATCTATGTTTATCTAGATTTTAAAGCTTGTTCTGTTGCCTCTGTGCTATGCAAACAGGTATTTGGTCTCGAGTATGATCTTGATCTTTTCAACATTGTTGCTGTGCCAGATTTTAACATGTAGGTCTCTTTTCCTCATATATTTCCGCATTCAGTATGGAGTTCTGTTTCTTTTCCTGTTCAAGTTAAAGATTATTTTATCACATCACTTTGTCTTCTTACTCTGTTATACCCTCTTACTTCTCTTTGTTAATGTGGTCAGCAGATATGTTTGTCTATGGCATGTTCGTTTCAGTACTAATTCATCTGTATTTTCTTATTCACTTCCAGGGGAGCCATGGAAAACAAGAGTCTGAATGTATGCTTTCTTTCATTTTTTCCTCCTTGAATTGTTTTTAGGAGTGTTTTTTCCCGGTTTGGTGGATCTATGGTTTTTCCTAGATGATCACCTTTTTTTTTAACAGATATTTAATTCAAAGCTTGTCTTGGCATCTCCTGAAACTGCTACTGATGCTGACTATGCTGCAATATTGGGGGTTATTGGCCATGAGGTTGGTTCTTAAACATGATAAAGCACTCTGATTGTATGGGGTAAATTGCTTACTCACTAATGATGAATCTTTCATGTACTAACCTGTGCTCCCTGACTTTTAAAATTTTGCAGTACTTCCACAATTGGACTGGAAACAGGTTGGAATTCTTGTTTCTCCAACTTTTATGGAAGTTCCTGAATTTATTCTAATATTTTGTTCTGATTCTGTTCTCATTTCTGACTATTGTCTTAAACATCATGTTTATATCTGAACATTGAACGATATGCTACTTTCATGGAAGTTGACCCCCAACTTCCCCCACATAGGGGAGTTAATTCCCTTAGGAGGGGTGAGGGAATTATCTTCCTTGGGGGAAGTTGGGAGTTATGACCCAATTGCCCCTCCTTAAGCCCACTCTCTCATGTCTCTCTCTCTGTACTTTAATGGGTATTTTTGTCAATTGCATACTTAATTATTTTTAAATTATGCAACTTCCCAAGGAAGTTTGAAGTTGAACCAAACAAAAAAATTCAACTTCCATGGACCAAACAATTACCTGGCATATAACAATCTCTCATTAAATAGCTTACATTGAGCCTTTTCAAAGATTCATTAGTGGTGAATAAAACTTGTGTCAGGGTAACATGTCGTGACTGGTTCCAGCTGAGCCTAAAGGAAGGCCTTACTGTCTTCCGAGACCAGGTATTTGATGCGTCAGTGCTCTTAACATTTTTAGATACATATTTTGTCTTTATGGTTTGAGCCCTTGTAGCTTTGCTTTTGAATTTATATAGCTTTTATAATTGGTAGGAATTCTCTTCTGATATGGGCAGCCGCACAGTTAAGCGAATTGCAGATGTGTCAAGGCTCCGCAACTATCAGTTTCCACAGGTTGCTTTCTTATAAGTATATGTTGATTTCTATCTTATGTCCGCTGTCTCCTTTATTTTATTATTTTTATTGGCTTTGATCCATGTAGCCGACCTCAACTAAGTTGGAATTGAAGCTTTGTTGTTGGCTTTATGCTTCAATTATTTAATGCATTAAATTAAGCTGAGCAACAACATTGGGTCCATGTTGCCGACCCCAACTAATTTGGGATGGAGGCTTCATTGTTCTTCTTCTCAATTATTTCTGTTTCTCTTGATATTTATTTTGAGTTTGCAAGGAATCTTTAATCACAGTTACGATAGTTATTTTGGTAGGCAAGGAAATAAAGCTTCATGTATTTTTTTCTTTTTTTTTTTTTTTTTTTTTTTTTTTTTGATAAGAAAGAAACTTACTCCCAGTGAAAATCGACCCCAAGCCTCTTGCACCCATAGCCCCATACCTAACCACTGGGCCACCCACATGGTTGGCGCTTCATGTATTTTGTTTTTCGAAATGATCTAGTTATAGAAGTTTCTTATGTTAGGCAGTAACATTTCAAATGAGCATACTGTTTGTTGGGATTTATTACCTTGATACGCATTACAATGTAATCGTTTAGTTTTCTGCATTTGATATGCATCATACTTGATTTATGTTTCCATATCATGTCTTCAATTTCTGACACATGAATTTTCAGGATGCTGGTCCTATGGCTCATCCTGTAAGGCCACATTCTTATATAAAGGTTCGTCAATATTCTCTCCAGTCAGTAAGTTCTTTCAAGCTTTCTTAACATCATGTATGCATGGTAATGACGTTATAATTTTTTTGTCACACAGATGGACAATTTCTATACAGGTAAGAGATTATCTTCTGCTTTAAATTATTATATTTATGTAAATTTTATCCATTCTGAACTGGTTTTATTATTTAATTTTGTAAAATGTGATGATATTGACGGACTTTTTTTTATTAACACGTCCGATGTCTGGTCCCGCTGATTTCATTTTGCAGTGACTGTAAGCTTCACATCTCCTGCTTGGTTTCTCTGTTGAGGATTTTTTTTTTTTATTATTATATTCCTCCTTTTCTTGGCTGTTTTCTTTCATCTTGCAAGTATCTAACATTTCTTTATTCTCTTTTGATTGTAGGTGTACGAGAAGGTCTCGACATCCTTTCTTCGAATCTCAGTTCTTCCTCTTTATGTTTTTGGTTCGCCCATGAGTATTTATCCATCTACAGATTTGTTTCTGATATGCAGGGAGCTGAAGTTGTGAGGATGTACAAAACCTTGCTAGGGAGTGAGGGATTTAGAAAGGTGACTGCTTATGTCTTCCAAAGTTTTAAATGAACTGACTGGCTATTCCTCTGATACATAAAACCTATATGCGTGTGTCGAAAAGGAAATAGGATGTACACCGAAAAAAAAAAGGAAATAGGATCGCTCCTTAGTTCTTCTCGGATTTATTGATGATATTTAATGAATTGTACTAATCAGCTGGGTCATAATTGCTTGATTTATCTTTGATTTGCTCCAGGGAATGGATCTTTATTTCAAGAGGCATGATGGGCAAGCTGTCACCTGTGAAGACTTCTTTGCTGCGATGCGGGATGCAAATGATGCGAACTTCCATAATTTCTTATTATGGTAATTACAATCCCACCTTTCTGGAAATATCCGATAATTATTTTAGTGCTGAATCAAGAAATTGCAGGTACTCTCAAGCAGGCACTCCTCTTGTGAAGGTTACTTCATCCTATAATACTGAAACCAAGACGTTTTCCTTGAAGTTCAGGTGGAGATGGAAAAACATCATTTGCAAAATTTCTATTTTGTTATTGGGGTTATATAAATTATCTGACTTGCATGTGGATGACCTTGATTTAGCCAAGAGGTTCTGCCATCACCTGGCCAGCCAGTGAAGGAGCCAATGCTTATACCTGTGGCTGTTGGTCTTATTGATTCTAAAGGGAAGGACATGCCAATCACCTCTATCTACCACGATGGAACTCTTGAGTCTATTTCTACTCATGACCATCCGATCTACTCAACCGTTCTTCAATTTAAGAAGGTCAGTTATGTTTCCCGGTTCCATCTTTCTCCACTCCATTGTTAAAGACATGACAAACCTTTTCAGCATAATTCTTTATGAAATTTTGCATGATGTTTTGATAACTTTCTGTGCTTTAGCTAATCCATGTGCCAAACTGTTTGAAGAACTTGCTTTATAAAATACGACCTAGCTATTTCTCATTCTCAAACAACCTGAACATTTGTTTGTGCCATGCAGAAAGAGGAAGAATTTGTATTCTCTAATATATCTCAGCGGCCAGTGCCATCAATATTGCGGGGTTACAGTGCTCCTATCCGGCTTGACTCTGACCTCACTGACGATGATCTGTATTTCCTACTTGCTCATGATTCAGATGAGTTCAACCGGTATGACATTCAAGATTTTTCTGAAGTACAAAGGGGAGATGGATTATGTGTTTACAGTATATGTTTTTAATGCTTCATTCTATACTGCAGATGGGAAGCAGGGCAAGTATTAGCCAGGAAATTGATGCTTAGCTTAGTGTCTGATTTCCAGCAAAACAAGCCATTGAATTTGAATCCAAAGTTTGTGCAAGGTGTCAGAAGCATACTTGGTGATACCAGCTTGGATAAAGTAAGGCTTCCTATCGTGATGTCATCCACTATTTTGTTTTTACATGTATTACATATGATTACCAACTGCTCAATCTGCTCCTCATTACATTTTTTCCTTTTTTCAATTTGGTAGGAATTCATTGCAAAGGCAATTACGTTGCCCGGGGAAGGGGAGATCATGGACATTATGGAGGTTGCAGATCCTGATGCTGTTCATGCAGTTCGGTCTTTCATAAAGAAACATCTTGCTTCTGAACTCAAGTCTGAATTTTTGAGATTGGTAAATTTCGTAGGAGCAGCTTTAAGCTATGGCGAATCTTTTGTTGTGTTTCTACCTATTCAAATATATTTGTAGTTTGAGCAATTGTTCATGTATCCTACCAGGTTGAGAGCAACAGAAGCTCAGAGACTTATGACTTCAACCATCCTAGCATGGCTAGGCGTGCTCTAAAGAATATTGCTCTTGGTAAAGGATCTCTTGGATTCAATTTTTTGCAGATGTTAGATCTTTATGCTACCATATATGTGGGTTAATACTCTACTTTTTGTCGTGTAGCATATCTTGCTTCTCTTGAAGATGCAGAGATCACCAAACTTGCACTACATGAGTACAAATCTGCTGCAAATATGACTGATCAGTTCGCAGCTCTTGCTGCTATAGCCCAGAACCCTGGAAAAACCCGTGATGAGGCCCTTAGTGACTTCTACGCTAAATGGCAAAATGACTTCTTGGTTAGTAATTTTTTTTTCTCTGAACTCCTAAAACCAACTTAACACTTCTATTATAAATTTGTTTGCTGACCAATAAGCCATATTTATTTCATATATGGACTGCAATATATTTGCTTTAGTTTCTACATAACTTTCAACTTTTTGGACGCTTTGATGCTGTTAGTGGTTTTGTTGCTTTCTGTTTGATTGAAGGCAGAATTTAGAAATTTGATTGTTCCTTGACTGCCAAGACCTTAACCTAGTTGTTTCTATTTTGATATTTTTTGTTTCTTTTTTCTTTATCTTTGGAGTCCAGTTACAATTTTGAAGGCTTATTTGAACTCTTATTAGTATCAATTTCAAGATTCAATGCTAGGCAGTTGACACAGATAAATAATGTTTATGAAATATGCTTGTCTTAGTGTAATAAGCTGAATTTTGGACCTTACCCGAGCTTTTATATATCACATGTAAAACATTTTTACATTTAAGCAATGTCTCCTTTCATATAAAAATAAAATAAAATAAAAAATAAAATGCTGTCTACAGGTAGTTACGTCTTTAGTATTTCTTTCAAGTATTGATGGTGCAATCTATTGAACATGTCACATGTAGCTTATAACTTGTGATGTACTCTAGTCGGTGAGATCTCTTTAAACTTTTTCCTTTATGGCATTATTACTGTAAGTATTTTGAAACAGATAAATAACTAAATGTCAAGAATATGCTAATACGTTGTGTTTGGACTTTGGAATCAATTTTATTTATTTATTTATTTTTGTGTTTACATACCGCTTCAAACTACCTGTGGCTGTGATTAGAGTTTAGACTAACTGTGTTATAAGAGAGTCAGAAATCTGAAGCTGATTTTTCATCGAAATCTGGATGTAGGTCTTAAATTGTCCCATCTTTTAAGGTCATTGCTTCTATTTAGTGGTGGTTGTCAGATTAGTATTAAACATGGGTTGGAGACATGAATGCATTGCATTTCATTTCACTTTTCCTGAAGATCTGATTCAAGAATGAATAACATTTTCAAATCTCTTGACGGGTAGGATAATGGTTTAGTCTCTTGTAGTGGGTGGCACCGTGGGAGGCTTAGAACCTTAAGTTAATGTTTTCCATCTTTTGGTTGAGAGAGGTTTTGGTGTTTATCCTGGACGAATAGCTAAAGTTGTGATTTACTTGATCCCAGTTTGCAAATCCTTAAATCGATATGATCTTGTCATGTTATAATTATGACCATATAAACATGGTGGATGCATCTTTTGTTCTAATCTGAATAACTTTGTCACAGTATCTGATTTTCCCACAATCAGTTTTTTAACTTGACATAGGATAAACTTGTCTCTCTTTCAACAAAGGTTAGACTCGTTAGAGTCTGATTTATAAATGGTGAAATTGTATTGCATCAGTGCTTTTGTAAAACTTGTATCAACTTTCAGGAAGCTTAAATATTTTGTCAATTTCTCGTAGAAATCTTTCCATGATTAAGCTTGCGTGTAGGCCTAAATAATATAATCATAATCCTCACTTGAATACTAGTACAATTGCATTATAGCAAAAACTGTTGAGTTCGTTATTACTTTTTACATTATGTTGTGCTTGATTAGTCGTTTTATTGGTTTAGTTGAATGAACCAGGCCTTGACAGCTACAGTCAAAACTTTGTTACTGTGAGAGATATATGACTTGAGATGAAGTTTTGTGCTTGATTTCTCTTTGATGTTGAATGGATGTTATGAGTGTGTAAATTGATCGTCGATTCGTCGGTCAAAACCCAAAAAAAAAAAAAAAAAAATGATTGTTGGTCTCTTCAAATTATGGTTTTGAGTTTCCCTCTGGATCAGGGTGTTGACCATTGTGGCTATGGTGGGAATGTGACAATACTAAATTCCCATGGAATGCTTATGATTGGTTCTTGGCCTTAATTCCAGGTCGTGAATAAATGGTTTGCTCTTCAAGCTATGTCAGATATTCCAGGAAATGTTGAGAATGTCAAAAGCTTAATCAATCATCCCGCCTTTGATATGCGCAATCCGAACAAGGTGATTGAATCTTTTAAGCCAGTATTTTTTTGATAGTGGAAGTCCTTTTTATGAAAAGAATTTCTCATTTGGTACGAAATCGATCTTGTGTGTCAGGTTTATTCGCTTATTGGAGGATTCTGTGGTTCGCCTGTGAACTTCCATGCAAAGGATGGATCAGGATACAAGTTCTTGGGTGAGATTGTGGTGCAATTAGACAAAATTAATCCACAGGTGAGCAAGCTTAGTCTCGCACATTTTATAATTAATCATTACATGACTGTCGCCATACTTCTTGTTATAAATCCGTGTTTTCATGTCCTTCACGGTGAAATGCAGGTCGCCTCTCGCATTGTTTCCGCCTTTTCAAGGTGGAGGCGATTTGATGAAACTAGACAGTCATTAGCAAAGGTACATCATTACATGGTTTACTCATTCTAGTTCTTTGCGTCCCTTCGTGACTTATTGTCTAGCAGTGCTTTTCATTAGTTTCTTATTGTGCTTCACAATGTTTCCTCGAGCTGGGTGTCTCAATCGGTTGACGGATCTTTATATTCGCTCAAACTTAACTGCAGGCACAGCTTGAGATGATACTGTCAGCTAACGGGCTCTCTGAGAATGTATTCGAAATCGCTTCCAAAAGCATATCTGCATAGTCTCGCAGCAGTACAATGCATCATCAGTACTCTATCCATGTTGATTCCGTGATGCAAAGGCGCCTTCTTTAATAAAATCTGTCGGCGGAACTTGGAAATAACATCTTCCTTACTCCTCACCACGTGCTTGTCAGTATTTTGTTCTGCAAGTCCTTGTGGGAGCTTGATCAGCTTTCAATTTGAGAATGCAGACCAATTATACCATGACTGCCTAATAAAAGTGCATCTCAACGAAATGTGCGTCAACAACACTTTCCAAGTCTATTCTGCAAAGAAGGCTAGAAAGAACCCAATTAGAACCTTTTTTTTTTTTCTCTATAGTCTATCTATTAGGTTTTTTCTTATCTTTCTCCTTTTGTTTTGGTAGTTATGTTTTTATCTTCTTAAGGTTAAACAATCACTCTTATACCTTGATTACTTTTATGGTACTAAGGCTTCTCAAAAGAATCATTTAGAAGCCTAATGGAATTTTATTGGACACATCCAAAGATGACTTAATTAGAAAATTGAGCTATTGAATATGAAGAAATTTGACGGTACATAAGAGTACTTACTAAAACTTGACATTGATTAGAAAGGATTTAAAGAATTTTGAAAGCATGCCATCTAGAGCTTTAATGAAGTCAATCAATATCTAGCTCTTCACCAAATGCCTATCTTTATCCATCCAATCTCTTTGAGATTTTTATTGATTTAAAAGATTCTGTTGAGCATCTTATTTTTTTCATTTATACTGCGGTGTCGAGGATTACCTTTGACTAGACTATTAGGAAACACACCTCTACTTTATCTTATTTTCTTTTGTTTATATTGCACCAAGGCAATAGTTGGTATCAAGCATCTCAATTGATATTGGGTTGAGGCGGAAATTTTGTTTCTCTAGCTTGATTTCAATTCTGGCGTTCAAGGTCAATTTATTTGAAGATTGAAATAATGAAGGTATTAGTAACATCAACGAATTTTTGATTGACCCTATTATATACTTTAGCAAACTCCACTATGACATTGTTTGATAGGGCAGAAAAGAAAAATGTTTAAAAGAAAATGGTAAATTTTGTAGGAAAATGACATTTTCTTGTATTTAATAGCTAAAATTTTTTCGCGAACATTTTCTCACTATTATCAATTTTTCATATTAAGACTTGTATATTTACCCACTTTAATAGGTAGGCAAATTGAGTTTTCTTTTGAGAAAATGAGTTTTCATATTAAGACTTATATTAAATTTATATTTTAAATACGAAAATACATATATCTAATATATAGGTTTTCTTCGTTTATTTCAAATTTTGTTGTTGGTGAGTTTTGAGGGAAAAAAATCTTTGTATGTGCAATTAAACACATGTAAAAATTTTTTTTATGAATATTTGATTAGGAAAACTTTCTTAAGAAAAAGTTTTTTTGTTTTTTTTTGTTTTTCGTTTTTTGTTTTTTGTTTTTTTTTTTCCTACGGAACATTTTCGGGCCTAAAGTTTCGAACTATTTTTTTTAAGTTTTAATTGCAATATCCATCTTCATTGGCCATAAGAATCCTATATAAAATTTCTCCATTTCACAAAGGCTAACCGAGCTTCATCGACTCTAATATGCCAAATGTTTTCCAGTCCAACAACATTGAAATAAATCTTGTGAGGACTTATTACAAGGACAATAGGTCAAAAATAAAACATGTTAAATGAAGAATTTGATGCGTCTTTTGTCTTGTGAAAAAATAGGGGGTATTTCAAAAAGTAACGTGAGATTACTTTTTTTTTTAATCAAATAGGGAAGGTTTTTTTAAAATTACAAAACTAATGTATATCTCTTTTTCACAAGGCGTTATTGGTGATGATGTGGCGATGACGTGGAGAGCAATTGGTGTGCTTTTCAACTTTGTAAGAATTGCTCCTTTAGAGAATAAGTAATTCATACACTTTCCAACTTTGTAAGAATTACTTCTTTTGAGAATGAGTTATTCATATAAAATACTAAGTGTATGAATTACTTCTTTTGATAAGGAGTTATTTGTTCAACCTAATAAGTTTATGAATTACTTCTTTTGAGAAGAAGTTATTCGTTCAACCCATGCAAACTCATGCAAACTATGCAAACGTCACGCACATATCTTGAGGCAAACCATGCAAACGTAACACACATATCTCGAGGTGGACAACCCATGCAAACCCACTGCAAACTATGCAAACGTCAGGCACATGTCTCGAGGTGGTTAACCCATGCAAACCCACTGCAAATCATGCAAACGTCACACACATATCTCGAAGTGGACAACTCATGCAAACCTACTGTAAACCATGCAAATGTCATGCATATATCTAGAGGTATACAACCCATGCAACCCATACAAACGTCACACACATATCTCGAGGTAGATATTGACAACTTGCATACCAATTGCAATTATAAACCCATGCAAACCCCATGCAACCCCATGCAAACCTCATGCATCCTATACAAATTGGGAACACCGAGATAGAGGTGGAATAAAAACTAAAATCCTTTTATTGCTTTAATCCGAAACCCATGTAACCCCATGTTTCTTGGTTATTGACTTAATAATTAAAAAAAGAAAAATTCATTAGCATAACTAGTCGATAAAAAAATGAAGATCTCAAATAAGTTTTTCCTAAACGAAGTATTAATGAGGATGAATACCTTGTCATGCTAGCCAGTCGCACCCCATCGCCTATCTTGCCTTCACTGGCCTCACTCATCAATAAAACTCTACATGGTACATCTACAGATCAAAGACACTTTCCGTACCCTTTAAAGTTTTGTCTTACTTCTATCTCATGATCATTAGAAGAGATATGAAGATGAAAAAATTTTGTAGGCCAAAACCACGTTATTTCTGTCTAGAATTTAAAAATTAAAACAATAAGGAACTTTTGAAAAACAAGTTTATTCTATGAAAAATAAACTATACAATTTCATTCATCTAAGATATAATTTTTTTTTTAAATTGCCAAGACATAAAAAAAACTCTTACAGATCTATCGATGGTTACGTTGACGTTGCTGCTTCGTGAGGCAAACCGGACGTACTCTATGTCAAGTTGGATGTTGTGTTTGTACATCCGGTTGAGTTTGTTGAGGTTGTTGGTCTTGCATTGAATTTCGTTGAGTCGATTGATCTTCTTCCTCTGGTTCACTCGACTGACCTCTGGTACTAATGCTACCAAAGATAGGAGGTTGAACCGTTCTAAAATACTGACTTCTTGAATGTGGTTGGCCGAAAGGAACATGAGGCGCTAAAATTTTAACCTATGCCACGTGGCCTTTTAGGACCGTGAACTGGACCTATCATGACGTGGCCCACCCGATCACCTCGGGAGTCGACACCGAGGTATTTTATTTATCTGTGATACGTGTATTACATATCCATATCAATTTTTGCACAGTTTTAATTAATTTTATTGGTGATTGTTACGAGCGAGCCTCGTTTCGATATGCATGCGACGCGCGGGTTAGGGGTAGATGCATGTATTAAGGAAATTTAGGCTAATGCAAAGTCTACTTATTAATCAATAGTCTAAGGTTATGAAGTCTAATTATTTATTAAGTATGGAATTTACCTAATTAGACTATATAGCCTAGTAAGAACGTTGAGAAATTAATTAGCCTAAATTAACTCACCAATTAATTAATCTAATTTGCCTAATTTCCTTAGTGATTTTTCCAAGTCACAAAGTATGGAAGTATGGAAACATTTCCAAGCCACATGTTAGAATGGGATGTGTTGGAGCTTTATGGACCATACAATAGAAACTTAAGCCCCAAGTTTCCTATTTGTTGTCACTTCTTTTTGGTTCACACTTGAACACTGAGAGAAAGAGGGAGAATGTGAGGCAAGAAAAGGAAAGAAAGGTGGAAAGTGATAATCGATGGTTTTGGTGTGAAAATCTTTAGAGTTCCTCAAGATTAAAGAGAAGTCAATACTAGGGAGCATGGATCTGCTTTGATGGAACTCATAGAGGCCGGTTAAACTAAAGCTTGGGAGACAACCCCGTCAAAGCTTTAGGTATGTTCTTCCCTAAATCTCTACACCTTTGACTCAATCCTTCTTGGTTTCCTATTTCTTAATTGTTTGTACTTGAAGGGGATAAGATCAACCCTTCTTTACTATGGATTTCATAGTTGGAACTAAGATTTTTCGTTATGTTGATGCTTTTTTTTGAAAGTGGACTTGAATGGTAGGAAACACCTTGTTGGGATTGAGATTTATGTTGTGTTTGAAGTTAGTAGTTGAGTGAGGAAGAAGATCAATAGTAATACCATTGAATAAAAATTTAGTATTCATTGCTTGGGTTTAAGCTATTGTGTACAATGTGAGAAAATGTTGGTTTATCCGTGTTGGGACTGTTATGGACGTGTTTAAGTCAGTTCTGAAGACTTTTTTGGGATTTAATGAAGTTTTAGGTGAATTTGAAAGGTAAAGCAAAGACTAATCTGGTTCTGCAACTTGAGCTTGCTTAAGTAGGATTTTGAGCATGTTCAATAGTAGCAAGATAATGATAAATTTTAAGTTTTTTCAAAGTAGTTTCGAGTTTGATCAATAGAATTAAGTCTGCTCTAAGTTTTTGAGTTTACTCAATCAGTTTAAGAATGTTTCAATTAAGTTTTGAGTTCGCTCAAAGCCTAACTGATACCAAATTAGTATATACCTAAAACATTAAGTAAACCAAACTTAATAATCTCTAACATGTCTAAACTACTTCAAAATGATATCAAGGACCTAACTGACTAGTGTCGAGTATCAGTGATTGGTTTGGAGGCTTGTGGGAACGGCGAGACTGTGTTTTCGCGTAGCTTGGAGGTAAGTAAACCAGCTAGGAAATGCACAGTTATTTCATTTTAAGCTATTGAATATTATTGTTCATTGCTTTGATATCTATCCTTGGAATTCCATTCTGATTGAGTTGTCTGAGGGCAAGTGAGTCAACGATGATCCTTGTAAGGAGTGGTTGGCTGAGGTAATATACCGAGTCATGACCTTGGGATGCACTGCCCTGGATACTGGTTCTTGACGGGGTGTGAGTTCTTAGCGTGGTTGTTCTAGGAACTCTCACTATCTCATGGGTTTAGGGCTTGTGAGTGTACCAAGTCCTAGAACCCGAGTCTTGATGGTTTGCCAAGACTCAACGACCTATTGGTCGGGACTACTTATGCCTTTCTATTTTCATTCTTGGACACTCATGTATCGATTGCTCTTGATTTATTTATAGTTTTTATTTATTAATGCGTCCTTATATCTTTCTTTCTATCTGCATGAATATAGACTGATTTATTCATTTTGAAATGTTGTTTAGTATCCTCCTGGCGTTATTTACCTGAGCTCGTCATTCTTGTATTTTACTGTTGTATTTTACTGAATGCAGATCCGCAATCGAGTAAGAGAAAGGGGCCAGTACTAGGAGATCTATTGTGAGGACTTTGGAGCGACTTTCCCTCTCGTACTTTTGTAGGCTTTGTATTACTTACATATATATATATATATATTGTTTTCATAACATGGGGTATATGGGTTTGTGAGATACTTTGGGACATGTATATGATATGATTTCTTTCTCCTCTATTTATTATACATGTTGACTGTATTATGTGGGGTTTCCACACTCTAAGATGTCTTGACTGATTGGTTTAGAGTTGTTTAAATTTGTTTAAGTTGAAATTGTTTCCACATAACCTTTGATAAGTTATGCTTTTGAATAACTCATTATAAATGTTAAATTTTACTACCTTGTAATGAAAGATGGTTGGAAGGCTGACTAGGCTTGCGTTGATGTCGCGAGGATTGACTCGGGGTCCACGAAAGTCTAGGCTGAGCGCGGCCCAGTTTATGGGAAACAGGGGCCATCACAGCATGCTTAATAAGTTCATGAATGAGCATACTGTAGTTATAACATGGTGGAGTAAATGGACTCGGCATGTATTGAGGTAATGAACTATACATTGAATGTCTAGGCATTCCATGGTCCATATATGAAGACGACGGCCTGGGTGCATAAGGATCAAAATGGTAAGGAGGAAGGTTTATGGTCGGCGGCCTAGGTACAAACATATGAGCTTCTGGTTACATTGGGGACAATGTAGGAATGTACCCATGAGAAGTAGGACGTGGTGAGGATCAGCGTTGGCTGCTCTCACCAACAGTCTAAGTTCTTTTCGCTCTCGAACGAGATGGATGTGGTGGAGGAGAACATATGCTACTCTCAGCAACAGTCTCTGCTCAACGAGATAGACGTGGTGGATGAGGACGTCTGCTGCTATCACCCACATTATCTGTCGGTGTTATTCTTCTTCTCACCCTGATCCTCTTCTTCATCTTCTTGTTTAAATGTCTCATCATGTATTTCCAGTTTAGCAGCATTTTCATCATTCCACATAGTAGACCTTTGTGGTTCATCTTCATCTAAGATTTTAATGCCTTCATCAAGCGCAGCAAGACCTTGCACGTACCCATCCTTAATGAACACTCGCCACAGTCAATGCACCAAGTTACACTGATATAAAAAAATTAGGTGTTAATACACGCAATTTAAGATGTAACTCGTGAGGAAAACAAAATAATAGTTTCAAGCTTACCGAATAGTCACGTAGAGCCCCGTCGTGTCCAATGAATTGTCTGGTAATTGATATATACCACGTTATGTAGTCTTCTAAATCGTGTCCTCATTCTTGTTCCGTTGTGACTATGGTATCACCATGATTTTCCCACATCTGTATAAAGTTTGCACGATAAACCACCTAATTTTGTTGAGTGTGTCCTTGCAATTCGATGCGGTGCGGTCAGGCGTCGTAATCACAGTTTGGTGGCACGACCTGTATCATTCTGAATTGTCTTATTGCCCTTTATAGTCGATGCCACTCAACTATGTGGAAAAAAATTAGAGGACACGTTGATAGCCAACTGTTGTGACCTTCAGTACAGTATTCGGGAAGAGACCTGATGACATCAGCATAAGGTTGCCATACCACGACATCCTCCTTCTGCGAGTCAAATGTATCACGATAAGCTGATAAGACGTGTGTTGCACTCTGAGTAACTGAAAATGCATCGATCCATTTGTATGCAGAAGAATAAATTAGTTAAAAATAAAATGGACTTAATATTATAGAAATTACGAAAATATTTTTATTACCTGTCCCAATGGAACATCGATAGGCGTGTATTCTCCATCCACTGTTCGAGGCTAAACTCTAGAAACACCTAGATGCATTTATGCTATAAATGGAAATCTATCCCATGCCCACAGTTGTATAAGAATTGGCGCGCCCGCAATCTCCTGCGCACTCGAGCGAGATCCGCGACACAACTCCCTATACAAATAAGCCAAACACGCACTTCCCCAACTATACTATCCAGCTATTTGAAGATCCTTGAGCAACGGTAGAAACATCAAATGTACAAATCGGTTTGACTTATCGACGAATAGACAATCACCAATAAGTTGTAGTATGTATGATCGAACATAACGTTGCATTGTTTCCTAATCGCTGTCGTCTTGTATATCTGGTACATTATATTTAAGTCGATTTCCAATAATGTCATCTCTAACAAGAATTCCACCAAGTAGCCTCTCATACACCTCAACATAGTCAGTATCGGTGGTTCCTGTCACTAGTATACCTTCGATAGGTAAGCCGAGCTATACTTTCACGTCTTGGAGTGTAATTGTGCACTCGCCACATTGCATGTGGAATGTATGTGGCTATGGGCGCCATCTCTCAACGAATGCAGTAATCAAATCCCAATCAAGGCTGAAAAACGATACACGTAAAATCCCGTAGAACCCACTGAAACGTAGATATGAGATCATTCGGGAATGGTACTGCATTGTTCAATCAAATACACCTCGTATTCGCCGCACACGCATTGTTTCATACACCTTATAATTGAAAATATTTTAGTGGAAATATATATGTATTATAAGTTTGTGCATAAACATTAGACGTATACATCTTAAAATTTTACCTGACCCCTCCATGCTTGCGAGGTTTTGTGCGTAGACTGGAGATGTAAAAGTGAATGATCTAATGGTCTTGGATCCATTGGTCTTCAAACTACAATGGAATGATTTAAGAAAATTAGTGGTGGTGTTTGGAAAGTCACAATAAATCATTAATATAGGTTAAAACACTAACGAATACCTAAAAATTTCATGACGTAACATTTCAGCATACTTAAAAATATCAATGTAATCAAATTATCACCTCACACCAATTACAAACAAAATACAAAATTGACTATTGGTTTGGATTGGAAGGTTGAGCTCTGGTTGGATAATTTTTTTTTTTGTTATGATCCTTTGCCCGACAAATTCCGCATTGGTTCTTCCTATTAGGGACTCGAGCATGGTCTCTATTAGGATATGTTGTTCGTTTATGTCTTTCTTGATGACATATGCTACATCGCAAGGCCCTGGAAACATTCGGAAGATCCATCTCGTTTTGTCTTCGCGTTCTCTTGGGTCTCCCTCGGCCACGCCAACACCTTGGATCTGGTACGATCTTCGTCGCGAAAGTAGGCCAATACTTCTCATCTGAGATAGCTTTGAAATTAGAGAAGTAATATTGTGCGTACACATCCATCCTGTTGTATGACTCAGTGAATTATGAGTAGTTCACTCGAATAAGGGCACATGCAGCTAACACGTGTGAGCAAGGGAAACTAAATGATTCCCATTTATTGCAACTACACACTTGGTCCTTCAGGATGACGACTTGGGTATTGTTGCCTTTATGCGTGCGAACTCCATGTTGTCCAGTCAGCACCTTAAACTCACTTGTGTTGCGATTTATCAAATTGACTTGATGCCTCTTTGCAGATTGTTCATAATATGTGAGTTTATTCGTGACATATTTTGTGTAGGAGAGGCCGTTAGAGATTGGTTTATTGATCTTCTGTCTGCGTCGATCGTGATATGTCACTAATCTGTAGTAAATCATTTGAGTCATCACTGTTATTGGCAAGAATCGTGCCCCTTCAATACACCGTTAAAACACTTTACAATTGAAAAATAAATTCGTGCAAGTAATATTAGGTCAGCGATAACTAACTCATCGAAAAACGAGCGAAACTTTCATTTCATACATACCAACACCTTTAGAAGTCATCCATCCGTACCACATGCCTCTGTCATGCGATTAAGTCTATAGTTCTTTGGGTATGGCATTCACATATTGCACACATTGAGGAGTTCATGATGATAAGTATGCAAAACATTACATGCACGCATTAAATTTTCGTTCTTGATGTTGAGCAATAGCTCGAGAAATGAGGTTTTTCAAGGGTTCACTTTTGAAATGGGTGTTAAAATTACTGACCAAGTGTCGCAGTCAATAATAGTGGTATCCTTTTGGGGGACAAAAATAATTGGTCGATGTGTTGACCGCCTCCAAAATGTTAGGGTGACGATAAGAAATAAGGCAAATACCATCTCTATCCGTCATGTGCTTGTGCAACATCCTCAAAAACCATCCCTACGAATTCGTAGATTCGATTTCTCTAACGGCAAATACAATCGGTAGTATGTGTCAATTACCATAAACATAGATGGCAATCATTAGCTTACCAATATATTTGCCATACCAAAAAGTCACGTCAATTTAGAAGAGGCATGCAATACTTGAAAGCTTTGATTGATGCTTCAAATGCAAAAAAAAAACACGACGAAATTGAGGATGCTTTGTTCTTATCTCATCAGCAACCCACTGTCTATGTGATCACTGGATTTTATCCTCGGACTCTTATTCTTCACAGCAGCCAACCATCTTGGCAATCTAGTGTATGACGCGTTCCAATCTTCAAATGCATTTGCAACTACCTTTCTTTTGGTATCCCATATTCTCTTGCAGCTTACTTCGTGTCTGTATTTTTCCTTGATTATTTGTACTAATTCCTTGATAGCTATTTCCTGATCTATCTGGGCAATGCTTTTGATCTTTCGCGTAAGCATGTTGGCGTCAAGTTGGGCATGACCGCGTTCTACATCGGGATTTATTCAGTTGTCCGGCTCGTCTAATTGTGCGATTTCCCATAACTGTGTTTTCTTTCACAAACAAGCATGGAGACACCACATGCACCCATCTTGTAAACTTCTGCACTTGATCACCTACAGAGTTGTAATCGACTCCATTACATGGTATTGACAATGTTTGTTAACATGCCACACTTTGACGGCATGTTGTAAGTTTTTTTATTGTCAAAGCACATTCCTATTTCTATCTCAAAATTAATCATGTCCCACCCAGTTTGTTGATGAGAATGTTGGGTCGCAGTTGACTTAGCCACCTCCCAGTCGATTTCATTATACTTTGGCAACGGTTGGTAAACTTCATCATCATTTGCTTCCTCTATGAAATTCTCTTCATTTATAGCAAATTGCTCATCATCTTGCACATTTTCCGCAGCAGGAGGTTCATACCTTAGGTCATCCGTAACAACATCTAAGTTTTCCCAATCGACAGATGGTCTAGCATCCTCGAGGGGACGTACATCCCCGTCCATGTCATTGTCAATGTCGTCGTTGAGGTCATCGTCACTAGAGGCATTAATATCATCATCTACTGGACTAACAAATCCATCTTGCGTGACATCATCTTGCGGTGATTGCATATGCAGTGTTTCCATCATCGATCCAATGTATGACTTGCCGACATTTTCATTTACCAGTTGCAAATGAACTGTAGAATTTCAAAAAGAGTCGATTGCCTCAAATGTTAAATAAATATCTACCCTTGCAGTTAATGGTAGATTGGCCATTGTTGACCACATCAAGTTGAAGTGCGTCGCATCTTGCAACAACACGGGAACGAAATTGTGACGGCCCCTCATTCTTAACAGGGCACCGCCCGGCGTAATCTCGTAATCAAGCCTTAAGCCGAACCACATAAGACTTAATTACGTATTAGTCAGCCTTTCGTCCCTTTATTCTTCAATACACGTGTTCAATATATTATTAGATTCAGAGTTAATTAAAACTTTTATCGTTTTAATATTATTATGTATTTTAAAGATTATGCGGAAACTCTTATCATTCAAAATCCTAAGTGTGGAAAACCAGGAAACACAACATCACATACATGTATATATATCATTAAGGTAATAACACAGTATGATATATGAGTCTAAAAAATGGGAAACTCTACACTCAACCCACTATACAACCCAAAACTGTACAGTAAAAATATAAACAGTAACAATACGCAAAAGTCGAGTCATACAAAAATGAGATAGGAGAATTGCAAAAATGATCAAAGAAATTCGTCGATCTTCTCCTTCCCCGGTCTGCTGCTGCTCGACGGACCTACACCTACTGTGAAAAACAAGATGGTGAGTATAGTAATATTTAAGTAATAACTGGAGAACTTTATGCCACATTTCCAAAATATAAGACTGGTATTTAAAAGCATAAAGTAGCGAACGATTGCTGAATCAAGTAATGCAAGTAAATACCATAGTTAAAAATGTATAAACTGACATAGGCTAAGTTGAGATGATCTACGTCCGGTCGGCGGTGACAAACTATCACCTAACCTTTCCCACTACTATATGGAGTTGCGTTCAACATATTCCATACAAATAGTGGAGCTGCACTCTACGCATACAAATCATTTATCTCATTCTTTCCGACCACCCCGAGTTCCATGTCCCATGTGCTGCGCAAGTGTAGTGGTGAGTGCCGGAACCCCGGTAGACTCATGTCCCCGTGAACCATACATCTCTCGTGCAATGGACACTAAATAATCCCTACTTTAATTTCAAAGATCAATAATTCCAAGGCTCTAGGATTTCAAAACTAGTTAAGCTACAAAGCCCAAGGAAATATAATACAAGTCTAATCCATTCCAACTTATCCCAATAGCATGTTTTTCATCAACTATCTATCAAGAATATCATCAATAGTAGACATTTGAATCAATGAAACATTTTACAAGGCATCATGTCAACAATATTCAAACATGAATAGACACAAGAACAACATGATGTGAGATTACGAGTAGCAATGTCTACAAATAGACTATAAAACAATAAGAGTCAAAAAAATGAAATATAGAATTCTCACAGCTTTACTTATAATTCATAACGCTTATCCTAGCTTATCCGATCTCTCGACGCTCCGAAATGCGTTTTCAAACTCCCGAGATCTCCCCTTAGTTCCCTAGAGTTGTTTGACAAGTTTTAGAGTGAGTTTGGACCATTACTTAGAGTTTTAAACCATTTTATAGTGTTTAAACCATTTTTAGAAATTGCTAATTTTTGAACTGTCAGGGACAATTAGCGCGCTAATCAAGATTAACGCGCTAGTTTTCGACATTAGCACGCTAGATTATCTACCTAGCGCGCTATGTGCAGCAGAACACATAATTCTGCATTTTGAATTCTGGGTTTTTTGCTACACATATGCCCTGTTATCGCCTTAGGGACCCTCATACACACTACAAGAGGTCCCTAACACCCAACCCAATACAAAACAGCAACAACAACATCAAATTTCATGAATTCATAACTTAATGGAGTGGAGAAGTTTCCTAGCTTGAAGAACTTCTTCTTTACCAAAGCTTCAATGAATCTCTCCTCTCCTCCACCAAAAATCACTCCAACAAGTTCTCTTCTTCCTCTCCTCTTCCTTGCCAACGATTTTGATGAAGATAAGAAATGAAAAATTGTTGACTTATAAGGCTCATTTGACTATATAGATATGTTTATACTTTAACCCTTGATTCATGTGTGCACATATATCTCGATGCTCAACTAGTGGACCACCTTGTCACACTTGTCCATCAAGTCATACTTAAGTGACTCAACAATTTGACTCCGTGACCTCTTGATGGGTTAACACATGTCTCGATGCACATCATGTGCTTATTGTTTTATTTCACAACTTTAGGCACTTTATTGTTTATTTAAATGTGACCACATTAAGCCACTTATAAATTCATATTTAACTCAAATTAATCAAGCTTACCCCATAAGCCGCTACTTCGGTCCTAGGTCGACACGCAACTCGAGGTACGTCCCCGCTCGTCTCGATACCTATATACCCTTATACATTGACTTAATAGCATACACATATACAATACACTGGGCATACATCACAACAAATATATAATATACCTCGGCCCTTGCTCGGTTAGTGGACATATCACGGTGTGGGTCCCATAGTACGGGTCGTTGATCCTGTTTAAGAAATTATACACAGTTAGAGATTTTGGGCCTTTACAATTCTTCCCAACTAATGAAGATTTCATCCTCAAAATTTGAAATTTGAACTAGGATTTATACCTGACTCGAATAGGTATGGAAACCTATCTTGCATATTGTCCTCCCATTCCCAAGTGAGTTCTGTATCATCGTGAAACTGCCACTTGACGAGTACTTTTGGAATAGACTTGCCTCCCAAGTTCTGTACCAATCGATCTAAAATCTGCACAGGCTGCTCCTCATATGAAATATCCTCACTCAAGTCTATCTGACTCAAATCTACAGTCGGACGATCACCTGCTCTCGACTCAGGTAATCGAAGCATAGAGATATGAAAGACTGGATGAACTCCTAACATTTATGGAGGTAACTCTAGCTCATGCGCCACCTTCCCGACCCGTTTCTTAATCCTGAAAGGTCCGATAAGTCTTGGCGCAAGTTTACATTTCACTCCAAACCTCTAAAGACCCTTCCGAGGGGAAACCTTTAAATATATAGAGGATCCCTCGGTGTACGTGAGATCACCACGATATCTGTCTGCATATTTTCGCTGTCTATCCTGGGCTCCCTTGAGTTTCTGATGACTTAGTCGTACTTTCTCCATGTGATCAACAACAATCTCAGGCCCCACGGTCTCCCGATCCTCTGGCTCAGCCCAACACGATGGCGAGCGACACTGTCTACCATATAAAGCCTCAAAAGGCGCCATCTCAATACTGGCCTGATAACTGTTGTTATATGCAAACTCACACAATGGTAGGTACTCCTCCCATGATCCACCAAACTCTAAAACACAAGCCCGCAACATATCCTCGAGAACCTGAATCAATCTCTCGATCTGCCCATCAGTCTGAAGATGAAAAGTCGTACTAAACTTAGGCGCATACCATACTGCTCCTGCATACTCCGCCACATCCTTGACCTATACATAACATCTCTGTCTGATGTAATAGTCACTAGTACCCCATGCAACCTAATAATCTCTAGCTCGAACAATATACTTAACTTATCAAACGTGTAATGTGCGGCAACTGGTAGAAAATGAGCAGACTTCGTCAGTTTAACAACAATAACCCAGATGGAATCATGTCTCCGGGCAATTTTCGGCAATCCTCTCATAAAATCCATAGCAATGTCCTCCCACTTCCATCACGAAATGGGAAGAGGATGTAGGAATCGTCCAGGTCTATGATGTTTAACCTTCACTTGCTAACAAATCTCACAATTTTTGATAAACTTAGACACATCCGCCTTCATCCCAGGCCACAAAAAATGCCTCTTCATGTTGTGGTACATTTTGGTCCTGCCTGGATGAATGGTGAATCGGGAACGGTGTGACACCTGAAGAATCTCCTCTCTTAGCTCTAGTACTGACAGTATCCATAGTCTGCCCCTGAATCTCAAACACTAGTCAGAAGTCTCCTTCCGATTAACAAAATCTGCACTCTGCTCTAATTCACTAAACCTCGAGTATAACCTGTCAGTCCCCTGACCCTCTGACACCCTCTTCGTAGACACGGTCCGTACTCTCATATGAGTGCAAATCTCAACCCGAGTTTTGGTAGGAATATTCGCATCTCCAGCAGGTATCCTACTCAGCGCATCTGTGACTACGTTCGCTTTTCCCGGATGATACTGTAAAAAAAAGTCGTAATCCTTGAGAAACTCTAACCATCTGCGTTGTCTCATATTCAGATCCTTCAGTGTGAAGAGATACTTCAGACTCTTATGATTAGTAAAAAGTGTGAATTTCTCTCCATACACGTAATGTCTCAATATCTTTAGTGCAAACACTACTGTTGCCAGCTCCAAATTGTGCGTCGGATAATTCTTCTCATGTACCTTCAACTGTCTGGATGCATAAGCTACTGTACCCACACCCTGCATCAACACTCATCCCAGACCTTTATGAGAAGCATTAATATACACTAAAAATCCCTGTCCAACCTCTGGTAATACTAACACTGGCGCAGTAGTCAATAATTTCTTCAACTGAGCGAATGTCTCCTCACATTCCTCAGACCATTCAAATCTAACATCTTTTTGGGTCAATCTCGTAAGTGGTGAAGCGATTTTTGAGAAATCTTTCACAAATCGATGATAATACTCGGCCAAACCCAGAAAACTCCTGATCTCAGTCACTGAAGTCGGTGCTGGCCAATCCATAATTGCCTGAATCTTGGCTGGATCCACTGCTATCCCTGTTGCCCGACAACATGCCCCAGAAACTTGGCCTCTGAGAGCCAGAATTCACATTTGTTGAATTTGGCGTAAAGTCTATGCTCTCTCAAAGTCTGCAACATCTCTTTGAGATGCTGCTTGTGATCTTCCTCGTCTTCGAGTATATCAATATATCATCGATGAAGACTATCACGAACCGATCAAGAAATGGTCAAAAAACTCGATGCATCATATCCATAAACACTGCTGGAGTATTGGTCAGCACCAAATGGCATGACCGTGAACTGAAAATGCCCATATCTCGTGCTAAGCTGTTATGGACCTATCCTCATCCCTGATCCTAAGCTGATGATACCCTGATCTCTGGTCTATCTTAGAGAAAAACTGTGCTCATCTCAGCTGATCAAATAAATCATTAATCATCGGGAGTGGATATTTGTTCCTAATTATGACTTTGTTCAACTGTCTGTAGTCGATACAAAGTCTCAAAGTACCATCCTTATTCTTCACAAAAAGGACGGGTGCCCCCCATGGTGACATAGAAGGTGTGATGAAACCCTTCTGTCCCAAATCCTGAAGCTGAGTCTTCAGCTCCTCTAACTCTCGTGGTGCCATCCCGTACGGTGGTATGGAAATCGGTTTAGTACCCGGTACCAACTCAATAATAAAATCAATCTCTCGCGGCGGCGGTAAACTAAGTAAATCCTCTGGAAATACATCATGAAACTCTCTAACCACTGGTATGTCCTCCAGCCTAGGTCCCCGACTCTCTGGTATAGTGTATAGCGAGATTAATGCTTCCATCTCCTCACTAGTCGCAGGTGGACCTTTCGTACCAACTGTCCTCACTAAACTACCTCTATAGGTGAACGTCGGACGCCTTGTGATCTCAAATATCACTGTCTTACTGAAACAGTCGATATGAACGTGGTATGCTGCTAACCAGTCCATCCCTAAAATCGCGTCGAACTCTAAAAATTCAAGGACTCTAAAATCTGTAGGTAACTCTACCCCATCTATCTCGACCAGACATCCCTTAACAAAGCTATTAGGGTAAACCCTATCCCCAGCTGCAGTACTCAAAATCGAATGTACGTTAAGCCTAACAGGTTTCAACCCTAGGATGTCAACCATATGACCAACAATGAAAGATATGGTAGATCCAGAATCAAATAATGTATATAAATCTCTACCGCAAATGGAAGTCATACCCTCAATGAGACCTCGTGTGGCATCGGCGTCTGGCTGAACCACCATATGAACCTCCACTCGAGCCTATTGGGAGTAGACTGCTGCTGGATGCGAGCACTCTCTCACAATGTGTCCGACCTGTCCGCATCTGTAGCATGTAAGCTGTTTGTGCTGACCCTGAGTCTGAGACTGGCCCTGTGCATGATACTGACCCTGTCTATGCGACTATCCCTGTCCTTGTCTGGTATCTAGGCCTCGGCCTCTGCCTCGACCTATGCCACCCTGCGGCTGCTGCCGTGGAGCATGTGGGGTGGGAAGTGCTGGAATGGCGGGAGTTGGTAACGCTGGTCGGATGGGAGGTGGCAATGCTGGCCTTACAGGAGGTGGCAAGGGAAGTCTGCCTAGAGTGCTCTGTGTTAGGGCAATGGAAGATATACGAGGCACAACCAGTGGGTGAATGGTTGTCCCCGACCCCTAAGAACCTCTGCTCCATCCTCTTACGCCCTTACCCCTCTGTTTCCTCCTCTCATACTCCATGGCTTGCTTCGCTGACAAAACTGGACCCGATGCTCTACCATCAGCGACTCTGCCCAAATAATATGTCTCTTGTGCTAGGGTTTGCTCGTAGATCTCGGTGAGTGTCTTTGTGCCTGCACTAACGACGTAATACCCAATATTTGGCCTTAGTCCATCACCGAAATGATACACATCCTCAGACTCATCTCTCATCAAGTCCCCAACAAACTGTCGCAGATAGTCATATCTGTCCATGTACTACATCACAGGCTCCTCTGGTCCCTGTCTCAAGTCCATGAACTCTCTCCTCAATCTCTTCATTACTGAAGGCGGAAAATACTGCTGATAGAACATCTGCTTAAAAGAATCCCATGTCTCAAACTCTCCATGAGTAGCCACTATCATACGCAACCACACGTCGATGTCCTTCTCGAGAGTATATGATGAGATCTCTGCCCGAAGTCTATCCTTGATCTTCAGTATCCTATGAAGCTTCTCTTGAGAAAGAATCCATTTCTCAATCTTATGAAAATCTCGTACGCCATCGAAGTAAGCTGGTTTGAGTGTAATGAAGTCCTTCACAAGCTGAACTTCCACCGATGAGCTGGAAGATGCGGGCGTAGGAGACGATACTACCTCAGATATCTTTACTACTGGTGCGGTCACTGCAGGAATAATATGCACCATCGACACTGCTAAATCCGTAGTAGGAGGTGCTAGCGCCTGTACAGTCAGTGTAGTAGTCGTAAGAGTCGATGTTGATGCCGGTGGAGCTAAACGGACTGTCATCAAAGCGATGAAATCGGTCAACTGCTGGCCCTGAGCTGTCACTTGGTAAGAGAGCTCCGCAATAGTAGGATGTTGATTGCCACTAGGCTCTGCATCTCCTCCCCCTCGCGTATCACCCATCGAGGTCTACAATGGATAGCGAACGTAAATCAGTTTCTACGTGACACAACGCATAAGTATATATATACATATAGCAATTAACAAGTAAATATAAGAAATCCCCCAACTCGCTTTCATTCACTTCCCAACTAAAGATTTCTAGACAAATGTCATCTGGTTTATACAACTAAGGTTTGTATTTTATTGCGTTAAACCATATAGTTCCCTAAACCTATGCTCTAATACCAACTGTGAGGGCCCCTCCTTCTGAATAGGGCATCGCCTGGCCTAATCCCGTAATCAAGCCTTAAGCCAAACCACGTAAGACTTAATTACGTATTAGTTAGCCTTTCGTCCCTTTATTCTTCAATACACGTGTTCAATATATTATTAGATTCAGAGTTAATTAAAACTTTTTATCGTTTTAATATTATTATGTATTTTAAAGATTATACAGAAACTCTTATTATTCAAAATCTTAAGTGTGGAAAACCAAGAAACACAACATAACATGCATGTATATATATCATAAAGGTAATAACACAGTATGATATATGAGCTCAAAAATGGGAAACTATGCACTCAACCCACTATACAACCCAAAATTGTTCAGTAAAAATATAAATAGTAACAATACAGCAAAAGTCGAGTCATACAGAAATGAGATAGGAGAATCGCCGAAATGCTCAAAGAAAGTCGCCGATCTTCTCCTTCCTCGGCCTGCTGCTGCTCGACAGACCTACACCCACTGTCACAAACTAGACGGTGAGTATAGTAATATTTAAGTAATAACTGAAGAATTTTATGCTACATTTCCAAAATATAAGACTGGTATTTAAAAGCATAAAATAGTGAACGATTGCTGAATCAAGTAACGCATATAAATACCACAATTAAAAATTTATAAACTGACGCAGGCTAAGTCAAGATGATCGTCGTTCGGTCGGCATTAAGAAACTATCACGTAACCTTTCCCACTACTATATGGAGCTACGCTCAACATATTCCATATAAATAACGGAGCTGTGTTCTACCCATACAAATCATCTATCTCATTCTTGCCGACCACCCCGAGTCCCATGTCTCGTGTGCCGCGAAAATGTAGTTGTGAGTACCGAAACCCCGGTAGACCCATGTCCCCGTGAACCGCGCATCTCTCGTGCAATGGACACTAGATAATCCCTACTTTAATTTCAAAGATCAATAATTACAAGGCTCTAGGATTTCAAAACTAGTTAAGCTACAAAGCCCAAGGAAATAGAATACAAGTCTAATCTATTCCAACTTATCCCAATAGCATGCTTTTCATCAACTATCTATCAAAAATATCATCAAGAGTAGAAATTTGAATCAATGAAACATTTCGCAAGGCATCATGTCAACAATATTCAAACATGAATAAATACGAGAACAACATGATGTGAGATTACGAGTAGCAATGCCTACAAATAAACTATAAAACAATAGGAGTCAATAAAATGAAATATAAAATTTTCACCGCTTTACTTACAATTCACAACGCTTGTCCTAGCCTATTTGATCTCTCGACACTCCGAAATGCGTTCCCGAACTCTCGAGATCCCCCAGAGTTCCCTGGAGTTGTTTGATAAGTTTTATAGTGAGTTTGGACCATCACTTGGAGTTTCAAACCCTTTTATAGTGCTTAAACCATTTTTTGAAATTGTTGATTTTTGAATTGTCAGGGACAGCTACCTTAAATCTCTAGTGCGTTAATCTTGCTAGTTTTCGACATTAGCGCACTAATTCGAACATTAAGGCACTAATTCACATATCTAGTGCCCTAATTAATAGTAGCGCGCTAGATTATCTACCTAGCGCGCTATGTGCAACAGAACCCAAAATTCTACATTTCGAATTCTGGGTTTTTGCTACACATAGGCCTTGTTATCGCCTTAGGGACCCTCATACACACTACAAGAGGTCCCTAACACCCAACCCAACACAAAATAGCAACAACATCAAATTTCATGAATTCATAACTTAATGGAGTGGAGAAGTTACCTAGCTTGAATAACTTCTTCTTCTTCACCAAAGCTTCAATGAATCTCTCATCTCCTCCACCAAAAATCACTCCAACAAGTTCTCTTTTTCCTCTCCTCTTCCTTGCCAATGATTTTGATGAAGATAATAAAAGGAAAATTGTTGACTTATGAGGCTCATTTGACTATATAGATATGTTTAAACTTTAGCCCTTGATTCATGTGTGCACACGTATATCAAGGCTCAACTAGTGGACCACCTTGTCACACTTGTCCCTCAAGTCATACTTAAGTTACTCAACAATTTGACTCATTGACCTCTTGATGGGTTAACATGTGTCTCGATGCACATCATGTGCTTATTGTTTTATTTCACAACTTTAGGCACTTTATTGTTTTTTCAAACGTGACCACATTAAAGCCACTTAATAAATTCATATTTAACTCAAATTAATTAAGCTTACCTCATAAGCTGCTACCTCGGTCCCACGTCGACACGTAACTCGAGGTACGTCCCCGCTCGTCTCGATACCTATATACCCTTATACATTGACTTAATAGCCTACGCATATATAATACACTAGACATACATCACAACAAAATATACAATATACCTCGGCCCTTGCCTCGGTCAGTGGACATATCACAATGTGGGTCCCGCACTGTGGGTCCTGTTTAAGGAATTAAACACAGTTAGAGATTTTGGGCCGTTACAGAAATATGCGAACCTCCTGGCAGGATTATCACGTGATGATAAGTTATCCTAACTAGAGTCTCCCTAGATGAGATACTGAAGGCGTTACATACGTGATCTATCAATTTTAATCTACTTGTCCCGAACTTAAGCATCAGTCCTGGTGATGGGGTGCATTGTACGCGATGCCATTCAAACCATTTACAATTTCTCCGTACGCATAAAATAGAAATAAGATGTTCCTATGTTCCATGACCTACATAATTTATTGGACGATAATGATGTAAAAGGATTATATATATCAAGCCAAAAACATTGATCAAATTGGGGATTTAAAGTGCAATAGAACTTTCTGATGTAGATGATCGCCTTAATAGCGCAACTACAGAGCATATTCATTCGTCTGCATGAAGTACCAATTAATAACTCATATTTACATCCTAAACAATGAGAACCACTAAATTAATTAAAAAAGAGCATGTATTTCATTAAAGCAAGATCAAGTTGAAAAACATATGAAAATTTGAAGACCCAACATGAATGCCATTATATTTTCCTACCTCCTTGCCTCCTTGATAATGTAATATGATTACATATATATCAAGCAAGAATGTTGATCAAATTGTGGATTTCAAGCGCAATTGAACTTTCTGATGTAGAGGATCGCCTTAATAGCGCAACTACAGAGCATACTCATTCGTCTGCATGAAGTACCAATTAATAACTCATATTTACATCCTAAACAATGAGTACTACTAAATTAATTGAAAAGGAACATGTATTTCACTTTGTGGCTTCTTGTGACAACATATAACACCGTAGAAAGTTATTAATGTAGAGTCCATTTTTCAAGTCTTAGTTTTTCTAGATGATTTGTATTAAAAGGTAACATTTTGATTGGTCCACGTAGTAGATGGACAAGTTTAAAAAGTTTAACTATAGTTGAATTAATTTGTTAGTCTCATACTAATTTCTTCCCAAAGACTAACATATATATTATATTTCTCATCAATATTAATTGTACTTATTCAAGGTTTTTTTTCCTTTTTCAATTATCATAACTAAATATATAAAGTTAATACCCGTTACGATTTTTCAATTTGATTTTCATTCCTCCAGTTTAATTAAAGCATATATTTCCTTTAAAAAATATATTCTAAAACATTTTTTGGTCAATAAATTTGTGTACATCCTCCAATTTTTTTCTAATATTTTCTTAAATCAAGTAAAACAACTAAATTTACTAACTTAAATATTGAATGAAGAAAAAGCTTTATTAAATCAATCCATTATTGACATAAGATCTATAACAACAAACTAATCATTAAATTGCAAAAGGAGCTGGACATAGAAGTTAAGGTTTAACCACTTTTTTATAAGAAAAAACTACCTAACAATAAAAAAGCAAGTCAAAAATAATAAAAATCAAATAAATAAATTTGTGTACATCCTCCAATTGTTTTCTAATATTTTCTTAAATCAAGTAAAACAACTAAATTTACTAACTTAAATATTGAATGAAGAAAAGCTTTATTAAATCAATCCATTATTGACATAAGGTCTATAATAACAAACTAATCATTAAATTGCAAAAAGAGTTGGACATAGAAGTTAAGGTTTAACCACTTTTTTATGAGAAAAACTACTTAGCAATAGAAAAACCAAGTTAAAAATAATAAAAATTAAATAAATAAAATTTTGTACTTACTATTTTCCTCCCCTTTTTAACTTCAATTTAATATTCTCTGCAAAAAAAGTTAGCTTTTATTTAAATGAAAATTAATAACTACAACGCTATTCTTTAAATAAAAATAAAAAAATCCTAACATTTTAACAACCTCTCCAACCATAAATAAATCCTAACCCTAAACCCTAAACTTAACCCTTCAATATCCCATCCTCCTCTCACCTCAACCCAACTCTTCAAACCCAACTAACCCAACTATTTCGCAACTCAACTCTTCAAACCCAATCGACCCAACTATCTCATAACCTTACCATTTAAACCCAACTTTCTCTCTCCCTCACACACACACACACACACACACACACACACACACACACACACACACACACACACACACACACACACACACACACACACACACACACACACACACAGTTTACCTACTCCCTTCCCCTATCCAAGGACTGACTGAACTCTCTCAAGATCTCACATTGCAACTATTGTGTCCCAAGTGTTTTTCTCCCTCTCTCTCTATCGATCCCTCCACACTCACACTTCCACCCTCACTGTAGAATTCCCTTCCATTTCTCTCTCTCTTATCACCGTCCCCCTTCTCTCTCTCTTTGCCTTCTAAATACATCCATCAACCAACCCCATTAAATAACTCACCTACTTCATTCAACCCTCTGACCAACAAGCTACACACCTACCCTTTAGCCCATATTCTTGAGAATACAGAGAATATATTCCCTGCGTTCTCAATGACTCCCTGATCCATGACGATGGATAAGTCACGGGCCAGATGAACATAATACGAATAGCACATTCGGAGAATGTGCCATTTATGTTATGAAACAGTCCACGTGGCATCCATGTGAATGCGCCATTCATGTCAACCCATTGGTGTCCACGTGGACATCCACGTGAATTGATCCATAAGTATAACACGAATGGCGCATTCTCTAAATGCGCCATTCGTGTATCTACAACAGAACAGTCCACGTTGATGTCCACGTTGACTTCCCATGCTTATCAATAAATCATAGTAAAGTCTACATTGGAGCTTTGATGGCTTCACATTATAATACCACTATTGGTGTTCACTTCAATGTGAAAGACTAAAAAGTTCTCTTCAATGTCTACCCCCCCAAAAAAAAGAAAAGAGAATAAGTCATCTTCAATTGATCTTTATATAATTCAATGAGATGTTTTTCCAGCTCAAACTATAAGGAACTCCCACCATACATTAATTCATACTTGAAGAAGACACGGTATGAATTGTTGCAACACCTCATCAACCACTTGCTTCAATGGCTTTCTCAAGTCTTTCAACATTCTTCATATTCTCTATGAAAGAAATCTTGACTTTGATTCTTCTTTTCAATGCCTTGATGTGATGTGAGAGAACAGTTAATTGAACTCCCAAATTTAGTCTTAGTGGTCGCTGGGCCGAAAGGTTGTGGTACAAGGGTAACAAGACATTGTCATATCTCCGACAAAGGTAGAGGTTGTGGGTTAAATCGTGGTATAACGACATTATATACTTTGGTTTATCATATGTTATAAGGTTGGGAAGCCCGTCTCACTCCCACATAATTACAGTCGAAACCGAAGCAACGAGGGTTGAAAAAGGTTGAGTTACCACAAAAATAAAAATAAAAATAAATGAAAAGTTAGCTAGTGTAACTAGCATTCTAAATTGATAATAATGCAATTTGAGCTTATTGATATTACTATGTTGAAAATTTGAGAATGAAGCAGTCAAATTATGTTTTGAAAAAAAAAGACACAAAAAAGAGCAGCCTAAGAGCATTTCCAATGGAATATGGATTGGATGTCAATATGTACCGCCTAGGATTAATAGATATTGGAGTGAAAAAAACCTCTCAAATGGAATGCCCATCTTAAATGTCGAGCTTATATAGATAACATTGTCTATTTTAAATGTCTGTTTCTAAACGGTGCAATCCATATTAAGTCAGCAATTCTCTTCAAAACATATAGAAAAATAAGAAAATCTTAAACTAGAAAGTGCAATCCACATTCACCATTGGAGAACACTTTTGAACTTCAATTTTAATTCAAGCCACTTAGGATGGATATCCTCTCCATGTTACTAACGAGACATCAATCCACATTTGTCATTGGAGATTGATAATTTCTAAATATAATAAATTTATTGTGTGAAGAACTTGTGTACATGGTAACCTATATATATACACAGGTCTAGAATACAAAAGGAAAGTATAACCACAAAAGGAACCTACGAAATACACGAGATACTAATTTTCTTAACTGCTAGATACAATATTTAGTTTCCTTAATTGCTAGATACAATATTTTGTTTCCTTAACACCCTCCCTCAAACTCAAGATGGGTTCGTAGAAATCAACTTGAGTTTGTCAACCAAAGCATGAAAGCGACCCAGAAGATGAGCTTTAGTGAAGATATCAACTGTTTGATTGGAGGATGAAACATAAGAAAGCTTAAGAGTACCTTGAACTAGGTGTTGACGGACGAAGTGACAATAATTCTCAATATGTTTTGTTCTCTCATAAAAAACATCATCGTGTGCAATTTGGATTGCACTTTGATTGTCACAATGCAGAATGATAGCAGAAGCATGTGTAACCCCCATATCAAGTAACCAACGAATCCAAAGTAGTTCAGAGGTAGCATCAGCAAGAGCCCGATACTCAGATTATGTGCTAGAGCGAGATGTGACTGTTTGTTTCTTGCTTCGCTAGGATATTAATGAGTTGCCCAAGAAGAAATAATAACCAACAGTAGAACGCCGGTCGATAGGATCACCAACCCAATCTGCATTCGAGTAACCAGATAATACCAATGGAGAGTTGACAGAGAAGTGGAGACCATGAAACAGGGTGCCTTTCACATATCGAAGGATGTGGAGAACACCAGTGAAGTGAGCAGCACGATGAGCTGACATGAACTGACTGACGGCCTGAACAACATAAGCAATGTTTAGACGACTGATAGTGAGATAAACCAAACTACCCACAAGCTGGCGATATAGGGTAGGATCGAAAAGAAGTGTACCATCTGATGGAGTCAGCTTGACATTCGTGTCTAATGGAGTGGTTGCAACAGCAGTATCAGTAATCACAGAGCGAGATATCAAATCAGACGCATATTTCGCTTGTGAATGATAGTATCCATTAGGAGTAGAGGTAACTTCAAGACCAAGAAAGTAGCTCAGGTTACCCAAGTCCTTCATCTCAAATTGACTTTTGAGATATTGTTGTAAGTCAGAAATCCCAGTGGAGTCATCCCCGGTGATGATCATGTTATCAACATAAAGCAGGAGAAGAACCATGCCCTTGTCAGTTCGTCTAGTAAACAGGGAAAAATCGTAAGGACTCGGCTGAAAGCCAAACTATTTAATAGTGGAACTGAACTTAGCAAATCAGGCACGGGGAGCTTGTTTAAGGCCATATAATACACGACGGAGGAGGCAAACTTGCTTTGGAGAATGAGAGTATCCAGGGTTGGGCACATATAAACTTCTTCGGCAAGATCACCATTTAGAAAATCATTTTTAACATCCATTTGGAACAAAGACTAATGTTGGACTGCTGCTACAACAAGCAAACTTTAAACAGAGGTCAGACGGGCTATAGGAGCAAACGTCTCTTCATAGTTAATGTCGTATTCCTGTGTGTAGCCTTTAGCGACCAGACGAGCCTTATACCGCTCAATAGAGCCATTAGAGCGAGTTTTTATCTTGTAAATCCATTTGCATCCAATCGGAGTCTTGCTAGAGGGTAGATCCAGTAAGTTCCAAGTATGAGTCTTCTTTAATGCACACAATTCTTCTGATATTGCTTGCTGCCAAAGTGGGTCAGAACTAGCCTCTTGATAGGAGGAAGGCTCATGTAAAGAAGAAATATCAGAGAAACAATGATAATCTTTGAGGTAAGAGGGGGGTTCAGTTACCTATTCAGAATGACGAGGGGGGACAGAAGCAGGAACAAGAGTATTAGAGGGGGCAGATTCGTTGACGACGGGTGCTGGAATGGGATCACGATCATTGAGCTCATATGGAGTACCTGCAATAGGAGATGGAAAAACTCGATAGACGAGTTAGTGAAAAAAGGTTGAGTACATGATAAGGAACTGTCGAACTTGGATATGGTAGAGAACATGATATTTTCCATAAAAGTAACATGTTTGGAAATGCGTAATCTCTGAGAAAGAGGATCCCAACACCTATAGCCCTTATGTTCAATTTCATACTCGAGAAAATAACATAGACGAGCACGCGGTTCAAGTTTGGTATGCTCAGGGGGTTAAGAAGAATGAAACATGCACAACCAAAAACCCGAAGATTAGAATAGTCTGGTGGTGTACCATATAATCGTTTAAAAGGAGAGATGTTCTTTAACACTAGTGTGGGAAGTCGATTAATGGTGTGGAGACAATTTAAAATAGTTTCGCCCCAAAACTTCTCAGGACAGGATGCAGAAAGAAGTTGGGCACGTACAAAGTCTAGGATATGTCGATGTTTACTTTCAGCTCGACCATTTTGTTGAGAGGTGTATGGGCAGGAACGTTGAACAATGGTACCTTGCAATTTAAGAAACTGAAGAAGGACAAAATCACGGTATTCTAAAGCATTGTCAGTATGAAGAATTTTGATTGTACATGCAAATTGAGTTTTGACCATGTTAGCAAAATCAATGTAAGTTTGAGGTATTTCAGATCGATGTTTTAAAAAATATATCCAGGTAAACCTTGAATAATCATCAATGAACAGTACAAAATAGCGATAGCCATCCACAATTGAAGTAGGTGCAGGACCCCAAACATCAAAATGAACTAATCCAAACGGAGTATTATTGATGGATTCGCTAAGACAGAAAGAAGAAGTAGGTTGTTTTGCCAACCGACAATGCACACAATCAAAAGACTCAAATTTAAAAATACCCAATGACCCACTGGAGATAAGAGTATGGAGTTTATTGGCTGATGTATGGCCAAGACGAAGGTGCCACTGATAGACTGAGGGGGTGGAAACTGCAGCAGAGATTTGTTTGACGGCAGACATATGAAGTGACGTGAGCTCAAATAATCGTCCCACTTTGATTCCCGTTCCTAGAATCTGACCCGTCTAAATGTCCTATACCTGACAGCCAGTAGGAGAAAATAAAATAGTCAATCCTTGGTCACATAATTGACCGACATAAATTAAGTTCAGAGTGAGGTCAGGAATATAATGGGTGTCGGGGAGATTCAAACTGTGGTTGGACACGGTTCATGAATGGGTAACAGACATGGAGCTACCGTTTGTAGTTTGAATGCTCAAAGAATGCGGAGACGAACTACTATTAGAAAAGAGAGATAAATTTGGTGTCATATGATTACAACACCCAGAATCAAAGAACCAATGGTTACCTGAGGTTACAGATAGGGCAGTTGGTTGGGGAGGTATCACCTGTTTGATGATTACTTCCAAATCACTCATAGAAAACATCGGAGAGGAATGTGACCCATCAGAGACAACAACAATAATAGAAGAACCAGTGTTTGAGACAGATGCAGACTTAGGTGTGCCTTTGGGACGAGATCGTTTATTTGGGCAGTTTTGCATTATGTGACCATGTTCATGACAGTATCGACACTCAATTGTAGGACAGTAACAAACGAATGGCCCGTTCTTCTGCAGTTCTTACAAAGGGGGGCGGATTTTGACCATGATTGAGTAGTTGCAAGGGCCACTTCTGATGAAGGTGCAGAGTTGACCAAGCCAAGCAGAGTTTCTTCAAACAAAATTTCTTTCACAGATGCGTCAAGAGAAAGGTAGTGGATCATGATGGAGGAGGGCTGCACGGACTGATTCATATTCAGGGCGAAGAGCCATTACAACTTGGATGAGATGAACGTGGTCTTTGCTAATTTCGGCTTGTTGTAACTGGTTCCAGATTGGTTAGATGAGTGCTAAGAACTCATTGATGGACTAACCAGCTTCTTGTTTCAAACTGTTCAAAGTGGTGAACAATTGATAATACTGTGCCAAACCAGAGGTTTTGTATCTAACAGACAAAATCTCAAATTTCTTTAGCCGTCCCAAAATCAACAACTGAATATGAATAGAGGAGTGGATGTGTTACAAAACCAGGTGATGATCTGATGATTCTTACTGTCCCAATCGTCAAGTCGGTCAAGAAATTTGGCTTTTGTCTCCATGTCATCATTTTCTAGTTTGGGGTTGTCTCCCGTAACGATTCGCCAAAGTTTTTGACCAATTAAAAAACTTTTAATCCTTTGAGACCAAAGTGAGTAGTTTGTACCATCAAGAATCATTGAGATAGGCTATGAGACTTCACTTTTCTCCATTGAATAGTGAACATGTCAGATTGGCGGCTAGTTGGTTCGATGTCTTTGGCGAAGCGAAACGAGTTGCGCAGACGATCGACGAGCAAGCGAGCGAGCGGTTGGCGTACGAAGAGCAGCGACGTGCAGCAGGTGATGTGAAGACTAGTGTGCAGGCAGCGACGGAAGGTGTGCACGTGGCGGCAGCGACGGAGTAGGTGTGTAGGTAACGCGCTTGAAAAGCTTTGGTATGCGGCAAGAGTGTGCAACAACAGCAGCGGAGGAGGAGAAGCGAGTGTGCTGGCGACAGCGAGCAGCAAATGTGCGCAGCGGATGAAACGAAGTGCAGCGGCGGCGGCGTGCACGCGACGACAACGACGAATTAGGGCTGTAGGCGTCGGCGGAGCTAGTGGTAATTGTGTTGTGTGCAGGCGGTGCGGCTGCGCGTTAGGCGGCAGAGACGCAGACAACAAGAATAAAATAGGGGGTCGGACAGTGGCGCGTGAACGGGTGGGTAGCAACAACAACAGGCGACCAGACGGAAGACACGTGGCGGTGCGGGCGGCACGTCAGACGAAACTTACAGACGTGAACTACAATTCACACGAAAAGCAGGGACAGAGATGCAGGTGTAGTACAAGCGCACCTACCGAGGCGTCGCAGCAGATGAGACAAAAAAAACAGAAAGAAAAGACCTACGATTAGGGCTCTGGTACCATGATAATTTCTTAATAGAATAAATTCATCGTGTGAAGAACTTGTGTACTTGGTAACCTATATATATACACAGGTCTAGAATACAAAAGGAAAGTATAACCACAAAATGAACCTACGAAATACACGAGATACTAATTTACTTAACTGCTAGATACAATATTTAGTTTCCTTAATTGCTAGATACAATATTTAATTTCTTTAACAGATATGTTCCGAGTGTTACACATATAACAATGTTTGGTTTTAACATTAAATAAACAAAAGCAATCACAAAAGGCATGAACTTAAACTCATGAGTCCAACTCACTATCGATCTCAACCTTGCCTCTCGACAAGTGATGCCTCATACATCTCACTAGCTAAGGATGCTATATATATTTCTATTATAAAATTCAATAGTACATAAATTTCAACATTAATTTAGCAATATTTTCTTACCAACTAGATTTTTATTACTATATATATATAAATTTTTTTGTCAAATATATAAATGATTAATTAAGTCTCTTTGCAACAGTTTTACTGCTAACACTATCTTTATCTTTCTTTAATAATAATAACAAAATACTACAGTGATGCACACAGTAACAAATTAAGCATTAGTTTTTGTCGCTAAATACTTTAGCAATAAAACATATTATTAATTAACTAATCGGCATCTGCGCGGACAAGACTAAGTATCAAAATATTATATAAAAAACGTTGAAAAAAATGTAAAAATAATTATTATGTAATCTCTGATATGAACTCAAAGTCGCTCCTTTTAGGTCCCTCAACAATTAATAAAGGAAAAAAAACTTGCAAATACTATGCATATTTTTAAATCTACATAAAACATTAAATATTTACAATATTACATAGAAATAGCCGGATTTGAACACATGACCATTTACTCCTAAATCTAATACCATACCATTAGGCCACCCAATCAGTTATGATATCATTATGACATATGCTACGTTGTGAGAACTTCTCACATGCCACACGTCGTGTTGTGAGTGCTTCTCATATAAACGATTATGAAAAAAAACCAAAAATCCTATTTGTATAACAATTAAAAACATAACCTAAAAAATATGCATAGCTTAATTTCTTTTTAAATAATCTAATATATCACGTAATATCTAATAAATATAAAATTCCAAAAAAAATTAAAAACCAAAAATCTTATTTGTATAACTATTAAAAATGTAACCTATAAAATAGAAAAAAAAGAAAATTAGAAAATTAAATTTTAAAACCAAAAATCCTATTTGTATAACAATTAAAAACATAACCTAAAAAATAGTAAAAAAAACGAAAATTTAAAAATTTAAAATTTAAAAACCAAAAATCATATTTGTATAGCAATTTAAAACATAACCTAAAAAATAGCAAAAAAAACAAAAATTAGAAAATCAAAATTTAAAAACCAAAACCCTATTTGTATAACAATTAAAAATGTAACTTGAAAAATAGCAAAAAAAAAAAACGAAAATTTAAAAATTAAGATTTAAAAACCAAAAATCCTATTTGTATAATAATTAAAAACATAACCTAAAAATAGCAAAAAAAAAAACGAAAATTAAAAATTACGAATAAAAACTTAAAAATCAAAAAATCATATTTGTATAACAATTTTAAAAATAACCTAAAAAATAGCAAAAAAAAATTAAATAGAAATTATATTTTAATTAATGACGTCACCTTATCACAGTCAAAATCTTATTTTGTGTTTTACCATCATACCCCTCATTTAAGTGCGAGAAAGATCAATGACTTGTGTTTTTATTTTTTTGTTATAAACTTTAATTATAACATCATTATGCTACGTGTCATGTTAAGAGAGCTTTTCAAGAGCAACGTGTTACGTCGTGAGACCTTCTTACGAAAACATTTCCTTTATATATATATATATATATATCAATAATGCTAGAATGACCCACCAGGACACCCGGTCAAAGCACCCGGGTGACCTGGCGGGTGGACGTATGGGTCTCACTCCCAAACCATCCCTCAATATGTCAACATCACCCGGGGGCTTTGACCGGGTGTCCTGGCGGGTCATTCTAGCATTTTTGTCTATATATATATATATACTAGTTTCAGGATGTGCTACGCACGATTGACTTGCTCGCGATAATTTTTAGTTAATCAACCAAAATTGAAAAGAACCACTACAATTAATAGAAAACATGAAAAACAATAAGTAGAAGGCGACTAACACTTGAAACTAATTGAACAACATGATCTTCTAAATCTTCCTTATTTTGTAAAGTGCGGAAAAAACTTGCATATGGATTTTTCGCAAGCATACTAATTAACCTTGCCAAAATTATCTCTTTCATCCTATCAGAGCAATGCAGTTGGTTTTGCACTTCATGATCAGTATCATAAAAATACGATTGCAAAAAGAAGGATGTTCCTTGTCGTGAAGTAAATTATTTATAAAATGATGAATTTGGCCCTGCACTCTAAATGTATATACACCCATATTACTTTTGGCATACTCTCTCTCGCACTTTACACCAAAAGATGTAAAACCAAAATTGGTGTTATAAGTACGGATGTACATTAAAAAATCACGTGTCTCTTCAGTGCTTGAAGTGAATAGGTCGAACATTTCTTCAGGGACAACATTAGGAACGAGGGTTACTTGACCGTTTGAACAACATAAACTATTAGATTCATGAAAAACCTCTTCGCACTACAATTTCGACAAGAGTTTACAGATGGTAACACATCTGCTGAACTTGCAACGTGCTCAAAACCCATAGCGACATAACGTGGTTTTGCATTCCGGGGACCTATACATAAAAAAGAAATAAAGGCAACTTAATTTCTAAATTATTAATTAAAATCATTCATTTTGCTTCGTAGCATTTACCCTACTTAATATTTCATAGAATATTTTGTGAAGTTTCAAATCCATACTGTGATCATTCAACTCTTTCTTTTCACTCCTTAGTTGTCTTTGGCGAACCCGCTTCATTTCTTTTTCTTCCTCCATTGTAAATTTACGTTTTAAACTATCCACCTCCCTACGATTAGTATTTATTGATTTTCTTACAGCGTATTCACTATTGTTGATAACTCATAAGTTTTTAACCATGGTAACTCGCTAATGCAAGGTAAAATGGTTATACTTAATGAATTTTTAGATTAGATTGTTAAACTACAATACAATGAAACAAACATTAGAGTAGTAATTAAAAAAATAAATAATGTTAATTTAATATGCAACTAAATATAAAATTTAAATTTAAATAATATGTATGAGTTTGAACAAACTATGTAATATAAAATCCAAACGTACATAATTTGAATACGTAATAAGTAAAAATGCAATTCAAGAAGCATCATTTAGCAAAGAAAACAAAATAGAAAGAAAAAAAGGATCCATAGGAACGAAATATCAAAGCAAAAGATGTGACAAAATTGACTTCACAATTGTGGACACATATACTATAAACATTGTTAAACATTACATGAAATATATTGACGACATGAACCGCTAATCTAAATACTATATTTTTTTGAAAAAAAAATAGAACTATACATCAATATTTAGCTCTGAGGTTAATGACTTTTGGCTGTTAGTCCTCCCTAGTCTTCCAATAGATTAGCACACAACTTGCAAATATCTTCTTTTGAAAAAGAAATATAACTATACAATAGACTTTTGATCAACTGGCAAATATGTCTTGTTAATTTTTATAGTGTTTAATTATTTGTTCTAGAAAATAAAAAAGAAACAGTAGCCTAAAATTTGAAAGATGACCAACTTTACAAATTGGACTTGTTTGATGAATAAAGTGGAAAGCAAGAAGGAAAGATTAGAGAGTTATGCCAAAGCATATCTAATTAGATGAATTAATATTGAGGCAGATGCCAAAGGAAAGGTTGGGGGTTGACTCATTTTGGAGTTAAGTATGCTGTATCTAATTAAGTTGGCTTCTTAACAAAACAAAAGATTATGGAGTTATTGTTTATGAGTTAACTCAGTTTAGAAGAAAATCTTTCAATTTTTTGATGTTAAGTTATAACTACCGCCACCAAATGCAAGTAGTTTAAGCCACCCATTGGAGGATTGGACTTCTTATGTGTAACTTTACCTTAATTAGACCTTTACAACTTAAATACATTAAATACATTAAAACTTAATTAGATCTTTAAAACTTCACCAAATGGAAGTAGGTCTATATAAAGAGCAAATTACAAGTTCAAGTTCATATTACCTATTAAAAATGGTTTATCACGAGTTTTTCGAAGTCGGATTACTAAGAAGAATTGCTTACGAACACATTTTCAAAATATAAATTGGGTGGAAAGATGGATGAGAACTCTAGGAATGGAAAAGCTTTAAAACTCTTGCAAATTATTGTAGTCCTACATTCCTCGAGTCCAAAATTGGCCGGGGCAAATCCCAGGATACCTCGAGAATAATCTAGAAAAAATGGAAAGAGGGATGACAATTGCCTCAATAAGGGGCTCTCTCATTATACTTCAATTGATGTTACATATTATTCTTATTTTATTATTCCTTTATTCGCTTTATTGTCAAGACCTACTTTGAGGAAATTAACTGAAACAAAAAACCACATAAGAACATGTCAATCATAATTGTAAAATTAAGATGGTAGACAAGCATAATTTTAAAACTAAGATGGTCCATCATTTCATCTTAACTATGAATTAAGATGGTATTTCTGCACATGGAAATTAACTGATCGGCTGAAAACTGCAATCAAATAGTGTATGCATACGAGAGTGTCGAACATACATCATAATGTTTCATAATCGAGTAAATGCAATAGGCTTTGCTCATCGATATCAAATTATAATATGATAAAACACAAGTATTGAAAATATAATTTGGAGAGAGTGTGTTTTTAGTTCAACTTCAGTTCCAAGTTATAATACGATTAGCATGTATTGTGGTCGTGACCTCTCAAAAGAATTCTGCACCATGAATTATGTATCACAAAGATTACTTCGAAGAGCTTGTTCAACAAGACATAAAAGACATAATTTAGCAGAAAAATTTAAAAATATTGACCGCAAGTTCGATATAGATAAAAAGACACAAGAATTTCATTGCTTACTTTCCATCTCCTACTTGCTTTTATTTGAGGCTTTCATTTATCTCAAATGTGCACAAAAACTTTACATTCATTTGTGTAGGAATTAATGAACCAAGAGATTAGTTCGTCACCAACAACACAACAAGTTCAACAAAAAAATATTCGAATTACTTCATGTCCTTTTTTTTTCCAAGTATGCTAATATAAAAGATGCAATTTTTTAATTCCAACTTGTAAAAAGACAGACGAATCAAACATCTATATATTTCTTATATAAAGGAAGAAGATGGAGATTATTTTGGCATTTCAACAAACACCTAGTATTCAAGATCTTAAAGCCCAATTCAGTTTTGGCTTATTGTCTTCAAGAAATCACTCACTACAAATAGTCAAACATATATGTATCCCATGAATTCTAATAACCATACAATGAAAGAGGGGTTGATCATACTAGCTTCCAAGGTATTGTTTCAAAAAACCATGAATCAAATTGAACCATATAGACCAGATGAAATAGGGCTTTTTGTGCTAAATTCAACATTGAATCAATGGTGGATTGGACCCAAATTTCTTTCAAAAACCATGAATCAAATTGAACCATATAGACCAGATGATTAACTTACATTTGAATCGAACCTCTCCGGAAAAAAAAAAAGAATCGAAGAAGAAAGGTGGATTAACTCACCTTTGAATCGAATAGCAAAGGAAAGCAACGAATGAGTCGATGAAGGAAAGCAGAGAATGAATGATTTGAAGAGGAAGGAAAGTCGTTGATCAGTTGAGTTGTTGATCGATTTGAAGAGGTAGTGTTCAAGACGTTGATGAGGTAGCGTATATAGATAGATATATATGATAGATATATAGTTGCTTTTATATATTTGATATATATATATATATATATATATATATTGTAAATTGAGTTGGGACTTGCTAAGAACTATAGAAGGAAAATAGAAGACTAAGAACTTCTACTACTACAAACTACTACTACAAAGGAGAAGAGAAGAAATGAGATAGTTGAAATGAGAAGTTTTCATTCAACTTGGTGTGTGAATTACAATGGGGTTGGCACCCTTTATATAGGCCATTTGGTGATGATGATAATTGTACTTATACAATGTGTACAAGTTATACATACACCACAAGTCATACAACACATCACAAGCAACATATACAATACATGGAAGAGTTGGTGTACATTGGAGAGGATTACAAGTTACATGACAATACATAGACAAGTGAAGGTACTATTAAGTGAGAAATACAAGTTACATGACTACACAATATGTTGGTGTACATGCATGGTCATTCATATTCCACAACACTCCCCCTTGGATGACACTTGCTAAGAGATTGTGCCTCGTTAAAACTTCTACTAAGAAAAACCCTGTGGGAAAAAATATAGTAAAAGAAAAAGAGTACACTATTCTCATAAATATTAAGATGGGTATAATATTGTTAAGATTGCCTTATTAAAAACCTTGCTAGGAAAACCCAATGGGATAAAACCATAGCTAAGGGAAAAAGTGTGCAATACACTAATCAATAACTCCCCCTCATGTGAACATGGGTGAAACTTGTTCAGTTTCTTTACTTGCAATGTCTTTAAGTTTACGCAGGACAATACCATATGTAAGCCTTTTAAATGTCGTAGTTGATAAGACTTTTGTGAATAAATCAGCAAGATTATCACTCGATCGGATTTGCTTGACATCAATTTCACCATTCTTCAGAAGCTCATGCGCATAAAAGAATTTTGGTGAAATATGTTTTGTTTTGTCCCCTTTTGCGAATCATTCACTTAATTGTGCAATACATGCTGCATTATCTTCATATAATGTGGTTCGAGAATCTTTTATTGAAGGCAATCCACATGATTCTTGAATATGTTCAATCATATTTCTCAACCATACACATTCACGACTTGCTTCATGAATTGCAAGTACTTCAGAATGATTGGAAGAAGTAGCAACCATAGTTTGCTTTACTAACTTCCATGATACAGCAGTATTACCACAGGTGAATACATATCCCGTTTGAGAACGGGCCTTATGGGGATCAGATAAAAATCCAGCATCAGCATAACCTTGGAGATTCAATTTTACCCCTCTCGAGTAAAATAAACTCATGTCACTTGTTCCTCGAAGATATCGGAAAACATGTTTAACACCATTCCAATGTCTTCGAGTTGGTGAAGAGTTGTATCTTGCAAGTAGGTTGACAGCAAAAGCAATGTCAGGTCTTGTACAATTTGCAAGATACATAAGTGCACCAATTGCACTTAAATATGGTACCTCCGGACCAATTAGCTCTTCATCACTTTCATGAGGTCGAAATGGATCCTTATCCACTTCAAGTGATCTGACAACCATTGGAGAGCTCAATGGATGGGCCTTGTCCATATAAAATCTTTTTAATATTTTTTCAATATAATTTGATTGAGGGACAAGTACTCCACTTGAAAAATGTTCAATTTGCAAACCAAGACAAAGTCTTATTTTTCCAAGTTCTTTCATCTCGAATTCCTTTTTCAAGTATTTGGATGTTCTAACGATGTCGTCGTGGCTTCCCACTATATTTAAATCATCAACATATACATCAATAATCACAAATCATGTTGATGATCTTTTAATGAAGACACATGGACAAAACGGATTATTTACATATCATTCTTTCAGTAAATAATCACTAAGACGTTTGTACCACATTCGTCCCGATTGTTTCAATCCGTACTAAGACATTTGTAATTTTATAGAATGCATATTATGATGTTTTGATTTTATTTCTTCGGATATTACAAATCTTTCAGGGATTTTCATATATATCTCACTGTCTAGGGATCCGTACAGATATGCTGTAACGAGATCCATTAAATGCATATCAAGCCCTTATCAAGAACCGAAATGTGATTGCATCTATAACAGGAGAATATGTTTCCTCATAATCGATGCCAGGTCTTTGTGAAAAACCTTGAGCTACAAGTCTTGCTTTGTACCTTGTAATTTCATTTTTTTCGTTTCTCTTTCGTACAAATACTCATTTATATCCAATAGGTTTTACGTCATCTGGCGTTTGAACAATCGGTCCAAAAACCTCTCGTTTCCTTAACGAGTTTAGCTCTGCTTGGATAGCCTCTTGCCATTTTTGTCAATCAGGTCTTTTTCGACATTCGTCTACTGATCGTGGTTCTGGATCATCATCATTTTCACATATTTCAAAGGACACATTGAAAGTAAATATATCATTAGGAACAATTTTATTTCGATCTCAAATCTTACCAGAGTTTAAATAATTTATTGAGATCTCATTATTTTCATCTTTTTCCTCTTTTTCTAGAGGCAGTTGTTCCTCGTCAGAATCAACTTGTTCTAACAAATCATTATCAAAGGATTCTTGTGCTTTCTCAGGAGTATTTTGATTTGTATTTATTTTTACTCCCGTTTTCTTCTTTCGAGGAATTGTATCCTTTGAACCAACCGGACTTCCACGCTTTAAGCGTTTCGTTGGTTCTTGTGCATTTTGTTGCACAGAGACATCAATTCTTGTAGGAGCATTTACAACTGGAATATGTGATTTTGTCACTTGTTTTGCATCATTAAATGCATCAGGTAGTTGATTTGCGATTTGTTGCAAATGAATGATCTTTTGAACTTCAAGTTCACACTGATTTGTGCGTGGATCATAATGTGATAAAGTTGATGCATTCCAAGCAATTTCGCGCCATTCCTTTTGAATTGGCTTCTTATCTCTCCATAATGGTGGGAAAATTGCTTCATCAAAGTGACAATCAACAAAACGTGCAGTAAATAAATCCCCTGTTAAGGGCTCAAGGTATCTTATAATGGACGATGAGTTAAATCCAACATAAATCCCAAGTTTTCGTTGTGGACCCATCTTAGTTCTATTGGGAGGTGGTATAGGAACATACACTGCACAACCAAAAATTCTCAAGTGTGAAATATTTGGTTGTTGACCTAAAATGAGTTGCATGGGGGAATGTTCATGGTATGCAGTAGGCCTATAACGAATGATATATGCTGCATGAATGACTGCATGTCCCCAAACTAAAGTTGATAACTTAGTTTTCATGATTAAAGGTCTGGCAATTAGTTGAATGCGTTTGATCAGAGATTCTGCCAAACCATTCTGGGTATGCACGTGTGGAATAGAATGTTCAATGGTAATTCCTATAGACATGCAATAATTTTTAAATGCTTGAGATTGAAATTCCCCGACATTATCAAGACGGATGGTCTTGATTGGGTTGTCAGGGAATTGTGCTCTTAACTTAATGATTTGTGCTAAAAGTCTAGCAAATGATACATTGGTCGAAAGCAAACAAACATGTGACCACCTAGTTGATGCATCTATCAAAACCATGAAATATCTAAATGGTCCACAATGAGGATGAATAGGTCCACATATGTCTCCCTGAATGCGTTCTAAGAAAACTGGGGATTCCAAAACAATTTTACTTGGGGATGGTTTAACTATCAATTTACCTTAAGAACAACTAGCACAATTATAATCACCAGCTGAAAATATTTTATGACTCCTTAAAGGATGTCCTTGTGAATTATTAATTACTCTTCGCATCATTGATGATCCTGGATGACCAATCCGGTCATGCCATAAAATGAATGTCTTTGGATCATTAATTTTCTTATTTAAGATGACATTCGTTTCGACATGCCTTATATGAGTAAAATATAATCCAGATGATAAAGCTGAGAATCTTTCTAACACTTCTTTTTTCCCATTTGAAACCAATGTGACATAGAGAAATTCTCTATTATTTTCGTTCATGGTTTCAATGTGATATCCATTTTGTCGAATATCTTTAAAGCTGAGTAAATTTCTTCTTGATTTTTCAGAGTATAAGACATAGTCAACATGAATTGTTGTTCCCCCAGACAACATAATATTTGCTCTTCCAGAGCCATTAATCAAATTGGATATGCCAGATATTGTTTGAACATTAACCTCAACTACGTTCAAATTGGAGAAATATTCTATGTTTTTAAGGATTGTGTGCGTAGTAGCACAATCAGCAAGGCATATATCGATCTTATTTGATTCATGATTTGAACACATGATTTGTTGATCCATCTAGACAAATAATGTTTGACAAATTAGAAAAAAAGTCATATTTCAATGATAAAATTCATAATATTTTACCTTTGATTTTGAAGGCATGGTAAAGGTCACAAAAATATTCGATTATATATATGACAATATTTAGACAAAATAGCCTTTCATATATGACCAAAAAATGTCACAATTATGAGCGCTCATTGTCAATAATTATTTGCCCTTTGTAGTGGTGCACCACTTTTATTCCAATTTTTGGTGGAATTGTCAATACGACCTTTACCTGATATTTTCACCTTTTCCACGTCCATAAATTTGTTATTGCGATCATGATCATTATATGCAACATATGCTTCTTAATTTATTGGACGTGAACGATATTATATTTATAATATCTCATTATTTTACTCAGCTACCATGAGACAAGAAATCAATCCTTAATATTTATTGGATTGACGTGCGCACTCGATATTTGTTGCAGCAATAAATCGAGGCGGGCCACGTGACCTTATTTTTATTGTCTCATCAGTCATATTTCCACATAGCCTCAACATAGAGGTAATTAAAATTGAAAAATTATAATTAATATTTGACTGATTAAATTTTGTAGCTTGAGACTCAACCGCTCATTTTGAGCTTTTAAAGCATTACTTTTTTTGTATTTATATATTTATAGCTCCATATGGTGAAAAGATATATAAAGTGAAATATTCACTTTTCAAATCTCTAAAGAGATATTGGCAAATGATTGTGTACAACATACAGCCTTGCATAGATGCTAGCTTTATTCATAATTTGTAATATCTAATTATCATGACAAGAATTATAATAAGGTAACAAATTCAACTATGGTTGATTTATAATTTGAAAGTAAATGTAATATAAAATAATTTTCTCTTTTCTTTTATGTAAAAAACATAACATATGATTAAGTATATGTTCACAACTTGATTCATTAATAATCAAATATAATATTCGTATGAGTTGGTGGGACAACCTCCAAGTTGGGTGGCGAGACAAAGTCTGCTTAATACCATGCCTCCTAGAACGGGATAACCCGTCTCCCTTTCAATGTTTAGCTTTACCGGGACAAGGCTTACCCACTATCAACCCAAATTAGTAATACTATTTACATTATAAAATCAAAAATAGAGCACAACTAATCATTTATAGTATAGAGAAAAAAAATTATGTATGTCATATTGACTTTTGATTTATGATGTAGAAGATCGTCCAAGACGCAACTACAGAGCATACTTTCGCAGTCGCTGACGTTACAATGCATAGTGTATGAATAAAGTATATATACATAAATAATGCATGTAACAAAAAGAAATTAACCATAACAACATGGAAATAAATCGAACTTAATTAAATTAATAAAAATATACATTCTTAGCTTTATATCTTTGAAAAGTTTCTTGATCTTAAAGACCTCCTCTTGTAGAGCAACTTCGTGCTGATAACGTGTTGTAAATTGAGTTGGAACTTGTTAAGAACTAAAGAAGGAAAATAGAGGACTAAGAACTTCTAATACTACAAACTACTACTACAAAGGAGAAGAGAAGAAATAAGATAGTTGGAATGAGAAGTTTTCATTCAACTTGGTGTGTGAATTACAATGGGGTTGGCACCCTTTATATAGGTCATTTGGTGATGATGATAATTGTACTTATACAATGTGTACAAGTTATACATACACCACAAGTCATACAACACATCACAAGCAACATAGACAATACATGAAAGAGTTGGTGTACATTGGAGAGGATTACAAGTTACGTACATGACAATACATAGACAAGTGGAGGTACTATTAAGTGAGAAATACAAGTTACATGACTACACAATATGTTGGTGTACATGCATGGTCATCCATATTCCACAACAATATATATATGAGAAAGAAGTAAATATGATAGATATATATGGGCAAAGAAGTAAATTCATTACCACTCAAAAATTTGTTATTCGTGATTTTTTATATATATATATAGATTGTTAAAAATTCAGAGGCTCTTGTAGAAAACTTAGCTAAGATGCCGGAATATCAATGAGTCAAATAGTAATAATAAATCATAGACATGATTTAGAAAAGAAAAATCTATAAGATCATATCTGTTGTTAAAAGTCGAATCCTCTAGAATAAGATATCCATTCACTAATATATAATGCTAATCAACACATTATTGGTAGTCAACTTTAAGAGGAGCTAATGAAATCTATTAATGAACACATATAGTTCTATCATATAATTAATTTTTAGGGATAAGACATCATGGAAGCAAGACCTCAGACTAATCTACAACTACAAGTCAAGTATGTTTTTCCTTTATAAAAGTAATTTTGATTAGACAAGATGCAAATCATAGAGCGTACAAAATGCGGAACAGTACAACATAAAAATTAAATTTCATTAATCATTAATTGCTCCATCAAATTAATAAAAAAAAAAGGATCGAACCTAGAATCAATAACCCTCATAAAATTAAATTGATCCGCAAATTCTAATGTGTTCAAAATGACATCTAACCATCACAAAGTTGCGACTTTGCGTAACTGTGACTGTAATATTGAAATAATCGTGATAATTGGCGACTATTCCCATTAACCTCCAACTAAAACGTACACTTCACAAATATAACACAAGCTCTAAAATAAAACGAACAAATGAAAAATGCCAACCCAGCAACACTAGAACAACAAAATTGAAGCCAAATATAATTGAGAATTCTTTCAACAATCTTTCAATAACAAACACAACTATATATATTGATATAAGCCAACATGAATGATAAATGAACTCAAAACATAAGAAAGCTTGAATGTTACAAGTGACCATGCAAGTGTGAAAGCTAGAACTCCTGAATTACCTCATCAATCACCTTGTTTGCAAATTCAAATTACTGTATATACAGTTATAGTTTCTCAGTTGAACTGAACTCTTCCTTGTTCAACAAAATGCTACAAGAGGATTGCTTCAATTCATCTAATCCTCTATTACCATTAGAACTTTTCCTCACTAGCTGAAACACATACCCCCTTTGGTTGTCCAAAGATCTGGACCTACTGAGTTTCACAGCGGGCATTCTCACGGTCACGCCCTTCTTCATCCTAGCCCGCCGTAGCCGATCATGAAAGAAACTAGTATCGGAACCACCAAATTTGATTTCGTATGTGGAACCAATCGAATTCGACCGGTTAACTCTATCTCCAACAATGCTGCTAGTCTGCTCTCTCATAGAATTCATCCTTGTTTGAATACTAGACACTCTTCTTCTATTCCTAACAGATAATGTCCTCCTAATGCCTTGTGTAGGAGACTTGAATGAACCCTCTTTGCTATCATCTAGCATTCCATCTCCAACCGAATTCGCGGATTCTTTCTTCGTTTGCCTAGTAAGATTCCTCCAAATCAAAGACGACTCCGACATCGCCTTCTTCACAACTCTCAAACGCTCCACTACCTCCTCCATCGCCGGCCTCTTTTCCGCAACTGAACTCACACATCTAGCAGCTAACACCCCCAATTTCCTAACCACCGAAACACCCCCCGGTGGAGCACCTATCCGAGCATCGCAAAGCTCCATGAACTCCCCATGTCTGATCTTGGGCAAAGCCCAATCAACAACAGAAGATGGACTGTAATTCAAATCAATGGCATTCCTCCCACTGATGATCTCCAACAACAAAATCCCAAAACTGAAAACATCGCTTTTCGGGCTCAGATTCTCCGGCACCACATACCCCGGATCGATATACCCCAACGTCCCCGCCGGAGGTGTCCCCCTAACCCTTACATCCTCCACATTCCCCCTCAATGCCAACCCAAAATCCCCCAACCTCGCATTGAACTTCCCATCAATCAACACATTGGAAGACTTAATATCTCTATGAATCACAGGGGGCTTCGACGAGTGCAGAACCGCAACCGCCTCCGCAATCTGAACCGCCAACCGAACTCTCACCGCCCACCGCGGCGGGCGACGGGACTCGGAATGCAACAACTCAAACAAAGACCCATTTCCCATGAACTCCACCACAATCAATTTATTACCTCCACAGTCCAAACTGAATCCCAAGAGATTCACAAACAGAGGAGACCTGATCCTGGAAAGAATCTCAATCTCAACATCACCATTGCCATCACCACTGCTCATCTTCTTCACAGCAACAACAAGGCTCCCCTGTTCAAGCACTGCTTTGTAGACGCTTCCATGGCTTCCCTTACCCAGAAAACTCTCGGCAGAGAATCCATCGGTGCCCGCTTCGAGATCTGAGTAGTCAAATCTCCTGATCAGGCTAGTCTCATTAATGGGTACTTGTGATTTCTTCTTCTTTTTATTGTTCTTTTTCTTCCATTGTTTATTGTTGTAGGGGTCGCAAGCGATGATTGAGTGTTCGGAGTTGCAGGAGAAGATGCCCATTTGTGGAGGGGCAGCAGAGGAGGTCGATCGGCCATTAAAAATGGGGGGTTTTAGAGAGAGAAAGTGAGTGGGTTGGTGGTGGGGGGTTGTAGAGAGAGATAGTTTGGGGGGTGAGGCCGACGGGTACTGACACGGGAACAGAGATTTTTCAACTTTGTTTGAAAAACGAATGGCGTGGGAGAGTGGGAGAATTTCTTGGGGGCAGAGTAATTAAGTGAGGGATACAAGTATTCTGACACATGTATTTTGGGGCCGTGCGCTTACGAGATTTACAATTGCATTTTTAGCAGTAGTTCTACTATTTTGACCTACTTGAACACATTAATTCGATACATGATTATCGAGAGTCCCTTGTATGCACGTCTATTTTTGTCTACTTATCGATGCAATAATTATGAGTTACAGCCAATGACGTGTCTAAAGCAGATCAAAATAATTTTTTTGTTTAAAAAATGTTACAATGACATCAACAAAATATTCTCGATCCATAAAATATGGTGTACGTATCTTGAAGTGCACACATATAGTTCTCTAGGCCGATGTGAGTTCGAGGCGTGAGTTCGAAGATGTCTATGTCATTTTGCTATCTTTGTGGAATGGGTGTATTGATTTGTGTCCTTTTTAGTATGAGAATGCATTAAATAATAGGGACCCAAAGCATTCTCTGCGATGCACTCCCGACATCGCCTGCTTTAATTGATTTCCTCTACCTTCTTTATCCGTTTGTGACCTAACTAGATTGAAGACTTTAGAGCTGTAACAAGAAAGATAAAAAAAAGGTAAAGATTTGTTGTTGAAATTACTGCGTGATATGAGCATGTGTGCAACTGTGCAATCACACGGAATCCAACCAATATGTTCGTTAATAATGTCACCTAACAACGTTCAATTTTTAGAAGAGAAGCGTCCTATGAATTTCTAAGAATCCAGTACTTGGCGCCTTGGAGGGACGTGCAGCAGTAGCAACAAGATGAACATCATAGTACTCACGATCTCTCCAAATTTTATCTTTTTTTTTTTTGCATGATGACATCGCAAGAGCCTTGCTAATTTATTTTTTGAGAAACTTTGACAACGCTATACTTGTTTTTAAAGGTAACACTATAGTTCTTATTTTTTTTTTTTTGTCAGAATACTACAGTTCTCGTGAAGGTAAAAAGTATGGCCTCGAATAATGGTAACAACTAAAAAGAAGGAAAAAATGATTCATGAAATAACTTTAGCGAGAAATTCAAAAACCCACATGTATTTAAAAAACACGAGTTTTTTTTTTTTTCCAACAAGGTGTCTGACACCAACCACTTCGACTAATCCATGCTCAGACATTGTCGGGCCTCATATGATGGGCTGCCCTCTCAACCCATTTTTTTTTATTAACAAGACTTGAACTCGAAACTTTGCTTAAGAAAGTCAAGTCCTTTACCACTTGAACCAATTGTTTTACTACTTGAACCAATTGTTGGAAAAAGTCTTTCACCTTATTGTGCGTTGGTGGATGCAGTTTTGATTTCGTGAAGTACCTAGTTATCTAGGTAAACAATTATGTTCTTTTTTTTTTTTTTGGAACCGTAAATAATTATATTGACAGTTGAAAAAATCATATCTAATTAATTTGTGCATGTTTTTCTCCACCATCCTCTCTCTTCCAGTCTCTTCTCTCCTTTTCTCCACACACTCTCTCTTTCTCTCTTAACTAGAGTTGAACTCACAATCTTATCTTTTAACAAGTGATGTCTTGTCCATCTCACCAAAGATGCTTTGACCATTTTCTCTCCCTTTTAATTGTTAAGGAAATGATTAAAGACTATAGAATATTTGTAAATCCCTTATCGAGCACGTGCAAAACCAAGTAGTTACATTGATACAATTTTTGAGCCAAAGCCAAACTGTGCAATATTTGAACAAAACCTCTAAGAAAAGGAAAAAAAAATGATACCTAAATTGTCTTTTCGAGGGAAATGTAGACAAGCTCTAAAAAGATGTATTACTAACAAAGAAAATTACATTAGAGGGGCAGGGTACTCTTCGCACTGGACCCGTAAAGGTCTAGTTACAAAATGAAACCTAAATTGACTCCTAAATTGAACTCGTTCTCAGCTATATATATAGTTAGAAAACATTTTTCATTTGTATTAGAATTTGTAGTTGTAGGATGAAATTTCTAAGTCCAAGTTTATATAGGAGGGAAAGTGTGGAAGAATGAGGGCTTAAGGTTTGGAGTGGAGGCTTCACCAAAATGCTAAGGTGAGATGGTGTCTCCAATGCAAAACTAAATATAACTCGTTTATTTAGTATTTCTATACTCGATGTGGGATGTGGGATTAATCTTAACACTTCCCCTTAAGTCCAACTGACGATAGCCAAGTTGAGACTTGAATGTAGGAGAACTAGCCAACTAGGACAACTTAAATCCAATGAGACATTAGTCAATTATGGGCAACAAGCTAGTCAACTAGAACGGTGATAAGTGATTATTTATACTTATATAGAGGGTTAGTTTAATAGTATATTTAGTATAAAAATATCTAAATGTGCTCTAATTCATGGTATTATTGCATTTCCAAGGAATTAAGGTATAAAGGAAAGAAATGGGAAAAATGAGAAGAAATGGAGTAAAAACCTATGAAAACATGGTCGGCGCTGTGGCCACACTTGGTGATGCAATGGGAAGGAAAGGCACAGCGTGGGAAGGAAATACATGACGTGGGAGAGATGAGAAAGTAAAGAAATCAACACTAGAGGTTCAACACAGTGGCAGCACTGTGGCATACAAGGGACAACACCGGGACAGGGAGTGACAACACCGAGGCATCAGGAGGTCGAAATAAATACATACAGTGGCACTGCAGTGGTAGAACACACACGGCGCCGGGGCATTAGTGATAATGCCAAACACGCAGAAAATAGAAAGTTTGAGTTTTATTTCGAGTTAAATTGTAAAGTAGGGTTTTTAATTGTTAATTATTAAGGAGTATAAACAGGTATTAAGACGTGGTAAACTTACCATATACCAACTATTAGCCACTATTAGAGTAATTAAACATAGATTTTACTTTGAGTTTGAGTATTAAGGAGTTTCTGTGAAGAAACATTGAAGACTTCATGTTTGCAATTCAAGTTTGGTTTCATTGGATTAATTGAAAGTAAAATTTATATTCATCTATGATTTTCCATGATTTCCATTATGAATTATGATATGTGTGTTTCAATGAAGTATGAGTAGTCGATTTATCTTAGGGATCAATGGATCCTATGGTATAAATGCTATGATTTGAATATGAATAAAAAGTGATTATAAAAAGTGCAATGGTTAGAATTTGTATTGATTTTGAGCATAATGCTTTAGACATACTGGCCACATGTTTAATGATATTAGGTTTTAGGAGTTATCATGTCCATTGAAGCTTTTAATGCAGATATGAATGGTACAACCATAAAATACACAACATCGAGCGATAGTTGTTGATTAGGGAGGCACAGATAGCAAACTTAGTTAGTTATGAATACAAAGACTCAGGACTTAAAGCAATGTAAAGCTTACATTATTCACACCGATAGGTGGAGTTCTAGTTTGCACATTATAATCTTTTCCATCATGACAATGGGTTAAAAGTGAATTTGAAGGAAATCTGTCTATTTTAATTAGACATTGCACACAACATATTAAGATGTAAAAGTGGTTGAAAAGCATAATATTAAATTACCTAGGTGAAGTTGTGAACTAAGATATTCTTAATATAATAGTTAAAGTAAAGTTTGAATTGATTTGTTAGATAGATTAGTTTAATATAAAACCATAAAAGAGATTTCCTTAGTAATAGTTCAAAGTTAAATAGGTAATTAACTAGTGCAAAAACCTTTCCCTAAGGACGATATCCGTGATCAACGTAAGTTGGTTGCACTATTACTATAAGCTAGTCGTTATACTTGCGACACACATCAAGTTTTTGGCGTCGTTGCCATGGATAGGTAGCCATTAGTATTACTTAGTTAGTTTGAAAAGTTGCTAAGTTTATTTTCAGTATTTTACTTTTAAGTTCATAAAAACAAAAAACATATAGGCTTAAATTCAAGTTTTACTTTGTGCACTTGATCTTTTTTTGTGTTTTCTTTTCAGGGATAATTAGTGCATGTGTAGCGAGGGAGAGAAAGACCTAGTGCCTTATGACCTGGAGATTGAAAGAACCAACAAAGGAAAAAAAGAAAGGAATCAAGATGGCTGAGGAGCAAGCTAGAGACCTACAACAGGGCGACGAGAATAGCCAACCCGTAGGTGATCTAGTAGTGTAGGATAGATCGCGAGGACAAAGATGCCTTCGTGACTACTTCAAGCCAAAAATTCAGGAGACTTACAACAGAGTGATGAAACTTCTAGCCAACACCATCGAGTTCGAACTAAAACTGTCTCTGATAAACATAGTGCAAAATAGCCTGTTCAACGGGCAATCCAATGAAGATCCAATTGCACATATTGAGAATTTCTTGGAGAAGTGCAAGACCGTGTACATAACAGAAGTTACAAAGGAGGTGATCAGGATGCGACTTTTCCATTCTCATTGGGTGAAAAAGCCAAATCCTGGTTCTAAAGGCTAAATGCAGGGAGTATGACCTCATGGACGGAAATCAATGAAAGATCTTTTGACAAGTTCTTTCCCCTAGTGAAGGTCGGTGAAAGGAAACTTAAGATTAATCAGTTCAAGCAAGAACACACTGAGTCTCTTGACAAGGCTTGGGAAAGATTCAAAGTGATGTTGAGGAGATGTCCGGGACACGAATACATGAAATAGGCACAATTCCAGATTTTCTACAATAGGATGAACCACGGAATAAGGACGCTAGTAGATGCCGCACCAGGTGGTTCTCTACTTACCAAAGATGAGGATGGAGCATTGGATCTCCTTGATCTTATGGCACAACTATCGAATCTAAGCAATCAAATGATAAAACTTTATATGGGACACCAAGGTCCACAAGTAGCACAACAACTCATTAATCACCATGTCATGATGGTTAACAAAATGGACATACAACATGAATGAATTATGAGAACATCAATTTCATGAACAACCAAGGCTACGTGAACTACTTCAAGCTGAGTGGAATGGCTCCTCAGCGGTTTTATCAAGGATACAACATCAACAACTTGAATTTCTCTTACAAAAATTCTGATAATGCATTGAAGTTACCCCAAGTTTTCGATCAACAAGTCCAATAGGGGAAGCTGGGGCAGAGTGAAGAGATGTCTTCATTGAAGTCAATTAAGAAGTACCTACAAGCCGTAGACATGAGTAATAGGGAGCGCCATGTGAAGCACAAGAAAGATATGAAAGGAGTGAACCAAGCCATGAAGAGGATGGATGATGAAATATCACAACCCATCAAGAATCTTGAGACACAAATTGGCCAGCTTACCAATACTTGGAACTCAAAAAATGAAGAACAATTTCTGAGTAACAATATTAAAAATCACATGGAAAATGCACATGCAATCCAATTAATGAGTGGCAGAACAACCAATGATCCAGTACGACCAAGAGATAAATAAATGAAACAAGAAAGCAAATCGATGAGCAACAACCAAAAGAAGCAGAACACTTGGATAATGATATTGGTACCCAAAAAGAAGTAGCACCAACAGAAGAATCGAAATCGACTCAAAGGAAAATAGGGGAGATAGATAGAAAAAGATATGGTACCAGGGAGAGTCACATTTCTCGATAATCCACCACTAATAAATCCACCCTTACCATATCCTTAACGGTTCAAGAAACAGAAAGATCAGGGAAAATTCAAGAAATTTGTAGAAATGTTTAAGAAGCTACACATAACCATCCCATTTGCAGACGCGTTAGAAAAGATGCCAAATTACACAAAGTTTTTGAAGGACATAGTGGAAAAAGTGCGACTAGAAGATTACGAAACAGTGAATTTGACTGAAGAGTGCAGTGCAATCCTATAAAGGAAGTTACCACCGAAGTTGAAGGATCCATCAAGTTTTTCCATTCCATGCATAATATGATTACGCTTGTTTGATAAGCTCCTATGTGATTTGGGAGCAAGCATAAATTTTGATGGCCTTATCAGTATTCAAGAAATTAGGATTAGGAGAAGTAAAGTCAACTAATATGACTTTGCAATATGACTTTGATTGAAGATGTGTTGGTGAAAGTGGATAAGTTCATTTTTCCCATGGATTTCATAGTATTGGATATGGAAGAAAATTCGGAGGTACCATTAATTTTAGGGAGACCCTTCCTAGACACTATACGAGCGTTGATAGACATTCAAGAGGGAGAGTTAAGGTTACAAGTAAATGATGAGGAAATCCTATTCAATATCTACGAGATTTCCGAGTGAGGGAGAGTACTGCAAGAGCATTGAAGTCAGAGATGTAGTTTCTGATTATGTTTTTGAGATAATCCATGAGTATATGCTAGATGATCCGTTAGAGCAATGTCTAGTCTAAAGCATAAGTACAAGTTTTGTAGCAAAGGGTGAACTTCAAGAGGCATTAAATGCTTTAGCACTAATATGACCCCCTGAGTTTCATAAAGGTTTCGAGAAATTAGAAACAAAGGTGGAAAGTGTAGTCATTGAACCAAAAATGGAGTTAAATTCTTTACCAGAGCACCTAAAATATGCGTATTTAGGAGAAAATTCAACATATCTTGTGACTGTTTCAGCAGAGTTGACGAAGTTGGAAGAAGAAAAATTACTTTAAGTTTTGAGAGAGCATAAGTTAGCATTGGATGAAAAATCAAGGACTTAAAAGGGATAAACCTAACGGTATGCATGCATAAGATCTTAATGGAAGAAAATCATAAATAATCAATTGAAGCTCAAAGGCGGTTGAATCTAGTAATGAAAGAAGTGATAAAGAAATAGATCTTGAAATGGTTGAATGTCGAATCATCTACACCATTTCTAATAATTCATGGGTTTCACCAATACATTTGGTACCAAAGAAAGAAATAATGACCATTATTAAAATTGAAAATGGAGAAACCTTATCTACGAGAACAGTAAGTGTTTGGAGAGTTTCATTGATTATAGAAAGTTAAATAAAGCTACAAGAAATGATCACTTCTCTTTACCATTCATTGATCAAGTATTGGAGAGACTTGCAGGTTTTGAATACTATTATTTCCAAGATGGGTACTCTAATATACTCAAGTTGCAATAGCACTAGAAGATTAAGAGAAAATGATGTTTACTTGCCCGTATGAAACATTTGCATTTAGATGGATACCATTTGGACTATGCAATGCGCTAGCAATATTTCAAAGGTGTATGATGGCTCTTTTCTTTGATGTGGTTGAGGATATTATGGAGGTATTTATAGATGACTTTTTGTATTTAGGGTTTCTTTCGATCTATGCTTGTAAAACTCGACTTTGGTATTGAAAAGATGTCAAGACACAAACTTGATACTTAAATGAGAAAAGTGTCATTTAATGGTTCGAGAAGGAATTGTCTTGAGATATAGAGTGTCCGCTCATGGATTGGAGGTTGATAGAGCAAAAATAGTGCCAATTGAGAAACTTTCTATAGCAAGGAACATTAGAGATATAAAAAGTTTTTTAGGGCATGAGGGGTTTCTGCAGAAGGTTTATTAAGGATTTTTC